>VBSM01002608.1:173755997-173768379 GCA_008086735.1 Cheirogaleus medius | reverse complement strand
CAAGTCATGTGAAGTCTTTATGTGTGTCTGTGTCGTTCTTTATGTTCTGTGTTTCTCCCCCGTCCTGTAATCGGGCCACGACAGTTGAATGTCGTGAGCATCCTTCTGTGGGCTTCTTTAAGCTGCTCCACTGTATGTGCATGAGAACAGACAAATGACGCCATCGATTTCCACAAGTTTGGGAAAGGACCTTACAACATGCACACCAAAGCCACCTGGCTCGGCTCTGCTCCGACAGGTGCTTTCCTCAGTACTTCCTCCTTCCAGAAGCCTTAAGGCTATCTGACAAACAGTGCTCCTACTGTTTAAGTCACACCCGTTCGTTCTTCAGTCCCCTCCCCCGTTACACTGAGAGCTGTGAATCGCTAGAGCTGAAGGTAACTGACAAGTCCTTACCTGAGCAAGTTCATGAGGAGTGGGGAAACTGAGGCCCTAGCAATGAAGTGGCTGCTCAAGACCGGGCGGGTCAGTAGAGGCCTGAAGTCTTGGACCAGCACATTTTGTAGAAGGGCCTTTCCACGAGGCTGGTCCTTAGGGCACCACGACCTGGCGATGACAACGTGGCCACAGTCCCAAAGCCCTGGGGGCAGTGTGTCCGTCTCCCTGTGGGCTCCCAAGCACCCGGCCCAGGCAGTCTTCCAAAAAAGCTCACCCAATATAAATTGTCTCTGCTTCCTCATGACGTTGTTATGCATTAAGACCGTGGCCAAAAAGTGAACCCTTTCCACGGCCCACCACACCCCAGCGCAACCCGTGCTGACATCTGTCCTCAGTGCTCCGCCGCCTGCACCCGGCGAGGGAGGGCTGGCGTCCCCGATGGTCTGTGCCGGGGTGACAGGGTGAGGTGACTGCTCCTCCTGGGCTGGCAGAGTCCTCAGGATCCGTCCCTCTGCTGGCTGCATGAGACTCTCTGACCAGCTCTCTGACCACCCCTGTCCAGCCATGGAGTCACCTGACCCGCTTCTTCTCTGCCTCTCACACACCCACGTGGGGAACGCGTCCTTCCTGTCTAGGGCGTATGATTATCTCTAAATGCTAATAATATTCTTTTTCCTTGTGATACACACACACACACAAAAGAAAAGAAAAAAAACATAGAGCTTCCTTAAGCACCCTTATTCTCCAGTTCTGAAATGTTTTGCTTTCTTTCAGTTGTTTCATGCTCTAAGTCTGCGATCCCCAGGAACCAGTGGGGGCCGCACAGCGGCAGGTGAGCAGCGGACGGGCTTCATCTGTATTTACGCCGCTCCCCACCGCTCACATCACCGCCTGAGCACGGCCCACCCCACCCCTACTCTCCACACCTCCACCCCCAACCCCTTTGTGAAAAAATTGTCTTCCGTGAAACTGGTCCCTGGTGCCAAAAGGGTTGGGGGCCGCTGCTCTAAGCGACTTCACTCCAACTTAGTGGAGAGCCCATCACAAACGGTAACCTGCCGTTTGACCCTGGAACTCAGGTGTCTCCTGAGCGCAGCCGGCTGCATGGGGGCGACCTACGTAGGCTCAGCACCCACTCGGGGGCCTGCCCAGAGGGGTGAAGGGGGGACTCCCCTGCTGTCCCCAGTGTGAATTCTTAATGAAGCTGCCTTTGCACTTGTGTCTTGTGAGAGAAATCAACTGGACGATGGAGGTCTAGAGGCCGGACCCACCGGGTCCCTCCATCCCCCCCTGGCGTGAGTTCCTGGCCCCCCACTCCCCAGCCCCTGTGTCCTGGCCTCGCTGCCTGGTTCCTGTCCATCCCCACCCTGGGAGCTGCTGTGTGGGGAGCCTGTGGGGGGGTACACACCCGGGGTGTGCTGCGGGGTGTGCAGCACTGGGTGGGGTGGTGACACCTACCCCCCTTGCCAGCAGGGCCCCAACATGTGCATAGGGGAGCTGCATCTTGCTGCCCAAGTCCCGAGCATGTGCCCACACTGTAGGTTAAGGACCCTGGGGCCACCTGTGTGCTCTAGGCTGGGGCAGTGGGCCAGGGAAGGGGAAGTGCCTGGCTGGACATGCCCAGAGCCTGTCCCCGACTGGGATGCAGGTGTCCAGGTGGGCCCTGGGCACCTGTTGGGGTTCACAAGTACCTGGGCAGTGTCCTTTGCTAAGCAGTGCCAGGGCAGTGCCCCTCACTGGCTCTGCACCTGGGGACCTGTCCCCCCTCCAGCCCTCCTGGCCAGTGTACGTTGATTCCTTCTGGCTGGCTGGAGGCACCCAGCAAGGACAAGCTGAGAAGTACAAACTGTGTAATTAATGATTCTCCATGTGAGTTGAATTGTCTTATATTTGCACCTAAAACTAGCATTGCACAGTATAAATAGGAAAAGTAAAACTTATGCTAATAATTCAAAATTCTAATTTTGTCTATGTAGAATTGTGTGAAGTCTCAAATCAAAGCAAGACGATGGAGGAAAGGAAAAAGGGTTACATGTCGCCACCTTCAACGTCCCTCTGTCCTGCTTTTTGCACCAGGCCCTGCAAACCATGCAGCCAGCCCTGCTTAGTCCCTCCCCCCACCCCCAATGCCAAGTGGCTGGCGACCGCCCCGCCCACAGCCACACAGGCTTTCTTCCAGCCGGCGAGGATCAGCCGCAGGCTCCTGTCTGGAGGTCCAGACCGTGCAGTTCGCCCCAACCTGGTCCTAAGGCCCCAAAGTCATCAGGTCAGGGAACACCAGCTCAGAGCAGACTCGCATCCCAGTGGCCCCAGGGCTCACAGACGGACGGGCTCTGCGGCCTGATTAGATTGGCCCAGACACTTTAAGCATCAAGCGAGCTGACCCTCAACGTGAGACAGGTTGATTTATTATCCTGCGGGCACTGCTGACAGCCAGCACCGGGAGCGGGCTCTGTCTGGTCATTTTTCAAGCTCCGTGCACACCCGTGGCACCTGCGTCCTCCGGCACATTACCGCAGACAGCCCTGCTGGAATGCTAAGAGGCTCCTATCAAGACTTTTTTAAGAGACCGAAGTGAGCAGTCTAATCGAGGGCAACCGAAAAGTCTGCTGTGTGTGCAGATAAATACACGCTGCATTTTTAAGAAGCGAGCAACCCTCAGCCACGACGGGGGAGCTGGAGGGGGCGTGGAGGCCACAAGGTGCCCGAAGCCCAAACAGGGGCAGCTGCCCAAGGTCGCCCCGCTTCTGCAGCTCCCTGCCCAGCGTGAGTGTGCTGCTCCAAATGGGCCGAATGCCTCGTACTGAAAAGCATCCTAAATAACTCCCACAGCTGATGAATATTTCAGCCACTTCCATCTTACATATTTTACAATAAGAATCTATTCATTCAAACATTACTAGTTCAGAATTTGTGTGAATGCAGAGTGGAGGACAAGTTTACCTGTAACCTTCACGATGAAGATCTCAATGACACAGGCCACACTGCAGAGGACACGTGTCACCGAGGGTAGGAACTGCTCACATGTACCGTGGGACCCAGGTACTTCCAGGTGAGTGGCATCCGTGTGCTTGTTATATCACTTTCTCCGCTTATTAAACCAGGGCCCCAGGGATTTCTTACTGTTAACTCTACACCAGCCTATTCCAAGTTTTCGTATGTACCTGACGTTAAGGAAACTACCTTTCATTAATTCAGGTTAGTCCTAACCAAGGGCTGCGGTGCCAGATCTCTCCTGTGCCACTTGGAAGTATATTTTATTTTTTTAAAAAAATCCCTTAATCTCTTGAGCCTCAAAGTGCTCGACGTTTAAATGAGGGTCACAAAATACATTGTTCCTGGCTCACAAGCCACTGGGAAGGGTTCACAAGATGATGGACGTCCAGGAGCTTGGCAAGATGCCAGGTCCTGTGCCAACACAGATGGTGGTGAGGAAGGTGAGGAAGAGGAGTGTTCCCTCCTCCTCGCCGCTTGGCCGCACCTACGTCTTCCCAGCACGGGATGGCTTTTCCCTCCGACCCTTTGTCATCACTTGCTGAGGGTGCAGATGAGCTCCCTGTGTCTAGGGGAGAGCCCGCGCCTTAAGCCGAGTGGCACGAGCACGCACGCAAGAGCACGGTGGGGTCCACACGTGCTCGCCGGGAGGAAGGTCGCGGCTGAGGCTTTGGCAGAGCGCCCTCTTCATGACTGCTGTTTCTTCGTAAACCTGGAGCGACTGTGAGCCTGCACTCAGTCTCGGGTCTTGAAAGAAGCAGCACGTAAAAGGCTTTTGCTCTAAGATTGAAAGTGCAATATTTGCACTCCTAAGAAGTTGATGGGAAAGTGGGAGCAAGGCCACACTGCAGAGCTTAATAAATCTTCCAAGTCCATTCAGGCATTTTAAATAAGTACCAGTGTTCCTAGCTTTGAGAAAGGAGCAATAAAGAAAGAGAGAGGAATAATATTCCAGAAAGACATTCGTAATGTCCCCATATAATTTAAATGAAATACTCCGGAACAGGAATACTCAGCTTCCAGGAGGCAGCCAGACCTGTTTTCTCCATGCGGGAGGCTGGAGGGATCTCCTCTGGGGACTCGGATTCACCACGGAGGGAAGAACCAAGAGGCTGACATCAGAGGCTCACGTCAGCCCCCCGACCACTCATCACAAAGCCGCAGTCGGCCGGCTCTGCTTGAGCTCTCAGAGCTGCTGGACCGACTGCTGGCCTGTCACTCTTAATCATGAGCAGAAGTCAAGGAGGACCAGACATCTGAGATGTGCTCTAACAAGAAAGCCAGTGACCAGAACAATCAAACAGAACAAAAGCAATTTGCAGGAAGCAGAGACTATGTGGGGAAAAAGGAAACTTAAGAAGGAGACACTATCATTAGTATTCACAGATAAGAGAGGATACTGCATCTGTGCTACAAGAACAGGATGCTCAGAAAGAAAAAATTTAGAGAACAAAAAGAGCTATTAGAAATTTAAAATATGAGGGCAGAATTCTGGCTTCCACTTAAAACGTAGAAGGCTATAGATGGCATCATGCCCCGCCTTGCAACAATACAAAAAAGGAGATAGAATCCATGAAATAATAACTTTCCTTGAATCCAATAGAGAGCTGAAGTCAGAGAGAAACCAATTAACCCAGATCCTAAGGAAGCACAGCCCTAGGGGAACCACGGAACGCAAGGATTTGCTTGTGGTGGGCAGCATAGAAACTGGCAAGAAGGATTCAGCTGAAATTCTGAGCAAGTTGCTAGAGGACAGGTGTGGGCTAATGGGAGAGTATGGAACCTTTGGAAGCCAAAAAACAGCAGAGGAATTCATACCAATTTGCAGGTTTTATTTTCCAGCCTCACCAGGTGGCCTGAGCAGGAAGGACAGCAGCCCCTGTGGGTGAGGCAGGAAGCACCCACAGAACGAGACCCTCACAGCCTGACACTCTGGGACAGGAGGGGAGGCCCCTGCACCCGGGACAGGAGCAGGAAATGCCTGTTAGATATCCCTGTGGTGGGAAGGGGCAGGACCACCGTGAGGACCCCACCCCTGAGATGCAAGGACACAGGGCCCACCAGAGACCGACACTAACCCGGAAGGGAGAGAATACCATTACCACCCTCGCCCCGACACCAGGCTGGGGCATCCAGTAACAAGAAAAAGCGGTTCCCTGCTAGGGAGGCACGAGGTCATGGAGAGGGCCCTCTCTGAGGTGCAGATGCAAAGGGAAGATCTCAAGCTCAGGAAAGCACAGACACTGACAAAAACCTCCCAGTAAATCCTCCCTAAACAGAAGTGACCAATGCAAGCCTGAGGAACACCGAGGGTGACCGTAGCAACAAGAAAATCCAAACCAAGTGCTACTATTGACCAGATTAGCTCAACTCCCCACATGAAAGGCACAGCAAAGGAAATTGTATGTTCCTTTTCCAGTGTAAATTCTATTTCTTCAGACTCTACTATTCTATGAAAGATGTCCAAAAATCATAAGCTACACAAAGCAGCAAGGAAAACATATACACGCAGTCAAGAGACAAAGTATGTGATAGAACCAGACATAGATATGACCTGGTGTTGAAACTATCACATAGGAATTCAAAACAACTATGAATAATATGTTAAAGACTCTGATGTAAAAAGTGGACTGCATGCATGAAGAGATGGGAAATTTCAGTAGAGAGATGGAAACTCTCTAAGAAAGAATCAAATACAAATGCTAGAAATCATAGGGGAGGGGCAGGAACAGAAATGAAGAATCCCTCTGATGGGCTCATCAGTAACCTGAGGCATCTCAGTAAAGAATCAGTGAGTTGAATGTCAATAGCAACCAGCCAAATTAAAACACTAGGATAAAACAGTGACAAAATAGAAAACAGCATCCAAGAGTTGTGGGACAATATAAAATGGCCTAGTAGAGACAAATCAGAATCCTAAATGAAAAAAAAAAGGGGGGTAAAGTATGGAAGAGAAGAATGATTTTAATAGATAATGACCAAGGATTTCTCAAAATTAGTGAAACATACCAAAAGCACACAACCAAGAAGCTCAAAGAAAACCTAACAGGATAAATATCAACAAAATGAAATAAAAAGCACACACATTCAAACTGCTGATAACTAAAAGTAATAAAAATACCAAAAAATTTTGAAGAAAGCCGGAGAAAAAGACACATAGCATGTAAAAAAAAAATCAAAATACAAAGAATTACAACAGACTTCTGCTCAAAAACTATGCAATCCAGAGACAAGAGAGTATAATCCTTAAATTTCTGAGAGTAAAAAGAAAACCTATCAACCTGGAATTCTATACTACGTAAAACATGTCCTTCAAAAGGAAAGCGAAATAAGGGGTTTTCTTGAGATAAAAACTGAGAATTAGTTGCCACAAGACTTGATCTATGAGAAGTATTCAAGAGTGTTCTTCAGACAGACTTGGATTTAAACAAAGAAGTGGAAGACAACTGAAAATGACATAAATGTAAGTAAATAAAAAAAATATTTTTTATTTTAATTGTCCTAAAAGGCAATTGTCTAAAGCAAACATAGAGCCCATGCTTTGTGGGTTTGTAATAGAGTTAAAAATAAAACATAAGACAATAACAAAAAGGATAAGAAGAAATCAGGAGTGTACTGTTGCAAAATCTTTCACTACAAACAGAGTGTTGTTATATAATTTCAGGGTAGGCCGTGATGAATTGAAGGTGTGCATTGTAAACTCTGGGGAAAACACTAAGCAACATTTTAAAGAGGCACAAATGATAAACCAGTGAGGGATTTCCTCTCTTAGCCAAGGTGGGCAGGTATGAACTGGATTTATGCCCCTGCCTGAAAAGCCAATGAATGGGCAAAATATTTGAACGAGCAAAACACAGGACATCGGACAAGTGCAACGTTCCACGGGGACCACTGGCTGTCTTCAGGGATCCGTGGTCCCTTCCACAGCGGGAGGTTGTCACTGAAAACAGCTGCCAAGCAGGGACTACGTTTCCAGGTCCTTGTGTCCAGGCACAGCCACGTGATGACGTTCTGGCCAAGAGAAGCGGGCAGAAGGGACACACTCTGCTTCCGGGACTAGTCCACAGAAAACGCCCACAGAATGCTCCGTCCCTCCTCCCTCCCTTGCAGATGCATGGAGGTGCCTGGGGCTGTGGGAGCCACATGTGGCATTGGTGGAACGTCCGTGGGCTGGTTCCGCAGTGACCAGAAGGGTGGTGCAGAGCTAGCCCTTCTCTCCTCCGTCTCCCACACGCCCAACCCAGCACATGGCACATAAGGGGAGCGGATACGAGGTCTCCGTGGCAGCCCACGGCTGAGCATCAAAGCCTTGCTGAAGGAGAAGCCAACAAGGGCAGGGGAAGGTGCCCAGCTCAGAGGCTAAGGCCCGCAGGACAGGGCTGCCGTTGGCTTTGTCCCAGGAACCGGGGTTGACGCGAGGGAACCGAAGTCGGTTATCATACCCTGCCCAGGGAGAGGTGAGGGGCCACGCTGAGGAGCTGTGTTCTGGGCAGCACACACCTAGCAGGAAATGGGGATGAAGGCGAAACAGCAGAAGCCACTGACTCAGATGCAGCCGGAGGCTAAGGCGAGAGAGGGAGGCGACAGAGGGTGTGGGACACCCAGACTGCTGGTGGCGTCTGCAGCAGCAGCGGGGCCCGGGTCGGCCAGCCCTGCAGAGACCGGGATGAATGTGGGAAGCTGCCTGTGAATGGCTTGTCTTTGTGGCCCAGAATGCACGCTGAATAAACAGACGGTGAGGAGGGTGAAGAGTGATGATGATGCATGGTAGCTAGAATATTGATTGGTGATAGATAGATAGATGATTGATAGATAATGTATAGATGATGGATATATATTGATAAATAGATGATGGATGAATGGATAGATTATAGGTAGATGCCTGATAGATAGATAGATGATAGATGATTGACAGATGAGATAGATAGGTGATTGATAGATGATTTATAGATGATGGGTGGATGGATAGACGGTGGATGGATGAATGGATAGGTAGATAATTGATAGATAAATATATACTAATAGATGATAGATGATTGATTGATAGGTAGATGACAGATACGTGGCTAATCAAGTAGGAATCCATGTGGAACACAGGTAAAAGATGGATTTTGGATGAAAGGTATGAGGTTCCAGTTCTAGTGCCTGCCCTGCCCTCCTCAGCTGTGTGATCTTACAGTCGTTTCCCGCAGAGATTCATTTCCTCCCCTGTGATATACGGTGTTAGGTCAGATCTGCATTTCCAAACCATTTATCAGGGTGACCGGGATGGGAGACGTGCAGCGTGGGAGAGTTTAAGACCCTCACCCAATTTCAGCCAGATGAGTTTAGTGTTTCAGCTCTTTTATCAAGTTCCAGGTATGATATTATTTTGAGATCTGGTTCCACTGCTAAAACAATAATTAAAAACGCAGATGAGATCATCTTAAGACTTTTACGGGACTGAGTTTAAGGATTGTCTGCTTGGCCATGTCTGGGCACCCCGTGCCTTAAAAGAACCGGAGACAGAGACCCCAGGGATGGAGGCTTCCCTCACTGCTGCCCTGACCACCAGAGTCTCGGTAATGTCATGGCTGCACCTGGCTCCGGCAACACCCAGTAACCTGGTGCCTGCCACACCCGGCGACCTGGTGCCTGCGACACTCGGCAACCCAGTGCCTGGCACATAGTAGTTGCCCAGCAAATGTCAGATGAACAAAGACAAGAAATTCCATAAAAGAGCGTTTGTTCATTCAACAGTTAGTACGGTGCATGCTGGAGTTGAAGGAAAGACAAATCCTGCCACCGATGGAGTCCCATAACCTGGGTGCTTACAACACGGTGTGACGATTCAAGTTAAAAACAACCTGCACAGGAGCAAACAGGAGGGACACCCGGTCCTGCCGGCGGCGGGAGAGGTGGTCAGGAAGCTGCCGTCTCAGAGTGAGGCTTCCTCCTGGACCCGGCATCGGCATCGTCCTGGCGCCGGCGTCCAGGAGGGAGCTGGGGAGGCCGGGGGCCGGGGCGTGGGGCCGGGAGGCCGCGCAGAGGAAGCAGGTGCGAGGCGGGGCAGGTGCAGCTCAGGCTCCTGCAGACCGGGCTCGGGGGCTGGGGCACAGGCGTGAGGCCAGAGAGGGGAGGCGGGCCGAGCCCAGAGCCTGAGTGTTGGGCGAGGAGGGACGTGGCTCTGTAGGGGGTGGCCCGGAGGGAGGGAGGGCCGAGGACGGCACAGGGACGGGGTCGGGTAGACACGCGCCAACGCTCACCCGGCGTCCCGTGCAGTCTGCATCAGACAAAACGCTGGGCAACTCCCGTGAGAGACGACAGCGGGCCCAGCAGCGGAGGAAAAAAGGGCGGATTCAGGAGATATTAGGGAAAAAATGTATTCATTAATCATTTATAATGAGATAAAAGTTCTGGTTCTAAGACCAGCCTGTGTATTTGCGGAGCTATCACCAACGACTCTCTCTTTAAGCTTAAGTTCCTATCTCTTTAAATAGAGGGAATACGCCTTCATTCATCAACCACGGGAAAACAACAAAAAAAAGCAGCTTCCTTTGTCTGTTGATGCTGCTTCTCTTTCTTTTAGGCAGAAGATCTATTCTAACGAAGCTGATTGGAAACCCGGGGCCATGCGTTACGCATGAATAGTAAACAGGTGCCCGGCCCCTGTGGCTACGTCAGCGTTGTGTTCGGATTGAGGTCTGCCGTGAAGACGGTGTAACTGACAAAAAAATACAAAAGGAAGAAAAGAGGAATTATTGCCGCTTAACATTGTTCAAAGGCCCGTACTGACATCAGCCGCCGTAAAAGCAGAGTAAAACCGCATCGTGGGAAACGGGAAATCAAAGCATTTCCTGTTCTGCTTTACTCTGACGAAAGGCAAGAGCCCGGTGGGCAGACCCAGGCCGGCAGTCGGGAGACCCAGGTGCGCTTGCAGGCCCAGGGCTCCCTCTGTGTCCCCATCCGTGACGTGGACCCGATTCGCGGTGCTGTCTGAAAATGCAAATTCAGTGGGTTGCTAAGCAGAGAGCAGAAAGCGCCTGCCGGACACAAAAGCTCGGCAGACGGAGTCAAGATTTCCTGCCCGGACGCGGAAGGGGCTCTTCTCCGTGCCTTGAGGTATCCGAGAGGCTCGCCATGCACGAGATTTCTGTGACCGTCCTCCTGTGCCCAGGGAGAAGCGGCACGAAATCCAGACCTAAATCTCTGTCCCGCTGACCAAGACGGCTTTCTACTCCGAACAGAGCAGCAACACGCTCCAGGCAAAATTGGAGTAAACTCACCTGCACCTCATGAACTCACCTTGCCTGCCGCACCAGCCGCAGAATCTCAGCTCTGCAGCGAGGTCCCCCTCACGGCAGGAAGGCCACGGTCCGGCCGATCCTCCTGGGAGCACGATGGAGCCACCTGACATGCAACGCCAGCACATTGGAGAACACAGAAAATGGCGAAAGTGTCTATCCTGACCATCCTCCAAAACCATGGCAGAGAGGCCGGGCTCCCTGCGGCCACCAGATGCGATGACTTTTCAGGGTGCAGTTGTGTTCCAGGCCACCGCTGGTCGGTTTTCTCCCAGAGCCTGTGGCTCTTCCCCCCGAAGACAGCATGACCACTGTGTCATCCGAGCCCAGTGCACTCCGAATGTTTCCCAGTGACACTCAGCTCAGCGGACGTTTGCCGAGCACCTGCCACGGTCAGGGACCAGGGGCCAGGTCAGACCCTCCTGCAGACATGAGGACTGGCAAACACGCACCTTTGATCTGGGGCACCAGGCGCTGTCTGGCCGTGTTTTAACCCGCCCCGCACTCCCGCCAGGTGTGCGTCGTTTTCTCAACACACAGAGGAGGAAACGGAAGCTCTGAGTGGTCAAACGAGGAGCCAACGCCAATAAAGCAGCCACGTCCGACGTGAGCCTGCCCGGCCGCCACGAGAACGTGATTTCCTGCGCAGGTGCCCTGCCTTCCCCGCGGGAGAGACGGGTCTCACGGGTCCCTCTGCTCATGGCTGACGATGCCCGAGCACCCTCTACATCTGACTGTGAAATGAGGTCACCATGCAGAGGGGCCGCATAAGGACTCAGATTCCTCAGGGCAGAGGGTGGCAGTCAGAGCCCAGGGCTCCGGCAGGTGCAGAGAAGGACCCCGTGAGGGTCCCAGCCCACCCCAGGGCTGCAGGACCTGCCAGAGCAATCCCATGTCTCTCCACACGTTCCTGGCCGATTAAAACAGGACAATGACCTGGGAGAGATCCTGCCCCCTTTTGGATTCTCCGATTCCGTCACTACTGATGCAGGGAAGGGAGATTAATCACTATGCTGGGGAAGGGCCCAGGAGCAAACAGCTGGGCCAGCCCTCTCCTCCCAAGACACCTCGAGGGCAGCCCCACTCTGGCATCTGCCCTTGACCTCAGGTCAGGGGGCACTGAGGACATGTAGATGCACAGGTGGATCGAAGGCCTGCAATGGAAGTCGACGCCATCTCTGCCACGCTCCGCCACTCTCCGCCACGCGGGCACCCTGAGCCCGTCCTACCAGCCACTGGTTCCTTTGCCCGCGGCCGCTGCCAGCTTAGAATCCACATGGATGTGCGTGTGTGGAGCTAGACTAATTGTCGGGTAAAGTTTCACGAGGCTCCCAGGATCTTTCCAGTCTGGACACACATCCCTGCACGTGCTCCGTCCCCGCACCGTGCACCGTCCCAGGAAGTGCAGTGAGGAGAGGGGGCTTGGGGGGGAAACCCGGCCTTCCCCAGCCTGACTCTCGCCCCAAGCCCCAGCCCGCTGCCCTGCTGAGCCCAGACACGGCGGGGTCCTCAGCACCTCTCTCTGGCTCCGTGGCCAGGCTGGGCTGCAGCGTGGTGAGCTGAGGGTGCCACCAGGCTCTGTCCTTCATTATAACAATTAACATAGATTGTAGAAGCACATATCCCTGTCCAAGAATAATAGCACTCGAACTTTGAAATCTGAGGATGGGGAGGTTTCACCAGTGTACTGTCTTTGGCTTCCCTGGGGACAATGCCTACTGGTGGAA
>VBSM01002608.1:173733569-173744715 GCA_008086735.1 Cheirogaleus medius | reverse complement strand
TCAGCCTCCCAGAGTGCTAGGATTACAGGCGTGAGCCACCGCGCCCGGCCCAGTGAGTGTTTAGAAACACAGGAAAGGCCAAGACACGATCCAGCCACGGGGAAGCGCCCAGGCGAGGTGCAGCCGTTGGCTAACCCTCATCCCAAGAGACAGGCAACTACGCAGCACCACACCCACGCGGGACCACGCCCATGCAGGACCCATGCTTGCACAGGACCACGCCCACGCGGGGCCACGCCCACGCAGGACCACGCCCACGCAGGACCACGCCCACGCTGGCTGCTGTCCTGGGCACAGCGGTGACCGCCATGGGCAGTGAACGACGGCCCTGCGCTGGACCCATCCTTCCGATCCTTGCTGGGCAGCTCCATAAAACCCAGCGTCAGCCTCACAGACTGGGAAGAATCAGGGACAGTCCGCTGGGCTGGCCTGGACCAGGAGCAGAACTCAGCCACGGCACAGAGAGAGAAAACAGTACTTTTAAATTGCAAAGTCTATGATAATCCCTGTGGTGTGAGTAAATGTGACTGACATCCACAGCTGTTGTCAATATTCTCATGGAAACAGTCCTTCAAAACATACCATCGGTTAAATTTTACCATTAAAAACGGCCAGGGCTGCTGTTTGGTTTGGTTTCGGTGTGTATTTGCATGAGGCGCTGATACTACCGACAACATTCCTCAAATTTTTCCGAGTTTCCGTGAGTTTTTGTTTCCTTGCTTCGTTTTGGTTTGACCTGGCATCTGCCGTGCTGTTGCTCAGTACGAACTTTCTCAGCAACTTGGGTGGAACTGGAGACCGTTGTCCTAAGTGAAGTGTCTCAGGAATGGAGAAAGAGAGACCACACGTTCTCACTTGTGAATGGGAGCTCAGTGAAAGATACATAACCATCCTTGCTGTTCCTGAGCCTGCGGGTCCACGGGGCGGTCCTGGCCGCTCCCGCACGTGTTCGGGGCTACACGGCGTTGGCTGGTGGGGGGCGGCCTCGCCCCGCTCCCCCGGCCCCCACACCCAGCACCCTGGCTGGTCTGTTCTCACGGTGCAGAAGCAGGTGCACAGAAGGCTTCCTGAGACCCAGGCCCAGAGCCGGAACACGGTCCCTTTCATCATTGCTCCTGGTGACAGCAAGCCTCCAGCCCAGCCCAGAACTCCAGGATGGGGAGATAGACTCCATCTCTTGATGGGAAAAGATGCAAGTGATGTTGTCAAAAGCAGGAGCAGAGGCTGGCACAGAGGATTGGAGCCGTCGAGAAACAAACTTAGCACAGGCACCTGGCAGGTGGGGAGAGCTGCACAGGGCGCGTCCCGCTTCCCTTCACCCCAGACTGTCAGGGCCAGACAAAAATAAACCAGTGCGTACATCTCTTTTCCTCATGTGCCTTGGACGTAAGCAGCTTCACCGGAAGTTACAGGGGTAGAAACAACGCTGCAAGGAGAAGATGCATTCACACAAGATACATGTAACCTGGGACAACAGAACCACTGGTTCTTCTCGACGTTGAAACTAAAAGATAAAGATCACAAACTGCTTAATGCATGGAGATCATTATTTCCAACTATGTTCTATAATTCAATAAATTGCTACTCTTTTTTTTTTTCTTTAAGTGAACCCTGCTGCTACTATCACTCTGTCTAGAGGAAAGTTTATTCAGAAGCCCCTAAACTTGGGTCAGTTATGTTATCCCGGAAAACACAGTGGAGATTCCAAAAATGCCATTGCTCTGATACAGACAGAACTTCAGGGAAAAGAAAGAAGTCTGAAGCTACACGGACCAGGGTTCTCCTTCCAAGATGAACATCTACCCACTGTGAGCCCTGAACAAATTGCTTCAGCTTCCTGAATCGTGGTCTTCCTGTTTAGAAAGTTAGCATGATAAACAACTGACACACCTGTACTCATAACTCTCTTCTTTCTACCACCTTTCCGGCTAGGAATAAGCTAGGACTAAGGCCTCAAGGCACCATTCTGGACAAAGCAAAATGAGGGAAATTGGCTGACTTGGGCTCTTGCTTCCCTGAGAAGGGGAATATCCCCCGGAGGCCCCTCTGGTCCCTGGGCCTTACCATCTCATTCCTTCCTGGAATGCAGACAAGATGGCTGAGGTTGCAGCAACCAAATTGAGACCATGAGGCAACAAACATGAGGACAAGGGAAATGTCACGATAGGAAACCCTAGACCCAGGAAGGCCTCGCGCAATAACTACACCAGCCGCACATTATCCACCTGCAACTTGCTTCTCTACAAGAAAACCCATCCCATTTCCTCACGCCACTGTCACCGGGTGTTACCTACAGTGGGACTGCTTCCTGAACAGTAAAATAAGAGCTACACTTCAAGGCTGTTACAAGATTTAGAAATAATCTGCTTAAATCTTGTTATGTCCTTAAGAATATTTTATCCTACATTTTAGCATTTTTCTTAAAATTAAGAAGTAAAGGCCGGGCGTGGTGGCTCAAGCCTATAACCCTAGCACTCTGGGAGGCCGAGGTGGGTGGATCGCTCGAGGTCAGGAGTTCGAGACCAGCCTGAGCAAGAGTGAGACCCCGTCTCTACTAAAAATAGAAACAAATTAGTTGGACAAAAATATATAGAAAAAATGAGCCGGGCATGGTGGCGCATGCCTGTAGTCCCAGCTACTCGGGAGGCTGAGGCAGGAGGATCGCTTGAGCCCAGGAGTTGGAGGTTGCTGTGAGCTAGGCTGACGCCACAGCACTCTAGCCTGGGCAACAGAGTGAGGCTCTGTCTCAAGAAAAAAAAAAAAAGTAAAATTTCATCTGTGGCCTTTAATGATTCCCAGTAAAAATATTAATAGAAGTTTCTAGTACTAGTCAGTTATAGCCGCAGTTAACATTTGCGTAGGTTATTTCTCTCCAAATAACTGCAAAGGCTCCAAAGGTTTAGCAGATATACTTGCCATGGCAACCTGCACCCCAAGAAAGCACAGAGAAAAACAGAAAAGTTAGTGACCTCCGAGGGAATCACCTGGGCCTGCAAAAGGGTTTCGGAGGAGAAAACAAATATATATTAACATGCACGAGACACAGCCACCTTAGGCTCGTCTTGCCCCTGAAACTCAATCATAAGAAGTAAACTCCTTTCAAATTAAAATAAAAATACAAACAAAATTAATCGATGTTTGAAAATGCCCTGAAAATTAATATGAGGTTGCTATCTGCACAATCCTTGAAAAGCTCATAAAATACTACAAACTTATAATGTTGATTTTATCACATCTATGATTAATAATATGATATTAAATGTGAAAATTCTGCAAATGTTAGAAACTACAGCAATGCTGAAACAATAATATTGCAAACAAAAATCAGAGGGAGAGGAGGGAATCTGGCAGTGAGAATACAGATTCTCTCACCCTCTGTAGCCAGAAGTTGATGACATCTCACATTAAAACATGGAGTTAAAAATATAATAATTCCAATCTCTTGTTGAATGTCTCATACTATTTTTCTTAGCTTTACGTTAATATTTAGGCTATGCAGGATATTAAGTAAGATTTATGGATCTCCTTTCTGTTCTCATCCATGTTCCTTGATTGTTTTTATAATGTCTATGTTATTTATATAAAAACAATAAAGTCATTATAATTTTTAAGTAGGAAATTAACACTTCTGTATTAACCTGGGTTCTCCAGAGAAACATATCAATGGGGAATAAATATATATGTGTGTGTATATGTGTATATATATATATATATATATACAGAGAGAGAGAGTGTTACTATGAAGAATTGACTCACGTGATTATGGAAGCTGAGAAGGCCAAGTCCTGAGGTCAGTGAGCAGACACTCAGGACGGTGTCAGTTCCAGGCCAAGCCTGAGTCTGGATGCACGAGAAGACCAGTGTCCCAGCTCAAAGACAGTCGGGCCGAGAGAGCGAATTCTTTCTTACTCAGCCTTTTGTTCCAGGCAGGCCTTCGACGGATGGGATGAGGCCCACCCACATAGGGTAGCGCTGTCTGCCTAACTCAGTCCGCTGACTCAGGGTCAGTCTCATCCAGAAACACCGCCCAGCATGATGTTTAACCGGCCATCTGGGCACCCCACGGCCCAGTCAGGTTGACACATACATTTAACCATCACAACTTCAAAACAACATAACTCTCGCCTGTGCTCTTTAGCAAATCACGAACAGAGTGCTTTGGGACTGCCCCTCCCTGGGGACCCCTGTCCAGACCCTGGAAGGGCCACTTGGAGGCACTCCCAGTTCTTTGGGAAACGCTGAGCATTTCGCTGCCTTCCAGAACCAGAATGTTTCCTCGACGTTCTTGTTGGTATCCTCGACGTTCTCGTCTGTGTCCTCTTTCTTCGGTTGGTTGGAACTCTGCTTGTAAGGACCAGGGCTGCAAGTGTCTTTGTCTTTAATCGAGGTCAGGGACTGCAGGAGGGCCAGCTTCTATATTAAGACGGGATTGTCTGGAAACACCCGTCAACCCCTCTGTCTCTGCCTGAGCCTCCAATTCCACCAACAGCGGCGACTGGCCTGACCTGACGCAGAGCAATATCGGGCACCTAAGCCAGGTGCACAGCCTCCTGCAGGGCCACTTGCGAGGACACCCTGACCGATTCCCCTGCCTCCGCCCCCCCAACAGCTCAGCGACAAGACGAGGCTGTCTGCCTAAAACACAGAGCAGTTCACGCACTTCCCCTGCCGAAAACCTGCGATGATTCCCTCCATCGCCCCCAGAAAATAAAGCTACAAAGCTGGGGCGCCCTGCGCAGCGCGATCCCGCCTCCCCGCTGAATCCCTGCTGGGCCCACCCGCCCCCCACCGCAGAGCTGTGCCCCAGAGACACCACGCAGATCCCAAGCGGCCTCTGGCCCCAGTTCCTCCCGTATTAGAATTATCCTCACACAAGAGACCAACTCCGTGGTCCCTTCTCTTGGAGTCCCCTGTTTCCCCATCAGAATGAGCCCGTCCTGCCCCTGCACTGGCAGGAATCCCACCCAGAGCCCCACCAGCATTGACGCCCCTGCCTCGGTTTACCCGCGCATCTCCGTGCCTCCCCGGGGACCAAGGCCCCGTGGCGTCTTTCTCTGTGTGGCTCCCAACGTCCTGGTACAGACGAAGTAACCAAAGAATGCCGATCTGCTAAATTCAACTCTCAGAAAGAGAATTTTTATTTGGTATATGAGCATCTATATAAAATATCTAAAAATCTAAATCGTATTCTTATTCCTGTCATTTTAATCCCATTATTTTAGACATGGCATTTCCTACTTTGTTTTATGATAAATATAAATAAGTGTCCTCCTGTCAATATAGTTCGCAAGTATGAGGGGAAAAAAATCTATTAGATTTAGCATAATAACCTTCAAAGTCCTCAAAACCCCCTTAATAAAGCAATAGTTACAAAAACAAAGGAAATGTACATTTCTTTTTATTCTAACACAAGTAACCGGTTCCTTGATTGGGGTGTGGGGAAGGTGGGGTGAGTGTCCAGGCGTCCTCCCCACGGTCTGCGTCCGACTGTGGACGCGGAACGAGGCCCCGCTCTGCCCAGGACCCGGCCCGGCCTCCTCCCCACCCTCCCCCGCCGCGCTGTGCCGAGAGGGGGCTGGGCCCTAACTGCTGCCGCATCAATCGAAGGGATTTCAGACTGCAGCACAACCTTCTCTGGCTGAGTTAATTAGAACGCTGACATTTCCCAGACTGTCAGCTAAATGAGTGCTTAGGAAGATGCGCATGTATGTCCAATGGGTAAATACAGGCTGTCAGAGACTCCTCCACAAAACACACCCCAGCCCTTCTGGTTCCGTCACCATATACTACCAATAAGTGACTCATAACCTCCGGATATGCAAACACAAGGACCGGCGTGTCCCGTGAATTGCTCGGCAATCTATTTGAGATATGGTCAACTGGTGTGCTCGCCTACATGATATGAAGCCATGTTTTGGACGGTCATGTTCTTTGCAATCCAGTGAAAATACATCCTAATTTTCATTAATATGTATGCTTTAAACACAAGAAGCATAATACATTAATTGCAAGGTTCCTAAATTAATGTTCTTTTCTTTTTGTTAGAATCGCATCGCGAGAAGATAGTGAACTGGTAGACATCGCTGTTAGCTGTACCACGAGAAGAGGAAGGAACTATGTACAGGTGGGCAAAGGCAGGCGGGGTTCAAATACCATAGCTGGTCTCACCATGCTAGGATTGAGGACCTAATCCCAGACTTCTAATTTTTCAACCTCTCATTTGAGGAAAGCACTTGAAAGTGAAAATTTTAAAATAGTTAATGAAAGAAATAAATGCATTATTCCATAGAAGAAAAAACCTAAAACCTATTTAAGTTTATATGTTCATTGCAGCATTATTCACAATAGCCTAGATGTGGAAACAACCTAAGTGTCATCAGTGGATGAATAAAGAAATTGTCACACACACACACACACACACACACGCACACATGCACACACACAGGAATATTATTCAGCCATTAAAAGGAGATCTTGTTATTTGCGACAACATGGATGGACCTAGAAGACATTATGCTGAGTTAAATAAGCCAGACGGAAAAAGAAAACTATTGCATGATCTCACTTACATATGGAATCTCTAAAAAAAAAGAATATATAAAAACAGTATAAAAGTGGTTAACAGGGGTGGAAGAAATGGAGAGATACAGGTCAAAGGGTACAAAAATGCAGTTATCTTGGGTGAATAAGTCTAGAAATGTAATGTACAGCATGGGAACTATAGTTGATGAAATTGTAGTATATGCTAGAAATTTGCTAAGAAAGTAGGTCTTAGGTACTTGCTCCACACACACACCCAGATAACTATGTGAGACGATACACTGGACCTCAGTGATCACTTCACTCTGTATATATATGTCAAAACATCGCGTCGTTACATCTTAACCATATACAATAAAACATAAGGGGGACAAGTGAACGATGCAATGCTTTTTGGTGTATTTACAGGGTTGTGCAACCCTCACCACGATCTAGTTTTAGAACATTTCATCTCTCTGCAAAGACATCTCTGCACTTGTTGTCAGTCACTCCCCTTCCCACCTCCGCACTTTCTCCAGCCATGGCAACCACCCAGCCGCTGTCTGTTTCTATAATTTGTCTGTTCTTGACATTTCAAATAAACTGTTTCACACGATATGTTTCCTTTTGTGACGGGTGTCTTTCACTGAGCATGGTGTTTTCAAGGTTCATCCATGTTGTAGCGTGAATCAGTACTGCATTTCTTTTTATTGCCAAATAAAACTCCATCGTAAGGCTACTCCATGTGTGTTCATTCACTCACCAGTAAGCACTTAGGGTATTCCCACATTTTGGCTGTTATGGATAATACCTCTGTGAACATTCACATATTAGTTTTTGTGGGGGTGCATGTTTTCATTTCCCTTGGATATATACCTAGGAGTGGAATTACTATTAATAAGTCATCTGGTAATTTTAACATTTTGAGGAACTGCCAAACCGTTTTCCAAAGTAGCTGCACAATCTAACATTCCCATAAGCAGTGTATGAGGGTTCCACATTCTCCACATCCTTGCTAACACTTACTATCTTTCTTTTATTATAGCCATCTTAGCAAATGTGAAGTGGTATTTCATCGTGATTTTGATTTGCATTTTCCTAATTACTAATGACGTCGATCACTTTTCATATGTTTATTGGCCATTTTTATATCTTCTTTGGAGAAATGTCTATTTAAATCTTTGCTCCTTTTTTGTTGAGTTGCTTGTGTTTTTATTATTATTTTAGGAGTTCTTTATATAATCTGAATATAAGTTTCTTATCAGATACATGATTGCAAATATATTCTCCCATTCTGTGTGTTGTCTTTTTGTTTTTTTGATGAAATCATTTTCAGAAGAAATTTTTGTTTAATTTTGGTGCCATCAAATGCATTTATAATTTTCTTTTGTTGTTTATGCTTTTAGTGTAATATCTAAGAAACTATTGCCTAACCCAAGACCATGAAGATTTACTCCGAAGTTTTTCTTTAAGAGTTTCATAGTTTTAGCTCTTACATTTAGTTTTATGATCCATTTTGGGTTAGTTCTTCTGTATGGTGTGAGGTAGGGGTTCAGCTGCATTTTTTTCATGAGTATATCCAGTGGTCACAATACCATTCATTGAGACTATTCTTACTCCCCATTAAGTATTTTTTTTGCATCTTGTTGAAAATCAAGTGATTGTAATTATAGGGTTTATTTCTGGACTATAAATTCTATGCCATTAATCTATATGTCTATTCTTATGCGAGAACCACACTTTGAAGTAAGTTTTGGAATTGGGAAGTGTAAGTCTTACAACTTTGTTCATCTTCTCCAAGATTGTTTTAGCTCTTCTGAGTTTCTTGCATTTGCAATGAATTTTAATATCTGCTTGTCAATTTCTCAAAACATAAAGCTGGCTGGGATTTTGATAGGGACTGGACTGAATTTGTAGATCAATTTGTAGAGTATCGCTATCTTATGAAAGTTAAGCCTTCTAGTCCATACCCATGGTTTATCTTTCCATTTATTTAGAACTTTAATTTTTTCAGCAATATTTTATAGTTTTCATTGTATAAGTCTTGCATTTCTTTTGTTAAATTTATATGTTAAGTATTTTATTCTTTATGATGCTATGGAATTGTGTTTTTAATTTTAATTCCAAAACGTTGATTGCTAGTGTATAAAAATATAATTGATTTTGGCTTCATTTGTTTCATCGACTTTGTCTACTGGTTTTCTATTCTCTATTTTATTTATTGACTTTCTAATCTTCGTTATTCCCTTTTTCTTGCTTTTGATTTAGTTTGCTTTTTTTTTTTTAGTATCTTAATGTGGAAAGCTAGGTTATTGATCTGAAATCTTCCTTTTTAAATGTAGGTATTTATAGGTATAAGTATCCTTCTAAGGGGGTTTTGCTGCATCCATAAGTTTGAGCATGTTGTGTCTTTATTTTTTCTTATCTCAAGGAATTTTCTAATTTCTCTTGTGATTTTCTTCTCTGATCTATTGGTTGTTTACACATATGTTGTTTAATTTTCACATGTGTGTGAATTTTCATAATTTCCCTTTGTTACTCCTTTCTAATTTTATCCCTTTGTCATCAGAAAGTATACTTCGCATTATTTCATCTTTTCGGTGTATTCAGGCTTATTTCATGGCATAGCATGAAAATGATCCATTGTGAAGATTATTCCACGTGCACTTGAGAAGAGTCCATATTCTCTTGCCATTGGGCAGGTGTTCCCTAGATAGTCATTAGGTATAAATAGTTTGTAGTGTTGTTCAAGTCTCCTATTTCATCACTTATCTTCTGCCAGTTATTCTATCCATTACGGACAACGGGTGCTGACGTCTCCAAGAACTATTATTGAACTGTCTTCTTCCCTTTAATTCTTCTAAGTTTTACTTCATGTACTTCAGAGCTCTGTTGATATACATATAATATTACGTATATTCTTATAACATTAAATTTACATATATTTATATAGCATATCCTCCCAAACGAATGACTCTTTTATAATTAGAAAATCTCCTTTTTTACTATATCTGGCATCGTTTTTTGTTTAAGTCTATTTTTTCTGGTAGTATAGCTACTCCAGCAATTTTATAGCTGTTTGTTACATGGTTCTTTTTCTAAACCCATTCACTTTCAATCTATTTGTACCTTTGAAATGTGTCTCTTGTAGACAGAATGTGTATTTGGATCTTTTAAAATCCAACCTCATCATCTCTACCTTTTGTCTGGATTGTTGAATACATTCACATTTAATGTTGTTATTGAAATGGTTGGATTCATGTACGCATATTTCTTTTTTCTATATATCTTGTGTCTTTTTTGTTCCTCTATTCCTTGTTTAATATCTTCTTTTGCATAAAGAGATATTTACTAGTTCAGCCTTTTAATTCCTTTTCTGATTTGTAATTACATTTTTGAGTTATTTTCCCACTGATTGCTCTAGAGTTTACAATATACGTCTTAACTTATCAGCACATACTTTAGATTAGTATTGACTTGCTTATGCCGGGCTTTTATCACGGAGTCACTCACCATTCCATAATCTCTCCACACTCTGTCCCTATTTGTCCTGGAGTAGAGCTCTGCCCGACAGGTGGATTCTGCGTGGGGAAGAGGGACAGGTCCTCTCTGCTGTGTCCGCAAATACATCTTCCCCGACTCGGTCTGGGGAGACGAGCAACCGCAACCTGCCCCTCCCAGAGCAAGCCGGTTGGCCCAGGCGTGAAGCCAGAGGGAGAGAGGGTCCCTTCTCTGCACGTGCCTGTGACGGGGGCAGGGGGAGGTCGTGGTACAAATGCCACCAGCTCTCCCTGTTGCAGCTGAGACTTAGTAGTTTTTCTTGAGAAAATGTTTCTCCATTCACTGCAGGCCCTCAGGACAATTTCCAGAGACTTATATTGTTGTTGTTTTTTTTTTATGATTTTCACCAGTTGAAGAATTGGTTTGCTGGGCAGAGGGTTTGCCAAATCCTTCACTAAACTCCCACTAGATTTGGAATGAGAGCTAAGGTAGCAGTTTGCACCCTGTGCACCTGCCTGGCACGGGCACACCTGGTTTTGGGTTCCTAGGAGCGGCCAGTGAGACGACCAACCCACACGAGGTGGTCTCTGACGCTGGTGCTTCCCCCAGCCCCACCCCCTAGGGCGGTGAGCAACACCCACATGGCAGGAAGGGACGGTGCAGACAGGAGGGGAGTCTGAGCGGTGCGGGGCCAGGGGAGGAGAGCAGAGGTGCGGGGCAGGACAGATGCGGAGGGGCGGGAACAGGGAGGCCGAGGACAGGAGGAGCCAGCACGTGAGAGTCACACCTACCATCGCCTGGGGCAGGTGTGCGCAGCTCGAGGCAGCAGGGACGGGACGCGCAGCCGCACTGAGCACGCAGCGCAGAGGCAGAGGAATTCCAAACCCGGATTCGCAGAGTTCCAGCGGGACACGCAGCAGAGAGCCCACCGGCGCCTTGTCCCCAGACGGTTTCCCTGGCTGTCTCTTCCAGTCTTGTTTCCCGAGACTGTCCCGCCCTCCTCCGCTTGCCCGGCAAACCCTCTCGTGCCCGGTGCTGATCTGCGCACCCTCGTTCCTGAAAAGCTGGGGCCTCATTGCTCACCTCACCCTCAGCCTCGACTCGGCACATCCCTCCCGACAGCCCC
>VBSM01002608.1:173711103-173728950 GCA_008086735.1 Cheirogaleus medius | reverse complement strand
GGCATGTGGGCAGGGCCCCCGGCCGCCCAGAGCCCCCGTGGCAGTGGCTGTCCCCCTGCGAGCATCTCCATGGCAGCATCGACAACCCTGCATGGCCCAAAGGCACTCACGGTGCTGGGACCGGTCCCACAGTGGGCTCTTAAAATCCCGTCTGAGTGTTCAGCTCCACTGTTAAGATTCTTTAGGGCTTCCGCAACGCTGGTGAGCACAGAAGCCCAAGAGGGAGAAAATCAGGTAGAGGAAAGTTGTTTTCTGTTTTCTCCTTCACATCGGAGGAGACAGCCACTATCCAAGCACTCCTCGGATGCTCTCGCACACACAGAGTGCGCTCCTCTGGGTTCCAGCCGCCACCGGGTTCCGCTCTTGCGGAGCAGAGACTGACATTTACCAGAGGAGCCTTTTACACGCCCACGCCGGCAAAATGCACTGTCCATGGTGTGGGCCAGCCGGGCTTCATGTCTGCACGGTAATCGTGATCACATGGAACAGCTGCAGGGAACAGGGACACGGGGAAGGGAGGAGGGACAGGGGGCTTACCCTCCCCCAGGGACATCCTGGCTCACAGGTAGACACACGCCCCAGACCCCCCGGCCGGCAGGAGGGCGCTGGCCAGACGGACCCCGCAGCATCCCTGCCCCCGGTGTGCTGCTCGGGGCGGGGCAGCCTCCGGACTGTGGCAGCTCCCAGCACGAAGGACGAGGACGCGCCCTGAGTCCTGTGTTCAGGGCTGAGCTGAGAGCCGCCACCGACAGCGTCTCCTCCGAGGACAGTGGCGTGACCGGGGACGAGGTGGGTGGAAAGCCTGGCCCTCCGGCTGAGCCCCTCCAGGCAGCATCGTCAAAACCATCACCGTGCCTGGTAGAAGGCACAAAATTGTGTCGACAGTTTAGCAGCGACAGATGCCAACGTGGTAGCCGCTCCCCCCTTGGCAGGCGGTGGTCAGCGCTTCCCACCGGTCTCAGCGCCCAGAGGGCCCCCTTCCCAGCGGCGGGCGGCCCCGGACCCCCTCCCACCTCTCCGTCCTATCCCTCCCGACCTCCTTGGTTGGTCAGCCTCCCCGAAAGGCCCTGTGACGCTGTGGACACGCAGGAAGTTCACCTAGCTAGGGAGGGCGGCCCCGGGGCCCCTGAACAGGACGGTGCTCACCTGGGCCTGCAGGTGTGGGGGGAGGACGCGGCCCCTGAGGTCTCAGCGCCTGCACTTCAACCTCCTCTCTCTGCACCGCTAGTGCGTGAAGACGGCACGTCCTGGGACCGGGCCAAGCCCTAACTTTCTCCCGTGTGAAACGGCGCGAGATCGAGTCTTGCTCGGCGTTGCTGTGAGTGTCAGATGAGGCCAGGTGAGGACAGGTATGGTGAGCCGGGCACCAGGTTCTTCCCCTGACTGCAGGAGCGCAGTGAGCCCGTTGCAGTCTGCT
This sequence comes from Cheirogaleus medius, assembly GCA_008086735.1. Classification (NCBI taxonomy): domain Eukaryota; kingdom Metazoa; phylum Chordata; class Mammalia; order Primates; family Cheirogaleidae; genus Cheirogaleus; species Cheirogaleus medius. The sequence goes on along the minus strand of VBSM01002608.1, from coordinate 173,727,533 downwards.
TAGTGCTGAGCCTTAGTAAAATGAGGTTAATATAATGCATACAAACAGCTTGCTGTTTAAAGCGCAGGAGACCTCTCCCTTAGTTTCGAGCGTTCGGTGGTGGGCTAGTTCTCCGTTCCTGCATAACAAATGCCACCAACGTAGCAGCTTAAGCCGACTTACGTTCACCCTCTCGAGGTTTCCGTGACGCGGGAGGCTGGCGCATTCAGCTCTGCTCAGGGTCCTGCAAGGCTCAGGGCAAGGCGTCCGCCAGGTGGGTGGTGGCCTGCAGCCTCAGCGGGTAGAGCCCCCTCCGAGCTCCTCGGGTTGCTTGCAGAATCCAGCTCCTCATGGCTGAAGGGTGAGATCCATTTTCTTGTCTGTCACCTGGAGACCAATCTCAGATCCCGCGGGTGGCTCTGGGGCCCTGGCTCGTGGCCCCTGCATGGTGGTTCACACGTGGCTGGTTCTTCAAGGCCAGTGGAAGAGTCTCCGTGAAGCTGGAGTCTCACGTGACACAGCCACGGAGTGACCACGGTGCCGCCTTTGCCGTAGGAGGTGACAGGACCCCACCCAGGAAGTGACTCCCACCAGCCTCATGGGGAAGAGGCCATACAAGGTCGTGATCTTCAGAGCCACCTGGGAATTCTGTCCTCATTTTGCCTCAGAAAATGCCTTCCTAGTTGGTAACTTACTTTCCCAGAACTAGACTATTTTACCTACCTAGGAAAAAAATTTTTCCGGTTACCTCTCTCAGTGCATAGTTTGGAGGACCAAGCTTTTATGTTTGCAAGCAATGCCTCTGCACACAAAGCCGTTACTAGCACAAATATATTTGGATTTCTTTAAATGGGAATTTGATAACTTTTTTTTTGTCAGGAGAGAGATTTTTCCTTTAAAAGGACATGGGGTTCTTTGCAAAAACACTACCTGACTCTGGGGCTTGATGTCATAAAAGCCATCCCTGGTTTGGAAGAAGACAGCAACAGGAATGTTCGGGAATGGTGCAACTTTTAGCCAAACCAAATTTTCGTTACTATCGATATTTTTCAAACTAAAAAAAAAAAATCTATATAGTAACAGAAGAATAAAGAGTATATAGATCAAAGAAGAATCAAAGATGCGGAAAGCTCACCTACATGCTGGTATAAATTTGTAAATTTCCTTTGGTGTTTGAACTCTGCAGGGTCCGGACTGTCAGAACAATGCTTCCCTCCGCTCCAGCCCAGAGCCCTGTCGGGATTGTAGGGGAAGAAAAGGCAGAAACCCTGCTTACAAAAACAACTGAGAATATTTGGAAAATAAACTGTTAGAAATTGGCTACTGACATTTTGCATTTTGAGTCTTGTCAAGCCTTTCCTTAATTCTGATTTTCTACATATCAAAATTCATTCCATCATTTTAGACAAAGAGAAAAGTTTTTCCTCCCTCGAAACCTCGCATGTGGACGCCACTCCCCACAGCACTGAGACGGAAGCTGTTCCTTGTCTTCAGTCTTCTCTCTACCAGGGGGTGGTGGTTTTCTCTCAAATACCGGCCACCTCCACCCTGCCTCCCTGCTCGGAGATACCGGGTTTCTCTCAGTTCCTTATGTTTTTTGCATCAAATTAAATTAACCGGTTGGATGCTGACAGGCCACAGATCAATAGTAGACCGAAATCCTTAAAATATTCATGCGCTAGTTATCTCCTGGGCCTGGCGTTCACGCGGGCAGATTGGATTGCCTGCCGGGGTACGTGGAGATAAGTCTGCTCTGGTTTCTGGACTTTTCCTCCCCTCCTCACTTCCTGACTTCTTCGTGGCCAGCTGTGCTCACTAATTCCCGCTCAGAGACAGGGGAGACGTCGGCGTCTCAAACTACCTGGTCCACGAGCAGGGATGGGGGAGAAAGACGGAGCTGAGAGTCAACTCTGAGCTTTGCGCAATTCAAGACCGAACGTGAACAGGTGCACCCACGAGCGCTTCCTCAGACGACGTGTGCAGCAGCTGTCTGCACACCCGCGTGTCCCAGCAGGGCATGGGAGCCCAGATGTGGATTAAAACGTGCTTGGCTCAGACACGGAGGCCAAGAAAAGCCACTATTTGCCATACTCTGTTCCAGTTAATAAGCATTTATCGTGTGCCATTTAACCACCCCCGGTAAGGGAACCGGGCCAGTGGGAGCCGGCCCAGGGAGGAATGCTCATATCCTCTCCTTCTTCTTCCAGTTTCCCTGGAATTACAGTTCCATCCCACAGGTGTTTGTGTGTTTCTAATATCGGTTTGCATTTTCTTTTTATTTAAATCAATACTTTTATTTTAAACTTTTGGAAGAACTAATTTTTGAGCCATCTCTAGTGATTCTTTGTTCACTGTTTTTATTAATTTTGCTTTTACATTTGTTATGGAATTATTCACTTGTTTTCTACTTTCTTCCATTGAACAGTTTACTAATTCATCATTTTTAATACATGTATTTAAAGCTATGAGCTTTCCTTAGCTATTTTGATGCATGTTGCATTCATTGCTGTTCAATACAAAATATGTCACTTTTTTATTCAACTTGATCTTTAAATAATAAATGAATAGTTTGGAATTATTTTCACAATAAAAATTCTATTTAGTTGTAATAGATATAAATCTCAATTAAGATAATATGAATATTAATAGATATATATCTATGTCTGCATATATAATAGGTATAAACCATGTTCAATGTAAAAACAATGATTAAATAAAAGCACAATGAAGAATGTAAGAAAGACTATAGTTCACCACTCTGAAATGACCATCTACTATGTTGATAATTATCCTTCATGTACTACCTACTTTCATGTGTCCTTATGCACATTTGCTCACATACACACCTGTGCACACGCACACACACACACGATAGGATGTGATCCTATCATAAACAATGAGATTTTTTAATAATTGTAAGTTTGAGTTTCAAATATATGCTTTGGGTGGGGGCAAGAACAGTATGTCACCTTTTATCTATAATTCTATTGTGCTATTGTCAGCAAAAATGGCCTTTATTATATAAATCCCTTGGATTTATAGAGAATTTTTTTGTGGCCCAATTCCTAAATAAGTTTTAAATCTTCCATTTATTAATGCACATGGGCACTATCTATTTGTTGCCTGCATGTGTGTGTACAGTCAAGATTAGTTGTATCATTCAAATAATCTATAACTTTGCTTTTTCTCAGCCTTACCTATCAGTTGCTGAGTGAAACTTGGTAATAAAATAACTGCCTCTATGATTAGTGATTTTTCAGCTTCTACTTGTAATTCTGTTGAGTTTCATCACACACTTTGCAAGACTACCAAGTCGGGTGCATAAAAGGTTGTGACGACCCAAAGTGAGTGACGGAGGCAAAGATCTCTATCAACGGAGGCTTCTTAAACCAAAGTTTGAGGATGTGGCCGGGAAAAACACAAACCGCAGATGCATTTGTGAGTGTTTTCGGAAGTGGGATTTGGGAGCTCGGTTTTCAAAGGGGAGAAGGCAGACAGAAAGAAAAGAGGAAGCAGGGTGGTCAGTGGGACAAGCGGTTACATCCCTGGGGGCCCAGGAAATCTACATGACACATAAGATCAGGTGAATGTTAGGAAAAAGGAGTGAAGGAAGCATCAGTTATGTGATATCGCTGGGTGGGTGGAGGAATGTTTGATCTTGTCTCTGTTCTGCACCTGGGAAGATAAACTTGTCATCGGCATTATCGGTGCAGAATTGAACACATGTTAGTTTTAGGAGACAAACTTACCCTGCAGACCCAAACTGACGATTTGCATGTTTCGCGTGTGGGAGGCCAGCCAGGAATTTCCTTAGGAAGGGTCTGTAGGGGCAGCGCTTGTAGATGCCTGAGGCCTTTTACCTTCCTGTGGGGATCTGGCTGATGCGGGGTGTCACATGACTCGGCCTCCAGCCTTGACCTTCCCTTTTGCAGGAGTTGGGGAGTCCTGAGATATTTCTTTTCCTTTATAGTTGCAATTGTAGTAAGTCACTGATGGATTATTTATTTTAGCATCCATTTTATTCATAGTTTTTCCCTAAAAATATATTTTATCCCATAGTAACATAGGTATATTAATTTTGGTTCAGTTAACACTTTTCTGGTTTACATTTTCCCATGATTTTATCTTCTACCTTTAAATGTAATTGTGTTTTAAGCATGTCTCATGAATCGCATATAGCAGGATTTTTTTCAATACATAAAATAAAATTTTAAGCCCCCTGCCCAGCCCAGTAAATGGACCCCCCTCTTGGCCAAGGGGGCCTCAGAAAAAAGCCTAAATCTGAGCTGCTGGCCACGAGCAGAAGGGAGGTCAGACAGGTGGACATGCCCCTCCCTTTTGGAGTTATTCTTTGTAACAATAAGGTACTGAATCATTAACAGGCCAAATGCCACACAAGACAGAGCTTAAACCACACCTGCAGGCCACCAGTTTGCTTGACAGATCACTTGAGTCTCAGTACCGTGGTACCATGTCCGGTGGCTTGTCTCTGATTAGCAGACATCCTTAACTTAAAACACTCCAAGCCTTTAGACAAAGCTTCATTTCTTTAACTAATTACAAATCAAAGACTCTTTAAACCCACCTGTAACCTGTTACACCACCCCCACCTTTGAAGCATCCCACCTTTTCAGGCCAAACCAATGTACACCCTCCACGTAATGACATATGATCCTACATGTAATTCCTGTCTCCCTGAAATGTATAAACCAAACTGTAACCCAACAGTGGAGGGACCACTTGCTCAAGGAGTCTTGGGCGTGGCTCTCCGGACCACGGTCACTCATATTCAGCTTAGAATAAACCTCTTTAAATCATTGTATAGAGTTTGGGTTCTTTTCTGTTGATAATTGTCAAGCCTCTATCTTTCAATAAATGAATTCGAACTGTTTTCAGTTATTGTGATTACTGACATATTTCTGCCACCTTACTCTGTATTTTCCATTTCCTATTTTAAATTTTTTAGTTTATTTCTTCTCTTCTGTCTTATATTAGACAAATCATTGTCTTTTCAATCCCTGTTTTCCTTCTACTTGCTTAGAAGTCTTAATTCCATTCTATTATTTTAGTGATTATTTTTAATTTTTATAACTTACAAGCCTTTTGTATTTCTCTAACAAAATATAATCAATTTTCATACACTCCCTCCAAATAAAAGACTTACAAACCCATTATTTTCCTGTAAACTCCCTCTCCCAAATTCCATGTTATTATTGTCTAGTATGATTTTTAATCCATCATGTTTTAAAATTATGAAAAAATACCTCTTACATTTTCATACCGACATGATTTACTTATTTTTTAAATCACTACTGCTTCTTTCTGCCACTGCTTCTCATCCAGGTTTGCCTTTCTTCTTGTTGAAGGCCATCCTTTAGTAGTTCTTTTCTTTTTTATGCAAGGACCTTCTGTGTGTCTGAAAATGCTTTTATGTTGCCCTCACTTTGAATGATTACAGCGTTGTTCGGTATTTCAAGGAAGCTATTACCTGTTCTCCACCCACTGAAGATGCTCCGCTGTCTTCTACCACCTGTTGTTCTCTTGTTGATAATGGAGAAGTAGCTTTAATTGTTATCGTTATTCCTTCTTAGGTTACCTGGGATATTGTCTCTCTCTCTCTCAACTTTTATGATCCACTTTGCTCTTCCTATTTCGGCTGCAGTGCTCCCAGCTGCATTTGTCTTTACTCATCTGCTCAGGATTCAGAACGCTTCCTCCCTGCAAGGATACGTGGAATCTATCCACGATCATGCTCCTTGATTGGTGGGTGGTTCTGCACCCGAGTTCACATCCGTCCCGGACCACGCCGCCCACTCACACGCACCGGGCTTTCCTCCAAGCTGGGCGTGCGGTGAAATTCTAGCCTTTTATTAAGTCATCCTCTTTCCTTGCCCCACTCTGGGGCAGGCCCACGTGCCGTGGCAGCCACAGCAGAGCCGTGGCACGGCCGCCCCTCTGCTGAGCACCCGTGATAAAATGTGTGAGTGAGGTCGCATGTCTAGTTGCTGCCGTTCAATGCGTTTGCTGTTTTCTACTTTATTTCATTTGCTATTGGAATAACAATTCTAAGATGCAGCTTCCCTCTGTCACTTTCAATTTGATTTCCCGTGTCACTGCCATAGTTCACGTCAGTCCCTCTGCCAAGATCCTCATGGGGAGAGATGCCATAATCCATTACCTCTGAACCTTGCCCTACTGACCCTGTCACGGGGCCGCCATAGGTCAGACACTCGGGGAATGTCATTACCCAGCTGGGTAGGTCTCTGCAGACGGGAAGCGCCTGGCTTCCCACGGGGCCAGCGAAGGCTGGAGCAGAGGACAAAAGCCAGCACCTGACCCACCCAGGTGCACGTGAACGTGTGACGTGAAAGTGACGCTCAGAAGGAAGGGGCCACTTCAGCCTCAGGTCACCCATTGAGAGCCCGACCGGGTCAGCTCTCGTGGGGTTAGTCTTTCCCACAGGAAGAAGACGAGGTCGGCATGATTTACGCCATGGGACACCCTACCCAGCCGTGACTTCTGGCTCCCGATCGGGCTGCAGGGGGTGGAGTGTCTGAGAGTCTGTCTGTGCGGCACCAACCGGGGACGGGCCTGCCAGGGTGCGGCTGTCTTGGCCCAAAACGGAAGGCAAATCTCTCAGAGCCCAAACACTTCACACTGGGGAGAAAAGTGACAGTCCATAGCATGCTCCATTCATCATAAAGGCCGTGTATTAACACACACACACACACACGTGCACACGCACATACACGCCCCACATTCTCTGGAAAACTCGATTGTAGTCAAGCATTCCGCGGTTCGGAAATTAACTGGAATAATGCATTCTGCTAAATTGCAGGAGCCGTGCTTCAGAAAGCGCTCTCTGGCTCTCAGTCTGCCCTACATGCTAAGTGCAAAAATAATTTTCTAATCAATGTTTCTTCAAGACATTTCCCCAAACTGAAGGGCACAGAGTGATTCGGCATTAACACCCCATCAACATAATCCGTTACATTAGACTGCAGCTAAATGTGTCTCTTCATTAGATAGTTTTAGCAGGAGATGTGCTTTTTCAGAAGTCGTGAGGTCCTGGTTCTTCATCCTGTCTCCAGGCTGTAGCTTCCTTATCAGAAAATGGGGTCTTCAGGCTAAGAGGCTTCTCTGGCCGCCCCCTGTGCCCCACGCTGAGAGTCTGCTAATTTCCTCTGCTGACACTAAGAGGCCAGTAAGTTCCGATTCCCATCGTCCGAGATGCCGAAATGGAAATCCCTTCTTACGGAAAACGCCAGCCCCCTGCTTCTCCGTTTCTTGCGGGCATCTCACGTGTCATTAACAGTCGACAACAACTGCGGCAGAAGCATCTCACCCTACGGGCGCTGAGCGTGCACTGTGCACGGAACGGACACGTGTGAAAAGTGCATCCTCCAAGTCAGGCCACATGTCATCCTTTCATCGATTCAACACATGTGTCTATGATCACAGCATTTCCACGGTGTTCCAAGCACTGTGGGGGGTACACAGGCAGCCTGGGACGCCTTGTCCTTAAATAGGCTGTACACGGCACGGCTCGGGTGGGACGGTCCACGGCTCCACCTGCTGCTCCGCAGGGATCATCGGGAGTACTCTCACCGCTTCCCGAAATTATCTCAGTTTAGACAATAACACAGATGGTCACCTTCGCTAGAAGGACTCCTGTCTAGAACAGGAAGCAACAGACGTGTGACAATGACCCTGATACAAGGCGCAGAGCATGCACGGCCGTGTGAGACTGGCGAGCCGGTGCTGGGTGTGCGGGGAAGGCAGGACAATTCCAACAGGGGCTGCAGGAAGGTTTTACGACCTGCGGACCGTGACGCTGGGAATATCGCGGCAGAGGAACACCGTTCGGCAGAGGCAGGAGCAGAATCACACGTGAGGTTTGGGTTGGCTCAAGTCACCCAGGCTACAAGTGACTCGTCCCAGTGGGAGGAGGTGTCAGACTGGGATGGAAGCTGGGATCCAGGCAACTCCTCCGCACGTCCCCTCCCCATCACCCGTCGGTGGGGACAAGGGCTGCCCCGCGCCTCAGTGGGCTGTAGAGAAGAAACGAAGTCAACGAAGAGCTCAGAGGGGAAACAATGGCAGCTGTGGGTTCAGAGCGATGTCTCTTAGACGCCTGGTGCCTGAGGTCAGCAGGCAAGAAGATGAGAAAGGGGTTCTGCAAAAATTTAGAAAAGGAGAAATGAAACAAGAGACAGGAAGTGGCTCTGTATTTTCAGGTGTCATATAAACTATCCATACCGTCAGTATTTCCAGAGACAAGGCATACAACGGGCACTAAATAAATATAAATGTGACTGAATGCAATCGTCGTAATATACAAGGCTAACCTAACAGTGCACGGTGGGATTTCAGCACCAGAAGAGCCTGCGAGTGGAGGAGACCCGGCTCAGGGGGGCTGCAGGTGCACCCCTCGTCACCAAGGTCACCGAGGTCCCCGAGCTGGAGGGTGTCCGGGCAGCTGTGGCCCCGGGGCCTCCCCTGCAGCGAGTGGGCCTGACGCTCGGGTGTGTGAAGCCGTGCTGCTTCAGCAGTCTGCTCTTCTTCTTAAAGAATAATTCAGTCGCCCTGCATCTTAACCTTCCCAGAGCTCTGACGCTTCGATTTTCATAACGTCTATCTTAGACGCAAAGCGGTGTGCTGCAGCCTTAAACGTATGCGTGATTGCTGCGAATTGCAATTAACTGTGTTTTGAAAACTCCCAGCCCCCCTTGGGATGACGCGAGGCACGCCGGGGTCTGGGAACCGCCGCTCAGCCCCTCCGCCGACTCTCCCGGAAGGTGTGACAGGCATGCGAACTCGGCTGCAGTCATTTCTGTGCGGATCTGGGAAAGCCGCCGGGGCCGCTCAGAAAGCCCCGCGTGAGGCTGCGGATGATCCCGCACCGCGGCGGAGCGGGAGGGGCAGGTGGCACAGAAGCCGTGTCAGAGCCGCCGGGCGGGCGGGGGCTGACAGATCAAGGCAGAGGCAGGAAGACAAGTGATGAAAGGGACCGCAGGACTGTGGCCTCGGGGCGCAGGGCAGGAAACACCAGGTTCTCACCACCAGCATGCATCGCTTCCCCCTGAACTCAGCGATTCCGTTGAACATACTAATAAGGAGAAGCAGGAAATATCCGATTTTAATAAATAATTATTGAGCACCTTCTTCGTGCCAGAAACTGTCCCAGGTGCTGGGCGAGAGTTATTGGGGAATATAAAGATAAATACATTATAATCCTCACCCTGAAGGAGCCCTCTGCGGGGCGCATGCATAATTCAAGGCAGGCGAGCCCCGTCTTACACGAGGCAGAAATGTTTATCCCCAACTGGGACACTTCAGGGAGTACAGGCATTTCGCCTGGATCTGGGAGAAAAGACGAGATTTCAGCTCGCAGCAGGGAGGGGGAGCAGAGACTCTGCAGACCCGGGGAACAGCGGGAGCCAGGGTGAGGACACGGGAGGGGGAGGGCAGGCTCCCGTGACAGTGAGGGGCCCAGTGAGTGCGCAGAGCCCGGGAGACTGGGTAGCAAGGCACGACCTCCCCAAGCAGGGCTCGCTTCTGGTCTCCCCCACAACCGTGCACACGCACGCACATGCACACAAGTACACACGCACATGCACACATGCACACACACTCCCTCACATGAACACGGATCTTACACACTCACACACTCACTTGCACATGTGCACATCACACCCTCTCACATGCACACATGTGCAAGTACACTCGATAACACGCACACGTGCGAATACCCACACATTTGCCCGTTAACGAACTCACGTGCACACACATGCACACTTACTTGAACTTATGCATACTCACATACTCACTCTCACACATGCACACACGCACACGCACGCACACGCACATGCACATGCATGCACACACGGCTTCTACAGCGGGGAGAGCCGCAGCATCCAAAGGAGTCAGGCTCCAGCCTCCCCTGTGGGCCCGGAGAGCTGAGACACAGCCTGGGGCTGAGGAAGCGAGAGCTCTGTGGGCATAATAAGAAAATGTCTGTTGACAGGAGCTGAAATGAAAATCGGAGGCAGCCCTGAACACAGTCTGGGGCAGGAGGTTAATCCTCGGCGTGCTGGACGTGTCTGTGCTTGTAGATACCTAAAAAGAAAGCCAAGGGCAGCCGGCACGGCCAAGCCCCATCCACACACATCTTCCCTGCCCTGCTTGCGTGTTCAGAACTCCCTCCCCTCCTCGGAGCTGGGTCTGGGCAGAGGAGGAGGCACAGCGGGGAACAGAGGCTGCAAAGTGGCACAGGCGGAGGGGTGAGGATACCCGAGGGGACAAGTGTGGCCAGGGCGGAGAGCCCTTTGGGGTCCAGGCTTCTAAATGCCACCTGGGCCAGGTGACCCCTGGGCCAGGCCCAGTTTTCCACGTTCTTCCTCCTGTGCCACGTTGAGTCCACGTGGCCTGGACGTACCTCCCGGGGACGCCCGTGGATCTTACTGGAGTCCTGGACGCGGGAGCGGATGTGCACCACTGGGGAAATCCAGTGTGTTTTAAACTCCTCCCCCTGCCCCCCCCAAAAAAACACACCCAGGGCATCATAGACCCGCTTTTCATACGTTCAAGAACAGAATACACACGTCGTGGAAATGCAAATTATTTCAGGCAACCAGATTACGAAAAAAGAGAGAAATGTAAGAAAGGAAAAATATAAGTCCATCTCAAGTGTGAATGCAAAGGCTAGGTAAAATGTGGCCAAACTAAATATGAAATTATGTTTAAAAACATCAAGTAAGGTTTGCAGCAATCATGTAGGGATGGTTCCCATTTAAAAAATACTATCATAATTTGCCACATTAATATACTAAAGGAGAAAATAGTATCTTCTTAACATACACAGAACAAACTCTTTGATAAAATTCAAACCTCATTAGTGATTTTTTTCAAAATCTTAGTAATTAAAAAGAGAGAGAGAGAGAGAGACCTTTCTTAGTGAGAGAAATGATACCAATTAATAGCCCAGAACAAACACATTTAATGTGAAACTCAAAGTTAGGATGAAGACAGTAATGCCTGCAATTGTTTTGTATATAGGAGATCCTAGCCATCTCAATAACCAAAGAAACAGTAGGTAACTGAAAAGAGTAAAATTAAATTGTAGTTACGCATGGACAGTGACTATCAATACAGAAAATTAAAGAATTTCCAGGCACCATATTAGAGCTGATAGCAAAGTCCCGCAAGGTCACCGAATGCAAGATCAATATCACCAAACCAGCTACACAAGCAACAGACAAACAGAAAAGTGCAGTTTTTAAAAGATACCACTTATTTCTCCGCTTTGGACTGATAAAAAAGACTCGGAAGCCAGGGTGAAGAGATCCCCATCGGCTGGGTTTGGGATCGTGTAAACATCAAAATGAACAATAAAAAATGGGTTATAATTCTTTACATTGAAAAGACAGATCTGTTCATCTATTCTGAGAACAAACACACTTGCAGAGGAGGCCTTCGGGGGGAGGGGGACGCCGACCGGCCAGTGGGCCGAACAGGTGGACGTAGCGAGACGTCGTCACGACGGCTGGGCGGCGACTCCTCACGGCCAGGACCGCATGGCAGGTAGACAAACGTGCCATGGCGTCCACGGGAGAACGCGGGCACTCAGCGAAGAAGCGACAGAGACCCCATGCGGCACGGGAGCTCGTGACGGCGGCCCAGAGCGGACAGCACCAGCGAGATGGACTCAGAGCAGAGAGGGTCCCCAGGAACAGAGAAGGGAAGTGGGGGTCCCCCGCCATCCACGTGCCCTCCACAGACAGCTGCAATCCCAGCTGCAGGAGGTCCCGCTGCCCGGCGTAGGCGCTGCCTGGCGTCCACACTGCCGAGCGGTCCCAGGGTGAGTCCAGGCTGGGCCTCCCATCCCCGAAGACCCAGCTACATCCTGCCCTGAGGCCGGGCAGCACACGTATGTCTCCACGTCCAGGGCCGTGCCAACGTCCCCCCCACACATGCGCTCCAAGGGCTGCGGAGACACGACACCAGCTGGGCTCAGCGGTGCGGCCACGTCCCGGCTCCCAACCCACACGGCACCCCTCGCCCCGGGCTCAGCGGTCGGCAGAGAGGAGCAACCGTGAAAAGACACTCACAACTGGCGACTCCAGGCGGAAGGTGGATGTTAGTATTCATCGTGCAATCCTAGTGCCTTTCCTGCAGGGTTTAAATTTTTCAAAAAGTAGGGGATGAAAGGACACTATTTGAACAGCAAAGAGAAATAAGATATCTAGTAAGAAACGTGATAGAGATTTCAAGGCCATTATGGAGGAAATTACACAGCCTTATGGAAATACATAAAATTCAAACATGCACGTGTGTATGTACATACATACAGCATGTCTGTTTAAGAAGAGTCAATAGCGTAGGAACAGCAGTCGTTTCTAAATGAATGCATAAATTCATTGCAGTGCTATTGAAATCCTATGGAATCTTTCGTAGAATTTGGTGAGCTAATCCTAAAACGTATAGGAGGATTAAGGAGCCAAGAATTGCCAAGAAAGGTTTGAAGACATAAAAGCAAGTGAAAGCAGGGTCATGGGGAGGGACAAGGAGTTCGTCCCACCAGATCGCAAAACACACGATACAACCATGGCCACCGACACCGAGACGCTGGAGCGGGGTGCGCCAACTGCTCCTCGGCCCGGGGGAGACCCCCGTAAACTGTACGCAAAACTGCACGCATATATGGAGGGCGTTACTTGTTCAAGTTCGACTGACTCTCCCCGCAAGTCCCCACTCCCAGACGTGCACCCTAAAGACACCTGGGTTGCAGGTACCAGGAGACGTGTCCGGGAGTGTCCGGAACAGCGTTCTTTGCAATGTCACTGCTCCAAGTAACAGCACTAATGATAAAAATGACGGAGCCCAGCCGCACAGACGACATGCGTGAATCACAGCGGCAACACGCTAAGCAGACACAGGCAAGTCGGGATGAAAACATTCAGTATCACTCGTTCCATTTACAGATCAAACGACGCAAAACTAAGCAATCGAGAGTTTGGAGCATCATCACTCTTGAAAGAAAAGGAAGGAAATGTTTAACACGAAACTTAGAAGAACGACTCCTTCTCCCCATGAAGGAGAGAGATGTCGGGTGTGCAGAGCCCGTCAAAGGTACAGGTAACGTTCCGTCTCTTGTATTAGTATTCCTTGTATCGATACTGTTTGTTCTTTGAATTGCACGTATAAGTTAAGCACACTGCTGTATGTGCCGTGTGTTTTACAGTGATTCTTACGGGAGGCAGCCAGGGGGCTTCCCATTGGAAAGCCCATCTCGCAGGGGCTGCAGGTGCGGTGCTGGGGGCTGGCGCGGTGACAGGGAGGCTTTGCCCCGCAGAGAAGCTGCAGCCAGGACTGCCCACGAAAACGGCCCCCTCCCTGAAGCTGCTGCGTGCGCGGCGCTCCATCAGACACGTCACGCACGCTGGGGCCCTCACCTCGATCCTCACAACAACCTGGGAGGTGTGTTACTGTCACCGTCTCTGTCTTAGAAATAGACACGTGCCATCCCCACTGCCCGCCCGCGAGCCGCCCTCTCGAATCCCGCACCGCCTGCATCTCCTCTTAGATGTTCCGCTAAGCAAGAGCCAAGGAACCACGAAAGCATGGGAAACTGACAACATAAAAGTGGAGAGGCCAGCCCTGGGAATCTACCAGCGCCTGAAGGCACCGACGCAGAGTCACGTCTACACAGTCCCAGAAGACCCCGTCCTGCTCCTTCTGACCACACCCCACTCCCCAGCCGCGGCGGACCGGAGGCAGACCTGGGAGAGGCTGCGGTGGGCCGTAGGTAGGACAGTCACATCCCTGGGACCCGAACACGTGTCCTCATCTGGAAAAGGAGACCTTGGGATGGGGCGGTCACTGGAGCATCCAGGAGCGTGGGCGCCGGACGGAACCGCAGGGTTAGATGTTCCCCCCTGTAGATGCCAGTTACACAAATGAGACTCTCATTACGCCTGAAAGAGACTCGCGGACTTTTCGTCATTTCAAACTAACCAAAGAGTTAAAACGACGGCCTACAGTTTCTTCCGACGTGAGGGAGGCTGGGCGTGGGGAGGCGGACAGGGGAGCAGCGTGCACAGGCGGGGTGCAGGCAGGGGTGGGGGGTGGGCGTCCACAGGGACTGCCAGGCAGACCGGGGTGGGGGAGGGGTGCAAACCCGTCTAAGGTGGCGGATGCTTCCAGGAGAGTGGGGAGGAGGGCGAGGGAGAGCATGGCTGTAGCTATTTATATAATGCAGAAATGCATTCAATAATTCAGTATACCTCTGATGGTCTTGATTCTCGCAGGTCAGTTTTAGATTTGAGCAGAAAGTGAGAGAGTTCCGTGCACCCCTTCTCAAACACACAGCCCCCCGTGGTTAACATCCTGGATCAGTGTGGCCCACCCGCCACGAGCGAGGAGCCGATGCCCACGTCATTAACTGGAGTCCACGGTTCAGTTTAGGGCTCGCGCTTCATGTCGTACGAGTCTACGAGTTTGGACAGCTGTGTGTCACGTACCCACCATGACGGTATCATTCTCGCTGTGTTTTTAGTTTGTTTAATTCCTTTTAAAATAGAGAGGTAAAGAACGTATGTCAGAATAACAACATGTGCTTAGTCACAATGGCGAACACTTAAACATCGGCGATCTTTGTACTGTGATATTTCTCAGATATTTCACTTTTTAAGAAACGCGTTGCCCGTGCATAAACACGTGCCTCAAAGAGCAGCCGCGTGGAGAAGTCACAGCCCCATCCTCTCCCGGCACCGGGTGGCGCAGACAGAAATCCACCTGCAGAGACGAAGGCTCGGGGAAGCCTGAGGCCGATTCCCTGATCCCTCCCGACTCCCCCGTCCGGAAGGGGCTGGCAGACGCCCTGCGGGGTTGTGGGAAAGACCCTCACTGCAGGAGGAGCGTCTCCGCGTGGGGTTTCCACACCCGGCGCGAGGGGGCTCACCGCTGTGGCCGTGGGTTTGGAACAGCGCAGCCGTCGAGGCAGAGTGAGCCCTGCACAAGGATGACGACCCCAGAACCTCCCCCCTCCACCGGGCGAAAGGGGTGGGGCGGGGGGCCTGTGTTATCAGCTCTGCAGCCCCAGCCCGATCCCGAGGAGCCCTGGCAGCTTGTCCCCGGGGCAGGCAGAGTCCCGCTCCGAGTGGCCGTCACTCTGTGCCCTCCCAGCGCCCCCACAGGTGACCTCAAGGGGGGCTGCAGGGAGGGGTGCAGAGCATGTCATCTCACATGGACATTTTTAAAAAATCAAAACAGCCCCTCAGAAAGCAGAGGTTCCTGGGAACGTGGCCAGCCATCTGGGGACCCCATTCGCAGCCACCGAGCTGCCGGGGCTGGCAGCTCACCCACGGTGAACGCTGCTAGCTTTGCGGAGTCGAGCGCGCGGAGCACAGAATTAGCATCGGGCGGACAGCAGTGCAGACAGGGCCCGAGCGCGAGGGAGGCCCGCACAGAGCCGCGGCGCCCACGGCAAGGTCTGTGGAGCCGACAAAGCTCTGGGCCCCGGGCGCCGTGCCTGCCGGTCTTTGGCAGCAGAGAGTGGCCACCCTGGCTAAAAAGACAGATCCTGGCCCTGTAAGAGGAATGTGACAATTGGTATTCAAGGCAGTGGGGAGTGTCAGAACTAAGGGACCACTCAACTGTCACTAAACAAGTCACATCTCACACAGGAGTAGTCAGTGCCGCGCCAGGACCACCGGCCAGGAGGAGGGACTTGGGGAGGGAGAACACTGGGATCAGCAGACGTGGTCCCCGGGGTCTGAGACAATGGGGGAGGTTGACCCTGGATGGTGAGTTTGCCGATGGGCCCCCTTCCCTGCAGGTGCGGCCACATCCCCCAAGGACAGAACGACACTGCAGTGCAGTGGGTTCTCAAGTTCAAGGACAAAACGCATTTCACCGTTCTCATTTTCAACTTGACTTTCTCAAGTTCTGTTATAAAGCTTTCCCTTCCTGCTCCGGGCGAACGGTTTACTTAGAGCCGGTTCTTCCTGGATTACGCTGTAATTCCAGGGGCTTCCGGGGTTAAGCCGTGATTTTGTGGTATTGGGGTGGGGCGGGGTCGCCTGTTTGTGCCTGGACTGCCAGTCCTCCTGGTGCCCTCTGAGATGTGTCTCTGCACTTCCAGGACCTGAGTGAGACAGGAAACTTCTGGAAGCGGCCACCACCCCATCCGCACCGACACCCCCGTGGCCGCAGCCCTTCGGAGGCACTGCGGGGAGTGGGCGGGGCATTTCCTGCCTCCCCCCAACTTTCCCTCACGCTCTCTTCTGTTTTTATAATCCCCGAGCCCGGGTGAATCCCTTCTCGCTGCCCGTGCCCAGACGTTCTGCTTCCAAGGTCCCTGTCCCCGCTCCAGACCCAGGCTACTGGGGAGGGAAGACCCAGGAGGCCTCGGCCTGTCACCCTGTCACCCTGGGCACCCTCCCTGACGC
>VBSM01002608.1:173684419-173696668 GCA_008086735.1 Cheirogaleus medius | reverse complement strand
CTTCTCTGGTTTCAGCTGTGAAATAAAAATAAAATACTAAGCCCTCCCAACCAAATGAATGACCTTCCCTGGCTAAAGAGACTCCAGGAAAAAAATGTGAGACCAAGTTTCCCAGCCATGGCCAGATGAAGGTTGGTCACACTTCAGTACACCCCCTTCCTTGCTACCTTTTAACCAGAATCTTTCCTAAGAGTCGAACAGAAACCAGCCCTGATGGAACAAGGAACAGAAGAGCCATTCCTCTGCTAACATCAAACAGTCACTGGATGCCTCAGCCAGGCTCACCTCCCTTTTTGCAGTTTTGACATAACAGTTACCCAGTTTCACGAAGCATTCCTTCCTGATAAATAACCACCAGACACAGACTGATTCCAGATGGATCACAGCAGCTGTGCCCAAGGAGCCTTCATGCTCTCTGCTTCACCTTTTGACATATAGAGCCTAATGTAAATGCATTTTAATGTTAAGTCTCCAACTCAAAGTGAACATGAGACATATGTATCAGGCATGTTTTCTTATTGCACATGCATACAATCCCCCTCATGAATATTCATAGCTCCTCTTGTAACCTATTGAATATGTATGTTTAACCAACCTGTTCAGCATAAATCTCCTGCCCCAATCTTCCTCCTTTGAAACACCTGCTTTTGGTCTTGGCCAGAGGCTCTGTTTCCCAGCCTGCAGGTCATAACCCTTTTAAGAAATAAGGCTCTCCTTTCGAATTTATAGGTTTTTGTGATTTTTAAGTCGACACAGCCAATGATCAATATGACCTGGAATCAACAGCCTCATTCACATAATGGGGTAAAAGGTTAATTTGAACCTTTCCTGGAGCATTTTTATATTTGCAGCCTTAGCAACAAGAAAGCGTTATGAAAGGTACATATCAGGTGTCAATGACTGGCTAATACTGAGGTATGTGGGCGTGAGGTCGGATTTCCAATGATCTGATCCCCAATTCACACCATGGAAACTGGGAGCAGGACGTGCATGTCTCTTGTGCAAGCTTGGCCAGGTGTGTGCAGTAGTGTGGTGAGGCTCTGGTACTCATAGTGACAGGTGTGCCAGATTGCTTGGTGGTGTCTACTGTGGGCAGGCAGGGGGCTGGCACAATTCTGGCATGGTCTGCCCACCGACACTGCAGCTGGGAGTGTGTGATCCACCCTCACATTCTCCAGGTAAGTCACAGGCAGGTGGACACGTGCTTTCTGAATCGACAAGGAACTTCTAGCAAAGACAGTGGGCTGGAAGTCAGGACCACAGTTTCTCAACAGGGGCACTGGTGACATTTTAAACTCAGTAATTCCTCATTGCGGGGCTGCCTCGTGCACTGTGGGGTGCTTGGCGGCACTCCTGGCCTGCACCCCTGGCATACCAGTGGCATCCCCTGCAGCCGTGACCATCAAAGGTTCCTATGGACATCGCCAATGTCACCCGTGGGGCAAAATCGCCCCAGTGGAGAACCACTGACCTGGTGAATCATTGCATCTATTGGGGTCTCTTCCTGTTGGGTCTAGTTAGTCCAGCGTGGTCCCAAGTCCTCCTGCATCCCACTGAACCAGGTGAGGCTCCCATCTTTTGTTGACAACTGTCCTCTCCTCATGCTCATCACCCCGAATGCTGTCTCCCTGAACGTGGCCTGGGACCAGCTGCCTCAAATCACGGGGCCCCACCCAGGGACTTGCTCCTGCCCCAGCTCCCCACGGATGTTGGTGTCCTTGTCCCGACCTCGACCGTGTTGACCGCCTCGTTCTTTCAGAGCCCCGTGGCCTGAGCCTCCTGCACAACAGTCTTTTCCGTAGGAAACTGCAACGCGGGTGCGTGTGTCCAGGCCCGTGAGCAGATACAGGCAGGGCTGGGAGTGTGGGCATTACTGCTTAGTTTGCTTTTTCAAATGCTTTCTAATTAAAGGATTTCATTTTACTCTGAAAAGTCCTCATTCCTTTTTAAAAAATGTGCATACAGAATACATAATTGTATAAGCATAATCCTGTTCATTAAAAAAAAATCCTCTGACAAAACCTATTCCCTTTCAAGGGCTGTTTTTCTTAACCTTCATGGTTAATAAACATCATTTTTCACCGTAAGTAATCTCATTCGTGTGGCACATTCTATAACAAATTGTGAAAGTTCTCAAGAGATAACTCGGGTGGGCAACTGGGGAGTCACCCATGCAGCGCTGGAGACCCAGGGGGTGGCCCTTTGCATCTGGAGCCCAGCTTCTCTGTGACCTCAGGTGACCACAGAGTGCCGCCCTTAGCACTGCATTCCCTAGGTGGCCGGCTTCTCAGATGACACCTGCCCGGGGGGAGAGGGACAGACAAAGGCCAGGTCTCGCTCTCCCCTGGGGACAGCCCTCACATTCACCGGCCTCCCGGGATGAGGCGCAAGCTGGTGCACAAAGAGAAACACTTCCCCCCGCATACCTGGGAACTCAAAGCCTGGATGAAATTACCTGTGTGTTTGGGAGCAGCTTCCTGTCGGAGAACTGTTCGCCTTCATGACCCTCCTGCGTTTGGAAGGGGAACTGGCTTCATGCGTCTCGGGCCGCAGCCAGGAAGGCCGAGGCAGGCGGTGTGGCCTGCACCGGTCTGTGGAACGAGGGAGGACTTCGGAAACCTCGGAGCAGCTCCGTGCAGAGGGAGGACCGAGAGGGAGATGATGGGCCGGCGCTGGCCCAGCGAACAGTGGGAGGAAAGGAGAACGAGAAACTCCGTGGTAGCCGGAAAATTCTTTTTTTTTTCTTTTTCTCTTTTTCTCTCCCTCATTCATAATTTTTATTTTTAATTAATTAATTATTTTATTTATTAATATTTTATTAATTATTAATATAATTAATTGCATATTATGGGGGTACAAATATTACGGTTACGTATATTGTCCATGCCCCCCACTCGAGGCAGAGCTTCAAGCGTGACCATCCCCCAAACGTTGCACATCTCACTCGTTACGTTTGTATGTACCCATCCCCTCCTCCCCCCTCCCACCAGTTTCAGGCTGTCTGGGGAGGGCGTTAACATGCTGTGCGGGTTCTCTGTCCAGTAGAGCCTGCTCCACACACAGCGCTCTGGGACGCGGCGGGCGGGGGGCGTCTCCCTAGCGAGGGGCAGCTCAGAGCAGGGGCAGCACCCTCAGTGTCGGGGTGAAGAGTCACTGAGAGTTGGGACAATTGGTCTGTAAAATCTGCGTGGATGAGGAGGGGTTACTTTTGGTTAAATACGGGCGTATCTCAGAGATATTGCGGGTTCAATTTCAGACACCACAATAAAGCTAATACGGCCATAAAGCAAGCCACCAGAGCTTTTGGTTTCCCACTGCATACAAAAATTATGTTTATACTGTACCCTAGTCTATTAAGTGTGCAATAGCGTTATGTCTACAAACACCAGTATACGTGTCTTGATTAAATGCACGTCACTGCTAAAGAATGCTAACGATCATCTGAGGCTTTGGTGACCCTAAGCGTGTTGCTGGTGGAGGGTCTTCTCCCCACGTTGTGGCTGATGGGGGATCAGGGTGGTGGTTGCTGAAGGCAGGGGTGGCTGTCGCGATTTCTTAATGTATGACTGTAGAATACTGGGCTATTAGGCTAGCGGCTGTCTTCTAGCTTCTGTTTACTGCCCGCTTGCTGACCGCAGCTTACCGCAGGGCATTATGGGCTGAAACAAAATGCAGGAGAAAGTGCTGATTCCGGAGCCCACCCAGAACAGATTAGGACCAATCAAGGACAGGGTGAAGTAAAAGGCTGAAGAAAACGGCAGATAAGGAGCTTACCAATCACTGTAACGGGCAGCTGCGTGATCAGAATGTAGAACAAATCACTGTACAGGGCAGATGCATGATCAGCGCGTGGACAGCTTATGTGCACGGAGTATAAAAAGCTCACACCCACCCCATTCGGGGTCCCTGCCCGAATAGAGGCCACTGCGTTGGTGCTCTGAGGCTTGGACCCTAGCTAGCTAGATAATAAAACTCCTTTTGGTGATTACAGCCTCAGTGACTCTGTCTCTCTGTCCCACGGTCCTGCGGATTTGAGCTCTAACAATGACCACAGTGAAGTTTGCCACACTGACTGACACTTCCACTCACTGAAGATTTCCCTGCAGCGTGAGATGCTGTTTGATAGCATGTTAGCTACAGGAGAAAGTCGTTCAAAACTGAAGTAGCTTCTCCCAAGCCCTGCTGCTGTATCAACTGAGTTTATGCAATAATCTAAACCTTTTGTTGTCATTTCAACGATGTTCACAGTGTCTTCTCCAGGAGTAGATTCTATCTCAAGAAATCACTTTCTTTGTTCGTCCATAAGAGGCAACTCATCATCCATTAAATTTTTATTGTGATATTGTAGCAATTCAGTCCCATCTTCAGGCTCCACTTGTAACTCTAGTTCTCTTGCCGTTTCCACCACGTCTGCAGTGGCTTCCTCCACGGAAGTCTGGAACCCCTCGAAGTCATCGTGAAGGGTGGAATTAACTTCTTCCAGACTCCTGTTAATGTTGATATTGCGATCTCCTCTCGTGAATCACAAATGTTCTCAACGGCATCTAGAATGGTGGATCCGTCCCAGAATGTTTTCGATGTACTTTGCCCAAATCAATCACAGGAACCACTATTGGTGTCAACTAGAGCCTTACGAAGTGTATTTTCTCAGTGATAAGCCTTGAAAGTTGGAATTACTCCTTCATCCGTGGGCTGCAGAATGGGTGCTGTGTTAGAGGCATGAAAACAACATTCGTCTCGTATGTCTCCGCCAGAGCTCCTGGGGGACAGGTGCATTGTCAGTGAACAGTAGTATTTTGAAAGGAATCTTTTTCTGAACAGTAGGTCTCAACAGTGGGCTTAAAACAATGACCCATGCTGTACACAGATGTGCGGCCATCCGGGCTCTGTGTTCCATTTATACAGCACAGGCAGAGTGGGTTCAGCGTAGCTCTTAAGGATCGCTGGGTTTTCAGAAGAGCAATGAGTAGTGGCTTCAACTCGAAGTCACCAGCTGCATGAGCCCTAACAAGAGAGTCAGCCTGTCCTTGGAGGCTTTGATTCCAGGCACTGACTTCGCCTCTCTAGCTATGACAGCCCCACATGGCATCTCCTTCCAATAGAAGCTGTTCCGTCTGCATGGACAATCTGTTGTTCAGCGTGGACACCTTCATGAAGGATCTGGATAACTTGCTGCAGCGTCTACATCAGCACCTGCTGCTTCACTTTGCATTTTATGTCATGGAGACGGCTTCTTTCCTTAAACCTCAGGAACCAACCCCTGCTGGCCTCAGACTGTCCTTCGGCAGCTCCCTCGCCTCTCTCAGCCTCCAGAGAACGGAGGAGTCAGGGCCTTGCTCTGGGTTAGGCTCCGGTTAGGGGAGCCCTGTGGCTGGTTTGACGGTCTAACCAGGCCAGCGCTTTCTCCACACCAGCACTAAGGTTGTTTTCCTTTATTACTTGTGTGTTCACTGGGGTAACAGGCCCTGCCGTCGCCTGGCTCCCTCCCCAGACCCCCGCACGGCTCCTCTGTCCTGCCCTCGGGCCCAGGCTCCACGGCCCCCTCGGTGCCCCTGCTGTGGGCATCCCATGCCACCCACCCGGTGGCACCTGTTCCATCCTGTTACTATGGTGGTTGTTACCTACCCATCTTTATTCGCTGTGAGCTCCACGAGGCTGAGGACCATGTTGCTGTGTGAAACGACGAGTCCTAAACCCCTGGGACCATTCTTGGCATGCACTAGGTGTTTAATAACTGTTTACTGAATGAATGAATGAATGAATGAATGAGCAAATGAATGAATGGGTGAGGGTCTGGGCAAGTCAACACCATTAGAGAAAAAGCCACCGGGAGCAACACTCTAACTAGCTGACACATCACGACCGCTCCTTTTACTGACTCAGTTGACGTCGCAGGTACGAGCCACGTGGCAGGACCGGGGATAATGGACGCAGCCCGCCCTAGAGGCCTGCAGGTGAGTGACTGGCCGTGAACGGACATCGACTTTGACACATCCTCTCCCGGTAACGTTCATTTCTCCAACATCGAGACAACCCGCGGTGGGCGAACCGAGCAGAGTCAAAGCCTTAAGTCAGCCCGGGCAGAGCGGCGCCCAAGACAGGTGCCACGCAGACGTCAAAGGTGCCGGACAGTCGGGGACCCCAGCAGCTCAGGTGTCCCCACAAACCGCACTTGCTTCTGCCCTGGAAGTCTCCGATCCCCGCAGGCTCAGGAGGGGACACGGTGGCTCCCAGCGGGAGAAGATGTTCCCAACCGTCACCGACAAGCCCTGGAGGACGGGCGTCTCCTTCACCTCCTCACCGAGCGGCCCCCCGCTGCCGCTGCCGGCACAGACACGAGCCGTCTCCCTCCACGTGCGTGCAATAACCTCATCCCCGGTTCTTCCTCCTGAAGCAGTTACGGCGTAATGATGTCATGTATTTAAGCCTGATAAACATAATTACTATCAACATTTAATTGATTCTTGATTACAATCAATTATATTTCTGAAACAATCAAGCATCCTACAATTAAAAATAATTGATTCATTAGCGCACCCCCTTACTTGACAATTACACAAATGCATTATTTATGTAATTAGACGCATTTACAGTTCATTATTCCACATTTTATGCTATTGTTACAAAGCTACTAAACTCCCCAGCTTACTTTTTAATCTTCCTTTGGCTGATACGGAGACAGAACACCAAGTTTATTCGAATGGATCCAGCTAAAAACTGGAAGTTACCGAAAGCAGTGCAATGAAGTTATAAATCAAAAGCCGGAATAACACGTCAATTCGAAAACAATAATTAACTAATTTACCTCCCGTATTTCCCGAGGAGGATGTGAGGGCCCGTGTTAGTTTGGATGCAATAACACATTTTACCAGTTAAGCAGAATAATTATTTCATCGAGACAAAAAGCTTCACCACGTGGAGTTGGGTCGGGGACAGGAAAGAAACGCCCC
Source organism: Cheirogaleus medius (assembly GCA_008086735.1). Classification (NCBI taxonomy): domain Eukaryota; kingdom Metazoa; phylum Chordata; class Mammalia; order Primates; family Cheirogaleidae; genus Cheirogaleus; species Cheirogaleus medius. Next base: position 173,689,718 of record VBSM01002608.1, on the reverse strand, counting down.
CAGCCACTCGAGGCAAAGGGCTCCGGCCCAGCACGGGGCAGAACTGCCCTTTGACTCTTCATCACCCCTCCCCGCGGGGCCGCTGACCTCCCTCCCCCCAGGAGCCAGGAGCCTTCTGTGGAGCGAGTCGTCACCACCCTTCACTGACCGCAAACTCCAAGCAGCTCCCTCTTCCCCAAATGCACTTTCCTCCCTCTCTGCCAATAACCCTGGCCCCACGGAGCTCGCCTCTCAAAACAGAATTGCCACACGGATTTTTCTTGTTCTCTCCCAAAATTCTGTGACATGACAATAAAGGTTCACCAAGTACATGAATCTACATAGAGCTAAGAATGAGACCTGGAGCCACAAGCAGGCGGCTTTCTGGAAGACAGGAAGTAACGGGATCATGTGACAGCACAGCAGAGCAGAGGGAGCCACACCACCATGAGCACACCTGAGAAGGTGGGGCTGGAGTGGAGGCCCCTTCCCACCAGGGCACGGGGTGAGCTGCAGGCCACTGGGTTGACACCTGGTCAGCTAATGGAAGGAAGGTCTCTGCAATATCTCCCTCTCACCTACAGAGTCACTCAAACCAAAGAGCTAAAGAAATAGAACCAAGCTCATAGGAAGACAGGGGTCTCCTGCCAGGGGCCTTGGCACAAAAGAGAGAAACAGAGTAGAGAGCAAGAGCAAGACCCCGTCTCTACTAAAAATAGAAAGAAATTAATTGGACAACTAAAAATATATATAAAAAATTAGCCGGGCATGGTGGCGCATGCCTGTAGGCCCAGCTACTCGGGAGGGAGGCTGAGACAGAAGGATTGCTTGAGCCCAGGAGTTTGAGGTTGCTGTGAGCTAGGCTGACGCCACGGCACTCTAGCCCAGGCAACAGAGTGAGACTCTGTCGAAAGAAAGAGAGAGAAAGAGAGAGAGAGAGAGAGAGAGAGAGAGAGAAAGAGAGAGAGACAGAAAGAGAGAAAGAGAAACAGAATAGAGATGGTGCTAAGTCCAGACCTCCACGACAGACAGGTAAAAGGGAAGGTGTAGAGGGAGGTAGGAAATACTTCCAGGAGGGAAGTATTTTCAAATGCACAAGGATGTGGCATCCAGTCAGGTAGGGCGTTCCCAGTCTGCCATCAGACCTGGCCTGTCGATCAGTTAACCCACCCTCTCCATGGTGGCTGCGGCCAGCCCTCCCTCAAAAGAAAGTCCTGCTGGGAAACAGACATTAACACGCATAGAAGAAACCCCTGAAACCCACCTGTATGATCTGACCTAGTTTTTCACTTATAAATACAAAAACACAACCAAGGGCCATCAGATATTTGAAGAACATCAACAGTGTGAAAGACAAAAACCAAGATAAACAAACTCCGCCAGAGGAGAAAAGAAAAGGATAATTCAGAAAACAGAAGGTACCTTTTAAAAATTATTTAGTAAGAAACGCGACATGGTATTGCCTCCAATTAAGATAGGATGCTGTGGAAAATGAGCAAAAAGGGAATGTGAAAATTTCCGTGCTAAAGTAAGTAACTCTAGAGAAGATTTGAAAAACAAAATAATCAAAGATTATGTAGCGGAAGACTGAATTTGTTTTCTAGAAGACAGAGCTGAAAAAAATTCAAAACGAAAAGAGAAAAAGAAAGTTCTAGAAAATATGAGGAAAATGTCAACACACAGAGGATCAAGCCGGGGTGTCCTGCAAAGTGTGTCACATGAAGAGAACACCAAGGGGGGAGGTCATGAAATAGTTTCTAAATGACAGGACAAAATTTTCAAGAGTTGAAGGAAAGCATGATGCATTAGCTTGAGAAAGTCTACCAAAGTGCCTGAAAGGATGGAAAAAAGAGTGTCCACACTTACATATACCCTGTGGTGAAATTTCACAATTTTAGGGATAAAAGTTCCATAAATAAATTATGATACAACCATGAATGAAAGGCTCTGTAGCTCCAAAATAAATAAAAACCATTAATGTATAAAGATCTCTAAGAGATATTAAATTCTGAAAGCCATCAGCAGCGCAGTGTGTATGATGTGAAAGTCTATGCACACGTGTGTATGGCATGTCTGCTACCGACTCATAAAGACATTCTGGAAAGATACGTGAAAAAAACCAGCGATCACGGTTACCGGGTGTGGGGTGGGATGGTCGTGAGCAGATGGAGATAAGATTGAAGGAGACTGTATATTTCTTAACGTAGTTTTGACTCCTAATTTTTGAACTATTTAAAAGTTATTTTCTACCAAAAATTACATTTAAAAGACAGGTATCACAACAGAGGTGCATTTCTGCTTCACGTTGCAGGTAGCCTGGGAATCGACACTTTCACCCACACGCTGGGGTCCAAGCCACTGTCTGGAGCATCGGCCGACTCGGGGACAGAGAGGAGAGAATTCGTAGAAACATAGAGAAGCACTCGTTGTCTCTTAAATGTCTGCCCAGAGATGACAGGTACCATTTCTGCTCACATTTTCTTGACCAACTCACATGGACAAAGCCCGACTTCAGGGTCAGGGAGGTGGGATCCTCTCGCAGAAGGGACACTGGGAATCGGTGAACAGTGACACACCTTACCACATGAGTCCACCACCCCAAACGCTGCGAACACTACGGCCGTGCAAGAGAGAAAGAGGAAAAACAGCACTCGGGATTTCTGTAGAAAACACAAATTTCAAGCAGCATCTGTCTTGAACTCAGTAAAATTCAAGAAAATGTGGATGCTATTTCTTTATCTTCAAGACTGAGTAATGAAATACTTTGGGGGTATGTTTAAAATTCCAAAATAAGATGTTTGCCAAGTAAAACATTTTTAATGTGGAAAAATGAAGGAGAAATAAAGACATTCCCAGATAAATAAAAATGGAAAGAACTCGTTGCTGCCAGACATGCCTTACAAGAATGAAGTAGAGGCCCTCCTGCAGGCTGATGTAAAAGGGCCCTAGATAGTAAGTCAAATCTGCATGAAGGAATAAAGAACAACAGTAAAAGTAACTACTTTTATAAAAAATAAAAGAAACTGGCCGGGCGCGGTGGCTCACGCCTGTAATCCTAGCACTCTGGGAGGCCGAGGTGGGCGTATCGCTCAAGGTCAGGAGTTTGAAACCAGAGTGAGACCCCATCTCTACTAAAAATAGAAAGAAATTAATCTGCCAACTAAAAATATATAGAAAAAATTAGCTGGGTATGGTGATGCATGCCTGTAGCCCCAGCGAGTCGGGAGGCTGAGGCAGAAGGATCACTCTAGCCCAGGAGTTGGAGGTTGCTGTGAGCTAGGCTGACGCCACGGCACTCTAGCCCAGGGAACAGAGTGAGACTCTGTCTCAAAAAAAAATAAAAAAAAAAATAAATAAAAAAAAATAAGTGTATTTTTTGTTTGTAACTTTAATCTGATATAAAGGCCTATTGAATAAAGCAAAAATTATAAAACTCTGTTGAAGGGCTTATATGTATAAACATGTAATTTGTATGAAATAATAGCACAATGAAAGGGATATGGAATGGGGAGCTACGTGGGAACAAAGTTTTTATGTGTTATTGAAATTAATGTGGTATTAATATTAATTAGATTATTGTAAATTAGGGTATTAATTTTAATCACAATAGCAACCAATAGTATAAGAAACAAAGGTATTAAAATGGTACACTACAAAATATCTACTTAACACAAAACGAGGCAGTAATGAATGAATAGGGAAACAAAAAAGACATAAGATACAGAAAACGAATAGCAAAGTGGCAGATGTACATCCTAGCTTAAGAGTAATTACGTTAAATGTAAATGGATTAAACAAACCAATCAAAAGGCAGAGATTGATAGAATGGATCAAACTATATGCTGTCTACAAGAGATGGTTTAGATTCAAAGATACAAACAGGTTGAAAGGAAAAGGCTGGAAAAAGATACACAGTCATCCCTTGGTGTACGCAATGGATTAGCTACAGGGTCTCCGTATGTACCCAAATCCACGCTCACTAAAGTCCACCAGTCAGCCCTGCAGAACCCATGTATTCAAAAATTTGGCCTTTGATATATGCTGATTTCATGTCCTGCAAATACTGCAATTTATATCTGAGTTTGATTGAAAAAAGAAATCCATGTATAAGAGGACCCGCACAGTTGAAACATACGTTGTTCAAAGGTCCAATGCACAATGCAAACAATAACCAAAAGAAGGCTGAGCGGCTATACTTAGACTAAATGGACGGTAAGGAAAAAATCATTACTAGAGACAAAAGAAGGACGTTTTATAATGAGAAAAGGGCGAATTCACCTACAAGACATAAAAATCAGAAACCTATATACAACCAATAATAAAGCCCCAAAATAAATGATACAAAAACTGACAGGATTGAAAGGAGAAATAGTCAATTCAACAACTATTCAATAGCCCACTTCTTTCAATGATGGATAGAATAACATGTCAAAAAATCAGCAAGGAAATAGAAGACTTCAATAATGCTATAAATCAATTAAACTCACAAGACATCTATAGAGTAGTCCACTCAAAAACAGCAGGATATACATTTTTCTCAAGTATACATAAAACATCCTTCAGGTGAGACCATGTTATGCCACAAGACACACTTCAATAGATTTAAAAGGATTGAAATCATACAAGGTCTATTTTCCAAACACAATGGGATGAGATTAGGATCAATAACAGAATAAAATTTGGAAAATTAACAAATATGTGGAAACTAAACAAAACGCTATTAAATAACCAATGAGTCAAGGAAAAAAACCATAATAGAAATTACAACATATTTTGAGATGAATAAAAACAAAACACAATGTACCAAAACATATGGAATGTAGCCAAATCAGTGCTTAGAGGGAAATTTATAGCTATAAATGTTTATATTAACAAAGAAAAAAGAGATCCTCCAAAATAATTTAAATTTTCACCCTAAGAAATCAGAAAAAGAGCAAGCTAAACTCAAAGCAAGCAAAAGGATGGAATAATAAAGATTAGAGAGGAAATAAATGAAATAGAAAATAGACAAACATTAGTGAAAATAAATGAAATAAGAAGTTGGTTCTTTAAAAAGATCAAACCTTTAGTTAGACTGACCAAGAAAGGAAGAGAGAAGATTCATGTTACTAAAATCTGGAAGGAAAGAGGGGATTTTTATTTGACCTATCAGAAATAAAAAGGATTATAACACAATGCTATGAACGCTTCTATGTCAAGAAATAGAACAGATAAGTGAGATGAAATGTGAGATGAAACAAACTACCAAAACTGAATTAAAAATAAATAGAAAGTCTAAATATACTTATAACAAGACATTAAATTGATAATCAAAAAACTT
>VBSM01002608.1:173645594-173657978 GCA_008086735.1 Cheirogaleus medius | reverse complement strand
AGCCCCAGCAGGAGTGCGGCGCGCAGAGGCGGGCGTGCGGTCGTTTGGCGGGACGGCGTTCCAGTCCGGCGGAAGTTGGTACACCAAATGCTCTGAGCCGTGGGTGGCTTCGCCCGCCGAAGACCGCGGCGAGTCCGCCATCCGCGTGTGGGGTCGCTGGGGGCGGCAGCGAGACCTGCGCAGGCCCGCCCGCCATGGCCCTCCCGCTGCGGGCCGAGGCCGGCAGGGGACAGGCGTTAGCACCCAAGGTCACTGTGGCGGGTCGTTAGGTCCGTCTCCATAAGCGAGGGGAGCCCTCAGCCCTGAAAACCACGGCGTGTCTGCCCAGGATGTCAGACGGGACGTCCTGCCGGCTTGGCGCAGACGCTTCCCTGAGTTCCGCGGGGGCGTGTCGGTCTCTGGGGAAGCCAGCGGCTGTGGGTTTCTGGGCAGGTGCGTCCAAGGGCCCAGCCCTGTTCCTCACGTGGTCGCCCGGGGTGCAGACGGGGGCGGCCACGCAAGGCCCGGACACCTCCCGCCACGCGCTGCCCACGGTCCTCCCGGGCTGAGGTCCGCACGGCGTCCTCACGACGGCTCCCTGCTGCAGGGACAGAGACCCACAACTGGGAGTGACCCTTTCTTGAGAACAGTTCTGTGGCCATGGGGGGACCTCCCCAGCGAGACAGTGGAGGAAGTTGGGGGGTGCGCGGCCCTCGCAGACTCACCACTGTGCAGCGGCAGCGCCGGCCCGTCTGACCCAAGACCTGGTGTGTTTAGCTTAACAGCGTCCACACCCACGCTCAGTGGGGCTGTCCTGGACCGCAGGGGAGGCCAGCATCGCAGCCTCAGGACAGGTCTGGGTGTGAGGGCAGGACGCTCTTGGCTGGGCAGTGACCCAGATCTTCCCACGGTGGACTCACAGCCGGCAGGAAGCCCCACTCCCTGCTCCGTAATGCGCAGGCCCGGCACAAAGACCCCGGACTTCGGTGACCTCTCCAGAGCGCCAAGACTGAGGCACAGTGGAGCTCAGGGACGCGCCCAGGTGCTCTGCCCCGCCCTGCTGGGGGCCGGGCTGGGCGGGCTGGGGCGCCCTGGAGCTGGGGCTGGTCCAGGCACTCCCCCTGCCCCGCCCCACACCCTCCTCGTGGGCGTCCAGGACCCACAGAGGACCAAGGCGGCTGCATTCTCCAGGCGGGCAGGGCACAGACTCCCACAGCCAGCTGCCGAGCACTGAAGGTCAAGCCCAACCAGAGTGCCACTCTGTCGTCCTGCAAACCGCAGAGGCAACCAAACCCTGGCTTTCCCGGCAGGCCGCAGGGCAGCCCCAAAAGATGCCACGGACTTGATCAATGCTGCAGAGCTGGTGCCTTGGACGAGGATGTCAAGGACACCTTTGGGCGACTCATCCACCTGAGCGGCAGGCAGGTCTGCACCTGCTTCCCACCCGGGTCAGAGCAGCGCCCGCCCCAGGGGAGCCCTGAGGTCTGAGCTCCTCCCCACGCCCCCCGTCAGCCGGAGGCAGCAACACACAGGGGCTTCTGGAACGGAAGGGAAGGGACCATGACGGAACAGCTGCTACATGCTGAGTACTTTAGGTGGGAGAGGACGTCATTAGCTTCGTCTTATAGATGAAGGAAACTACTGCCCAGAAAAGCAAGAGAGATTGCCCCGGTGTGCGGAGTAACCCAGCCACAATTCAAACCCAGGCCCTCTGGCTGCAGAACCCATATGACCCCAATGCACTAAACGATGCTAAAAACCAAACAAAACAAAAATTAAAATGGGGGAGGATTTAAGATCTAGAATCACCGGGGACAAATGCATCTCCCCGGCGTGCATGTGACGTGCTCCCCAGCGGAGGGTGTGTGGGGTGTGGGCCGCACGGAGCAGCCGAGAGGTTGTTCCAGAAGTTTCCCTGGAGCCTGGCGGGCCGGGTGAGCTGAGCAGAGCTGGGCTGGCGGCCCCAGGTGGGCTGCGCTGCTGAGCGTGGGGGCGCTGCCCCACCTGCCGCCCGCGGCACTCGACCCTGCCAGTGCCGCTCCACAGTGTCTCGTCTGTCTGATTAAAAATTAAACAAAATGACTCTCCCCGTGACCAACTGCACTTTCTCTGTATATCAGTGCGTTCCCACGAGCAGCTGGTGAAAACACAACACAAAACAAAACCCCTGCAAGCTGTGCCAGTGAGAGCCACCCTTGCAGGATGACAGGGTCCCCTGGCTCAAGGGGTCCTCTGGGACAGCCGGCTGTCACCGCAGGAGCAAGGGAGACGCATGGCTGCACCCTGGGTCGCAGCCCGGACACGGCCCTGCCCGCACCAACTCCCTCTGATAGCGGCAGGCTCTGCCCTGGGAGAGGCTGGGCCTGTCGGGTCTAAGCGCCCAGCTCGAGCCCAGGAGCCAAGCGGAGCTGGAGAGCTCTGGGGCGCAGGTCAGCTTCCCTGTGGGCACTCGAGGCCAGAAGGCGGCAGGCAGACAGGTGGACGGGACCACGGCTCACTGCTGCGTGGGACCACACCACGCCCGAGCTGCTCCTGGCCACGTGCCTTCCTCCCCTCTGTGAGCTCCGTTTTCTTCGTGTAAGTCAGGGCAGTTGTGCTGACGGGTGGGGGGCGGGTCCGTTCGTGCACTTGAGAAGCATTTACTCGGATGCGGGTGCGGGTCTGAGCTGTCACTGCGGTGAGGAGAAACAACCAGGCCTCAACGACCCCTGCCTCAAGCTGCTCAGGAAACGTTTCTTGCATTAATTTCTCTGGATAAAAAGTCCAAACTGTGAAACGGCCCCACCTGCACTGCCGGCATAGACCGACCGCGGGCTCGTTTTGTCCCTGTGACCACACACTCTCGTCCACGGTGACCGCTCGGGAGGACGCTCTTCCTCAGTTGATATGCGTAGTTTCAGGGTACATGTGACAATTTAATAATTATCGTATGATCTGTAAAGATCAAATCGGTACACTTGGGACATCCGTCCCCTTAAATATCTGTCTTTTCATTGAGCTGCAGCCACTCCAATTCTCCTGGTCCAGCTGCTGTGCCACGTGCGGCCTTGTGCACTGTGGTCACCGCGCTGAGCCGCCCAACCAACACTCAAACCACACGTTCTTGCCCATCCGTCAGCTTCTGCTCGTCTCCCATCCCCTCCCTACGCTCCCGGCCTCGTTTGCAACAACAAGGATGGAACTGGAGGTCACTGTGCGAGGTGGAATAGGCCAAGCTCAGAAAGACAAATACAGCACATTCTCACTCACGTGGCACTGAGCAAGTGGCTCTCGCTCACGTGGCACTGAGCAAGTGGCTCTCGCTCACGTGGCACTGGGCAAGTGGCTCTCGCTCATGTGGTGCTAAGCAAGTGGCTTTTGCTCACGGGGCACTGAGCAAGTGGCTCTTGCTCACATGGCACTAAGCACGTGGCTCTCACTCACGTGGCACTGAGCAAGTGGCTCTCGTTCACGTGGCACTAGGCACATGGCTCTCACGAAGACAGCAGACTACTGGCCGCCAGAGCTGTGCGCTGATGGTGGATTCTAAGGTGAGCGCGGACGGCCTCTGACGTCAAGGAGCCCGGGGTGGAGTTCGAAGGTGAGCCCTGGCCCAAAACCGCAGCAAGGGGAGGGAGCAGGGCCAGACCACTTGTGACTGACCGCCCCAAGGAGCCCCCTGCCTGTGCCCTGTTGAAGCTGGGCTTCCACCAGCCACACCCCGTGCTGCAGGGCCAGAGGTTGACTCAAACCACCACCCGAGCAAAGGAGAACGGCGCTTCCCACCTGCAGCTGGACGCTGACTTTGAGTCGCGTGTCCAGGGCTGAGCCTGGCTCGAGCTCGTGGATGGCCAGGCCTGAGGAGAGAAGCCCGAGGCTGTTCTACAATATCAGATCCCTCCATTTTCGCTGGGAGAAGTTGATGCTGACAGAGCTTTTACTTTTCCTGCCTCTGGTACCGCGGCCCACACACGCTCCTCCTGGGGAGTCCTGGTGGCTCCATCAGCCAGGGCCGCGCTCTCCCCTCGACCAGCGGCACGAGATTGCCACGGGGACAGAAAGGCGAATCCGACATCGCCGTTTTCCATACGCTTATTAAGCAGTGAGACACGACAGGGCGTGAATTATTATGCAATAACTCATGCCTAGCAGCGGTTTTAGACACAAAAGTGGAAGGATTCATCATTATCATATATTCAGTTCTATTTTTCTTTTGCACACTATAAAAAATCATGTCTAAATCTCCTAAAACCATCACAGTCACATCAAAAAGTGGATTGGGCCATCATCTCCGACAGTTGAAAATAAACCGGCTGCTGAGCGGGAGAGGCCCCTGTGAGAGAGAGCCTCCCTCTGGGTGTGGGCTCCGCTCCTGGAGACAAGAGGAGTGTCCTGTTTGCTATTCCTGCTCTAAAGAGGAAAGGCAGCAAGAAGGGAAGCTGCCCAGTAACGAGCGAGACCTGCAGGTGCGCTGGGAATGCCGGGGCCACCACGGCTGCCACCCCTGGGGCAGGGAAGACCCCAGCAGTGCTGTGGGCCACACTCCAGGGGTGGGTGGGCACGCCGTGGCCTGAGGGCCGTCATGTGACTGGCCCCGTGTCCCTACAGCAGGGCCACTGGGAGGCCACTCTGCCTTCCCTACTCCCGAGGGACCCCAATTTTGAGCCCCCAAACCGGGTGGCTCCGTGGGCTCAGCCAGGCCCATTCGACAGGAATGTTCTAGCTCCTGATTGATGCACGCCGGCCACGCTGCTAGGCCCCGGGGATGCAGCAGTCGGCAAAAGTCCCCACCGCCCCCTCACGGGGCTGACACTCAGGTGAGGGATGTCAAAGAGAAGCCCACACAGGTGCGTCTCAAAGACCCGGAAGTCAGGTGAATCCCACCAGAAGCAGCACGCAGGGCCCGCCCCGCGGCTCAGGTGCGGGCTGTGGGCAAGTCACTGCGCTTCTCTGCCTGTAGGTCCCTCGCTGTAGGACCAGGACTCTCAGCTCTGTCCCGCTCTCTCCTTAGACCACGACACCTGCGGAGAGGCCACGTGAGCCTGGCGGCTGTCACCTCCACTCAGACTGTTGCTGATCCGAGAACACACGGAATGCAGTGCCACGAGACAGGTCCTCCACGAGTCCTCAGCCCACCCCAGACAGCAGCCACCACCAAGCACTGCCCAAGCCAGGTCCTGCCCGGCCTTCCTGACCCCCAGGTGAGGACGCGTCCCCTGCACACAGGGACGCTTGCTGAGAGCTGCCCCCTTGAGGCTCCCAGAGCAGCGTGCTGGGCCCAGCGTTCAGTCCTGCTCCTGTCCCCACGTGCATGTGGACGTGGCACCTCACCGGCCCGGTGACGAAGGGATAGCAGTGATGAGCTGCAGTGTCCCCGTGGGCAGGCCTCAGGGGCAGTTCAGGGTTCTGGGGGCCACCCAATCCTGGGAAGCTCAGGATGGCCGTGGGCAGCTGGAGGGCAGGGCCACCGTCGTGGCCGAGCTGGCTGATTCCAGGAGACGCCCAGGCTGCGGGCCGGGCTCAGAGACAGCAGCGACGCCAGAGAAATGGGAGCTCAGAGTCCTGGGTGCCTCGCAGAGAGACGGGCCGGGCCCCCTCCCAGCTGGGGTGACCCTGAGGTGGGACAGCGGACCTCGCCCCGACTCGGCGTGGCAGACACGGACGCTGACGCAGCCGCTGGGAATTCAGCCCCGTGAGCACCTCCACGGCGGCCCCCAGACCCCCAGGTGGGAGAGGAAAACACCGGCCCCCGCGGCCACCCCAAGGTCCACCCAACACCCGCCCAGCGCCCACAGGGCCTGCAGCCAGGACAGCCCCTCTCACATCCTGGGGACGTCGCCGGGGCTCCCTTTAGGCCCTGCCTCCGTCCAGCCCTGACTCTAGCCGACCCCGTGACCTCTGGGCTAAGGCCTTCATCTGCCCCAGAGGACTCTCGGGATGGCTGGGAAGGGCGCACCGGGGTCACAGGGGTAGGAAACAGGAAATGCCCGGCACAGCCGACACACAGCAGGACGGAGGCTGTGACGTCCCCCGTGGCCGTGAGTTAAATCACAGGTGGAGCTGAGACCCCACCGAGCCCAGCAACCCTGGCGTCTGAGGGGCTCTGGACACTGGCGTAGAAGCTCGCCAGGAGATTCCGGGGCCACCAGGGCTGTCCAGGGGACTGGATCACCTCCTAGGCACTGCCCCGAGTGGCCACGATGCCCCAGGCGCTGCTGACACTGCAGGGCTGAGCGCCTGACTCCTCCCAGAACGGTCCGGAATGGCCCAAGGCAGGTGCATTTGTACAGGCCCCTCAAAGAGCAAAACACCAGCGAAACCGGAAGCGGTGGAAAGTCAGGCGGGTGGAGGAGACTTCTGAGCCAGAGACCTGCCCATTTCTAGAGGATTCCTCTCCCCCCATGGAAAAACCCAGCTCTGCCTAAAACTCTTCCGCACTTTCCTGTCAGTAGCAGAGAAAAGTCCGTGTTCCACAGCAGGACGTTGAAGGCCCCTCCGCAGATCTGTGCTCCCCTCTCCTCCACACCCCTCCTCTCCCACGTCCACCCGACACCCACCTTCCCCCAAGGAGTCGGCGAGCCTCAGGGACGTCACCGTGCTGCCTCTGTCGGGGCTGTGGCAGCTCTTCCCACACACCTGCCAGCACTCAGGGGACCCTGCTCCCACCCTCCTCCTTCCACCCTGGGCTCCCTGGAGCGCCCTGCAGGGGCTGACCTGTCTGTAAGGAGACTGCAAGCTCCTTGGGACAGGACTGTATCGTACTGACTGTACATCTGCACAGTTGCAAACCTGCATACCTGTACACCTGCACAGTTGGCACACCTGCATACCTGTATACCCGTATACCTGCACAATTGGCACACCTGCACACTTGCACACCTGTGTACCTGCACAATTGGCACACCTGCACACCTGTGTACCTGCACAATTGGCACACCTGCATACCTGTATACCTGCACAATTGGCACACCTGTATACCTGTACACCTGCACAGTTGGCACACCTATATACCTGTACACCTGCATATTTGGCACACCTGCATACCTGTATACCTGCACGCCTGCACAACTGGCACACCTATATACCTGTACACCTGCACAACTGGCACACCTGTATACCTGTACACCTGCATAATTGGCTCACCTGTATACCTGCATATTTGGCACACCTGCATACCTGCACACTTGCACAACTGGCACACCTGTATACCTGCACACCTACACAACTGGCATATCTGTATACCTGTACACCTGGACATTTGGCACACCTGCATACCTGTATATTTGGCATACCTGTACACCTGCACATTTGGCACACCTGCATACCCGTATATTTGGCACACCTGCATACCTGTACACCTGCACATTTGGCACACCTGCATACCTGTATATTTGGCACACCTGCATACCTTTATACCTGTACACCTGCACATTTGGCACACCTGCATACCTGCATACCTGTACACCAGCACAATTGGCACGCCTGCATACCTGTAACACCTGCACAATTGGCACATCTGCATACCTGTATACCTGCACATTTGGCACACCTGCATACCTGTATACCTGCATACCTACCACACTCGCATACCTGCTACACTCATACACCTGCCACACCTGTACAGCTGAATACCTACCTGCACATGTGGCATGGTGCTGGAAACATATGGATAAAGACACACAGGTGAAAGAAACTCAGCAGGGAAATGCTCCACGGCCTGTCCCCTAAACCCCGATGGGCCCAGGGCGAGGGCCTGCTTGTGTGTCTCACCACCTGCTAAGAGCCACTGGAGAAGAACAGGGTCATCGCAGGGCTGTCACTCTTGTGCTGAAGCCATCCCCGTTCACTGCACATGATATTCGGCAGGATGTAGGAGGTCGTGTCTGGGTGCAAGTGTCACCTCCCACACACCCCCTGCCCCCTCCCTGGGAATACCCATCTCCCATTGCCAGGGCTGCGCCAGAGCCACACACGCCCCTGGGGTTACGATGCAGGAGCCATCCGGGGCCCCCAAAGGCAGGTCGAGGACCACAGCCCTGCTTCCCCTCGGGCTCCCCGAGCCCCGCTTCTCTGGCTCTCGTCAGTAACATGCTGTGACAGGGAGACACAGCCCACGGCAAAGCCAGACAACAAATGCACGGACGGGGACACCTCAGCAGCCCCCACTCCTGCCCAGGCCCCTCCAGGCCCCTCAGCCCCTGGGAACCTGCAACCCGGACATGGACCAGTGACCCCACCTGTCTCTGCCGACCCTCCAGCCTTCATGGCCCCTTTGCTCAGTGCAGTTAACACCCCGCTCCCCGTCCCTCCCTGTGCGTGTGTATGTGGAGGTGAGCGTGTACATGCACACGTACACCTACACCTCTCCCCTGGGGCCTGGCTACCTGGAGAACAGGACGGGGTGGCCGTCAGCGAGCTCGCAGTCTAGTGGGGAACAGTCATGGTGGCCGGGGCACTGAGGGTAGCGGGAGCGGCCCCTGCCCAGTCCAGGGGTCAGGGAGACGGGCGGGCAGGTGGCTCAGCCTGACCCCAGGCATGGGAGGAGGCCCGAGCCGGCCTGGAGCGTTCCGGCGCATCTCAGCACGGGAACAAAGGCCAGGGCGTGGAAAGGGCAGAGCCGGGAAAGCGCTGCTCCAACCGCCAGGGAACCAGACAGCCGTCCCGGCCTTGGGGAGCCTCAGGCTGGGACTGTCGTGACGGGCGCGGCCTCCACCGGCCATTCCTCAGCAGGCTCTTCCCAGTGTCGAACGGAGACCTGCCCGTTGTGCGCAGTAGGAACCAGGAATTACTGGCTGTGCCGCTCCTAGATCGCTCACGGTGACAGGCGTCCCGCGCTTGATGCATGGGGCGGGTGGCGAGGTTGGCCTGGCAGCGCCGGCGGCTGACCCCGCGGGAGTGGGAGGGCCTCTGGGCGCCGCCCCCTTCCTGCGCCTGCTGCTGTGTCGGGTGCTGTGAGCAGACTCTCAATCTGGGGGGGCAGGAGACAAACGCCCCACCCTCCCGCAGAGGGTCCACGCTGCTCCCCCCAGGAAGAAGCCGTGAGCCGCACGTGGTCCTCGGACGTGACCTCACAGGTCAGGCCGACAGCGGCTTGTGCCGCCCTCCCATGCGATCAACGCTGGCCCTGAGCGGGGCGTGTCGCCTGCGTGAGAGGTCAGGGCGCTTTCGGCTGTCCCCTCCTCCGTCCCCCCACACCTGCCCCGGCGGCCTCGCCGGGGGGCCACGAGTGTGCTGGTGTGTCCTGCTCTCGTGTGAGCTCGTGAGGGCATTTCATGCACGTTTTCCCCTCCAATCCGAGCAGAGACCCGTGAGCAGCAGGGAAGGGATTGCGATTCATTTCCCAGGCGGGGACACTCGGGTCTGTGGTCCTCACGCCTTCGTCCCCTAAGACGCGCCCGGGCTTGTGCGACTTGCCGGTTCCAGGCCCATCCGCAGGCAGCCACTCGGCCTTCCGGGCTCTGAGCTTCCCTGGATATCTGACAAAGCGGGGGTTGGGAGCTGGTTCTCCTCCCCCTAAATGTTCACCCTTCCCGGGGTCCCGGCCCCTGAGCACTGACGAGGGCCAGGGGGTGGGGGGGTCCAGGGTCTCTCTGCCCTGCCGCGGGGCCCAGACTCCATTTCCCGCCGCCCCCCTGCCCCACCCGTGCGTCCTGCAGGCGTCTCAAACTCAAACTGCCTGAATCGGGCAAGCGGTTTCCGCTCCACCACAGGCAACGCCACCGTGAAGGAAGGTTCGTCTTCCTGGTGCACCTCCCCAGGTGAGCACAGCTCCGCCGCTGGTCACCTGGAAAGCCAGTGGGAAACCCGGAGGCTCCCACACTGCCCAGTCTCCTGGGCTCCCGCCGCGCCTGCCGAGGTCCGGGCTCCCCGAGCTCCTGCGACACTCTCATCGCCCCCCGCCGCTCCCGTGGGAAGAGGCCTCTGCCCACCATCCGGTCCTGCCCATGCACCTGCTGCCTCTTCGTGCCCCCAGACGGCAGCTAGGACCATGGCAGCTGAGCCCCAGCTGACCCCTCTGCCCACCTCTGTCCTCTCCGCAGCCCTGGCCGCCTCGCACGGCAGGACCGAGATGCCTATCCCCGCCAGGTGACTGTCACCTGCAGGGCCCTCCTGCTCTGCACCTGCATAGCACAGGACCCCGGCACTTACTGGGGGAGCCCGACAGGAGACGGGGCTCTGTCCGCCAGGGGCAGGCGGCTCCTAGGAGCTCCAGGGAGGGGAGAGGCACAGGGTGAGACCTCAGAGACGCAGGGTGAGACCCCAGAGGAGGCGCTGCGGGGCTGGCTGGGAGAGCAGACTTTTGCCAGGTGGGGGAGGGAGGGCATTTCCGAAGAAGCGCCAGTGTAGACAGAGGCAGCCTGAGGCGCATTGCGGAAGGGCGGGCGTCTGTGCGATCGGAGCGCTAGCCGGGGCAGGGAAGAGGGATGCCGATGAGGGCAGGCCGGGTCAGAGGGCTTGGACGGGTGATTTGTTGATTGACCGATTTGGCAAATGCTCGTCCAGTGCTAGGACACAGAGGCGGCATTTCCGAGCACAGACTCGTGGGCTGTGGGCCAGGTGACTTTCAGTGCCTCCTCAGCAGGCCGCGCACAGACAGGTCGCCACGGCTCAGCGAACACGAATCGATCTCAGGCCTCATGGGCGTTTCCTGAGACCACAGATCGTGTGACCGTTTAACTGCTCAGAGGGTCCCGGAAGGGCTCTGAGCCCCTACAAAGTTCTGGAAGCCTGGCCAGTCCACTGGAGGATGGCACGTGTGTTTGAAGTTTTCTTACATTAGAAAAGAGGTAGAGAGAAGTCACGAGACGGAACACATCCACTGAGGGGCGGGTGAATAAAGGAGATTCTTAGGAAATGGGCTTCAATTTCCTGCTTTATATTCGTAAGATAGTAGCTCTGAATTCACCTGCAGTGTGGGATACCTTTCAAAGTTCAATTTTAATCCATTTCTATATAGGGGATCTTGTTTTCAAATGACCCAGCTTAGCAGAGTGCAGTGGCTCACGCCTATAATCCCAGCACTTTGGGAGGCTGAGGCGGGAGGATCACTTGAGCCCAGGAGTTCGAGGTTGCCGTGAGCTATGATTGCACCACTGCACTCCAGCCTGGGCAACAGAGCAAGACCCTATTTCAAAAAAAAAAAAGATATATATATATATATATATATATATATAACCCAGCTTATGGCTCTCAATGTTCTAAAGTAATTAAGAGCTTGCATTTTTCACATATTTCATAAAAATTTAGGTTGCATACAAGGTAGTATTTCAATTATCCATTCATCTATTCGTCAAGCATTTTACCTTGAGATAGACTAAGAGCTTTGGGTTATTTACTGATATTTACCATAGAAGAACATTTATGAAGGTGCTAAGAAAAGCAAGAACCCAATTCTAGAAATGTTCCAAACTAGGTGAGTCCTCATTCAGCCTTTAGAGGTAAGAGGAGCTGAGTCGATGGCACCTACTAGTGCTTTAACATAGGACCCACTAGGACAAATGCCAAGATACCACACCAAATCGTAAAAAGAATTTTACTTTAGTGGAGAGATCCTTCGGCTTCAGAATACTCCAGCTGCAGATTCACAGAGCTCAGTCAAGGGCAAGAGAAGACTGGGAAACGGCTTTGGAGGTTGCTGACCAAGACGAACCTTGCTTGATCTCATGGTTTGGGGTGTTTTGTTTTGTTTTGTGTTTGTATTTTGGCTTAGGAATTTCAAGATTCATTTATACTCATCCATCCATCCACCCACCTACTCATCCACCCAACCATCCACCCACCCACCCATCCACCTACCTGTCTACCTACCCATCCATCCATCTACCCATTCATCCACCTACCCATTGGCCCACACATCCATCCAGCCACCCATTCATCCATCCACCCATTCATCCACCTACCCATTGGCCCACACACCCATCCATCCACCCATCCACGCACCTATCCACCCAACCATCCACCTACTCATCCATCCATCTATCCACTCCTTTACCCACCTACCCATCCACAAAACCCATCCACCCACCCACCCACCCACCCACCCACATATCCATCCATCCACCCCCCCATCTGTCCACCAGGCTCACCTCCCACCAGGAATGTGCCTCACCAGCAGGCCTCCCCCCTCAGTCAAGCTTGCCTGACCTGTACTCAGAGCTCAGTTCTGCCCTGAGTGGAGTCATCTGCCCAGCTGTTTTTCCTATTACGAGACCAAAAATTGTTGGCAAGCATGGCCACGTCACATATCTTTATGTCTGTTCATCTTCTTTCCTTTCTAACTCCTGCTGCTGGGGAGCTCAAGACTACAGAAACCCGGTTACATTCCCGGTCCTCACAAAATTCTCTCCTACTTTCCTTACATACTTTCTGATCATTTATTTATTTATTTATTTAGAGACAGAGTCTCACTCTGTTCCCTGGGCTAGA
>VBSM01002608.1:173635375-173645494 GCA_008086735.1 Cheirogaleus medius | reverse complement strand
CCCACCCCCCCACCCTGGCATGGCAGAGGAGGCAGCCACGGCCCTTTCAGCCATGCTGGCTGCCGAGACGAGGGACGGAAGGGGCTCCCAGCGCCCTGCCGTGTCCCACGCGTGTCCCCGGCGGCGGGGTTGGTGGGGAGGACAACCTGAGGACGCTGCGCGCCGGCTCCGCGCGTGGGCAGCACCCCTCTGCTCTGGTCAAAGACGGATTCTCACCCAGTGAGCGTCGCGGCCCCGTCACCGGCCTGAGAGCTGCGCTGGGGCGCCCGGCAGCGCGTCGGGAAGGGGGTAGTGGAAACGGTAAATCCAGAACTGCCCGTTGCTCCTGCGAGCCCAAAATACAGCCCCAGGCCCTCCGTTGGCCGAACAAACCCTCTCGGCCAAGGGATGCAGAACCCCTCGCTGCTCCGGATCTCAGACACAGCCCCGGAGTCTAGGCTCGGCCCTGCCGCAGACGCCGCCCAGGTGGAAACGCGGCTCACTGACGACCTGCGCTTGGGCTACACACAGCGCCGAGAGCGCGTCACGGGTGACACCCGGCTCTCCGCACTGACCTCGCAGTCGGCAGCCCATAGGCCGCTCCCGTGGTGCCTGGCCCTGCACCGGGAGCCCAGCGCCCGCCAAGCCCGGCGCTTCCCAGGTTCCCTCGGCAGGCCTCGTAAGGAGGGTCCATGTTAAGTCCCACCCACCGCCGCGGGACCCCAGCGTCCTGCAGGGCAAGAGCTTGGGTTTCACATGCAGCTGCCCAGGGCGGCTTCCAACCTGCACACGCCAGGTGCCGGAGGTCCAGCTCTGAGGACGGTCCGGGTAGCCGTGCATGCTGGCGACAAAACCCGCACGACGTTCCCTGCGCGGCCGCATCCTGGCACCGCTGTGACGTCTGATCAGGAGCCGCGAGGCCACCGGGCTGCGCCGGGTAGGAAACCCTGGAGGCAGAGCCCCAGGGATGCGGGGCGGGGGCGTGTGGTACAGCACCCGGGGCTGCCAGACAGACCCGAGCAGGTGCCACGCTCTGCCCCCAAAGTCCTTGAAACGGAGATGCTTGCTCCATTTATCTCACAAGAGAGCATGAAACTGCGTCCTGTGCAGATGGAAATATCATTAATGACCTACGAGTGTTGGACCCATCTGCTGACAATGGTTGGCTCCCCACCTGTGTCACCCGCCCTCCACCGGACGAATGTCAGTGACGCCTACTTAGTCCTCCACCTTAACCTGGACCTTTCGAGTTCCTTCCCAGAAACAGTAGATTTTCTTCTGCAAGACAAAGGAGCTGAGATCCTGAAGGCCCCTGGGCAGACTCCTGACAAGATTCATCCTCCCCACCACCTGCCCCCACACTCAGCTTCACAGCCTTCCCCGAGGCCTGGGCCCCTCCCTTAGCAGCTCAGCTCCAGTTACTGGGGAGACAGAGTGGAGGCAGGTTCTCCCGTTCTCCTGACGTTGGTCCTTTGAAAATCCTATTGAAAAGAAATGCTTCTCTTCCTTCAAAGTCCTTGTTGTCTCAGTAATTGGATTTTGTGCACGGAGCAAAGACCTAGACCTGGACCTGGACTGAAACTCCCTCGTGGTTTCTGCAGCCATCAGGGGCTCGTCCAGGATGGTGTTGGTGGCTCCCGGGCAGCTGCCTGGCCACGTTTGCTGGAGGGGAGCTCTGCTGCCTTGGTGACTGTCTCCCGCCTTGGTGACTGCCTCCCGCCTTGGTGACTGTCTCCCGCCTTGGTGACGGCCTCCTGGCTGCCTGAGAAAAGCAAGCAGCTCTGGGTGTGGCTCTCGACACTTATGTCCAGGCAGTGAGCGCTGTTTGAAGGTGCCGCAGGGCAGGGATGCCTCCCTCAGTGTGGGGAATTCTGAAGGAATTCCCGTTTGTTTGGGGTCGGATAAGCCCCAGGCGTTTGGTTTGCAGAGTGGGAACTCACCTGTTTCAATTTGACGCTCTCAGGGCTTATCAGGTAAAGCTGCAGTTCTTGTGTTTGAAACTCCTTGAACTTCTCCTCATATCAAGTGTCTGTACTGGTGCGCGGCATGTAAAAGTGGAGTCTGCTAAGCACTTAGTCTCTGTTTTCCATTTGCCTACTTTAAACTCACCGTTGATGGTTTATAGGCACAGTCCGAGGTCTGTGAGGTTGAAAGACACCTTTGGTGGTGGTTTCTCTTGCTGCAGGTTCTAAGGTCTAAAAGGTTAAAGGACACCTACGACCTGAGGTGGGGACATTAAGAGACATCACTGTCCCAGGTCCAGGTGACTGAAAGACATCTCCGCCCACCGAGGCAACCTGGCCCAGGTGTGGGGACGCCTGCGGGTGGACAGGGACAGGGGGTGGAAACAGAGTGTCCCCAGACTCACGTGGAACCTCAGAGGTCCCAGGCTGCAGTTCTGAGATGAAAGCCATTGAAATTTGTGTGCGTGTGTGTTTAGAGTGTTTTTTGTGCATGTACAGGTATCATATGTCTACATGGTACCAAATTTGGCTCATAAATAAAAGGAGCTCTCATAAGTTAATAAGCCCAAATGCTTTTCAAGTTCACGTGAATTTAGTGATCTTTGGTAAACAAGCTGGCTTGTAATAATTACTGATAAGATAGCAATAGAGTGTCTTCTAAATTGTCAATGCATATTTTTGCCTGAGTTTACTGGTCATTTTTGCATTGGAAGGTGTCAGGGTTTGACACAAACGTTATAAACTAAAAACCCAGCCAAAACAAAATGATCTGTGTTTGTATGATTTTTAATAAGGGAGACGATTTAATATTGCCGGTTTAATAAAAACAGCTAAATCTCCTGAGTCATCAGCACAAATACTTTAAGGTTCTTACTCAGGTAAAAATGTAGACATGCCTAAACAAAAATCAGTGTCAGTAAATTAGAATAAATATAACTCTAGGTAAATGAGAGCACAAAAACAGAAACTCACGGTCAAGGCGTATGAGGATATTTTGGCTCTGGTCTCTCTCCGCCCGTAGGTGCACAACATGTTGCCACGGCAAGGGCCTTTGCCGAGAAAAATTTTTAAAAAGAATCCTTGAACTGTTAAATTTTGAATAGTAATTTTTTTCAAAATGAACAAAATGGTTAGTCTTAGAATCCGAAGAAGAATCTCAAAACAATCTCATTCTTTGAAAGTATTACATGGGATTGAATTTGCACTTAAGTAGAAAAAAATGATTTGAGACCAGTTAGATTGTTTTTAAAATAGCCTGACCTTAATTCTTATGTAAAAAAAAACTGTTATGACTTTGCGCCACTATTTGAGATGCCGAGGATTGATGTTAGAGGTTTATTTGCTCTACAGTCAGGTAATGTCATGTCAATAAATTTTATTTTGGGATATTGGTATTTTAGAAAGATCACATTAGTTAGCATCTTTAAGTAGGATGTGTTCTAAAACTTCTGCTGTATTAATAGAACTTAAAGATGTTACATTGTTCAGAATAGCAAGTCTTACTAGAATACGTACGTTTGTTATTTTGGTAGGTTTTTTTAAGTTTAAAAGTAATAGCTAAAACTATACTTTGTGATTCTTTCTCGGTCTATGTTTTAAAATTCATTTCCCAATTTTGTTTATGAAAATATGTTTCGATATTAAATTTGTTCAGACATTAGGTGACTTTGTTGAGGGCACAATTAATCACATTGGTTGTATATCTAATACTCACAGGCTATCACAGAATGGTGAAGTAAACTGCTAAAATAAATTAGGCAAATGTAAATGAAATAAATGTAATAAAATTGCAAGAGGTTTTCTATAATCTGCTTGTTTTGAAGCGTCTCAGATCTATGTCTCAGTTCAACTTTGGCAGTGTCTCCCTGCTTCTCCTCCCGTCGAGACGGCCTGAGATGACGACCCTTCCCCTCCAACCCTCCCGTCGGCCCCTGTAACTTTTCCACCCTCTGCTGTGCAGGTCTGACACGAAACGTTTACCTTAAAGGTCTGAGAAGCAGTGTCTTCTCTTACCTTCTGTCACAGCCCAAGCAGGCTCCAGGCCCCTGCTCAGGAGGAAGCCAACTCGCTGAGATGGCAGGGTGACAGCGGAGACGGGGTTCAGTATTGCGGGCGCCACGCGAGGAGACAGGACTTTGGGAGAAAGGGTTTCTAAGGATAGTTTCAGGTCTGCTGATGGCTGGGGATGGACTCAGGGTCAGGAGGCAGAAATCATCTGCTCGTGCTGAGTCCGTTCCCAGCTCGCAAGACCAGCTGCGTTGGTTCCTTGGGCCACTGCTCTGGCTGGTCAGTTGGTCCACCGGCATGCAGGGTCCAGAGGACATCTCAAAGGCCAGCGCTAGGCGTCACCAGGGTGATGGTATCTATGGCAGCAATGAAGAAAGCTAAGCGTCGTCATGACCATCAGCTCTGTGACTCCTGAGCAGCAAGCAGTTATAGGAAGCCAGCTGGGGACGCGGCCGGAGACACTCACCTCTCTGTGTATTTTAGCCGTGCGTGCCCCTTGCAGAGTTCAGGCCCTGCGACTATTCCCACCTTACGGCCTTTCACTAATTTTATAAAGGGCAGTTTCACTTCTTGATATGTCTGAATTGTTCAACATGGTAAAAAATCTTCCCATGCTGTTACCATGAGTTGTATATTCCCCTTCTCAGTGTATTAGTTTTCTGGTTTCTTGTTTCCTTTATAATATAATGTTCGCTCTGGCCCCCAGATATGGTTTTCTTATTACTAATGAATAAATTCTGGAACATTTTTCATGAGGTTTGACTTCCAAGTTGTCTAGATGGGTTCCCCTAAGAAAAAACAATTCCACTAAAGAAAGTTTTTCTTTACCTCTTGGTACCTGACCTAAGAAACAAAGACCTTATGTTTCATCAAGATAATTTCTATGTTGTCCTTACTGGGTTTTTGATTACTTGGGAAACCTGAGCCTTAAAAAGTTAAGGTTTTTCTGTGTTGCTTTTAAAGTGTTCTGATTACCACTCTTGCTTACGTGAACTGCTGCTATTTTACACCGACCTATGATTCTTCTTTGACCAAATGTTTCAAGCCTTTTAATATCTTTGACAAATGTCCGCAAAATCTAGATAATTTGAATGTTTAGCTACCTGCAAGCTTCCATTTTCCTGTCATTGCCAGAACTAGTCAGGGCTTGTAACCTTTTTGTTTAGGATGCCGTTTGTTCATTCTGTTACAAGAGTCTCTGAATCCTTAGCTCTAATGGTTGTAACAAATGCTTATGTTTCGTATAGTGAATTTCTGTGAGTCCTAAATTATTTCCTGGCTACAGGTCTCCTAACTAATGTTTTCAACTTTTCTTCCATTTTTCTGACTTCAAATCACTAAAAATTATAACCGTGCTTTTCTTAAAGCCCTACGTACTAAATCTAGACAGCTTGAATAAACTTTGAGAAAAATCACAACTTATATATAAACAGCCTTCTTGCCTACTTATGTATAGATTGTCCAAAAACTTCACTTAACCACCTAGTTTGAACTATAAGCCAAAAAACCTGTCAAATTGCCACTGCAATCCAAAGATACTTCGAAGACTCTAGAAAAACTAGTCTATAGACTACTCCACACATTAACCTTTGGGATTTTTTTTTGTTCCATAGAAACGCCTGTTATTAAAGATCCGTTTGCCGGCATCATATGTCTGGGCCTAGCCCATGTGCAATGCCACCTCCCGGGATGGGACAAAAGTGTTTAACCAAACCGACCTGTTCTCAGGACTAAGAGACTGATTCAAAAAGATATGGGCCAACACATTTAAATTTGCTCTTTTCTGTTCATCTCAATTTATTTTCCACTCCTTTGTCTAACAACTTCTAACCAAAATCTCTCCAAAGCTCTGTCACCTAGGTGGCTTTTAATATGTGAGTTTAAAGTTTCAAAGTGAGACTGAAGGAAATGAGAATATTTTACCCCAAATCTATTCCTGTGGCACCGTATGAGAGGGCCGCCGGCGAGCCGGTGGAGGCAGCCCCGCCGAGCCACCTGTGTGGGGAGATTTTCGTCCACGGAGAATCTGCACAGAGACAGCCGCCCCACCTTGTCCCGCTCTAGGGGAGATTAACTCAGATCTGACACCTTTAAAGGTCGGAAAGTAACACCTGCCGTCTACTCTCTGCAGGGGCTACTACCTGAGCGCTCGTCTGCGGAGCGAGACCACCTTGGTGGCCAGGCCTCGTCACCCCTCCCACAACCCGCCTGGCCACGCTCCACCCCCGTTCTTCTGGGACCTCAGGAGGGTGTGTGAGCCCCCCACCCCACTGGGAGGGTGTGATGCTCCCTGTGTCCATGATAAATTTTGTACGCCTTTTCTCCAATTAATGGGTCATTTTTGAGCTGATTTTTCATTGAACCTCAAGAAGGTGAAGGGGAATTTTTCTCTTGGCCTCTACACAAACAGAGCTATTTCTCCTTAAAAAGAAACGGAATATCTTGTGCCCACGCGTCCCTGGGCTACTCCTCGAGTTCTGCTCCCTTTGGTAGCAGGGCCATGAGGAAGCCATTCGCAAACTTCTTCCTGTCCCTCCTGTCCACACCACCCCACCCCACCCCGCTCCGGCCCCGCCCGCGGGACTCCCCAGTGCTGCCACACTGTCCCACGGTCCCACTGCCACACTCCCTCTCCACTGGGTTCTCACCCTCACCTGAGCCTCGAGCCTTCTCCAGGAAACCCCCCCTTTGCGTGGCTCCCAGACACCTGCTGCCTCCCTGACGCTCCTTCCCACCCGCTCTGCGGTTGCTCGAGTGGGCTGCTCCGCAGGAATCCCTCTGCAGTCTCCGGGCCCAGGGCACGGCTCCCCACCGGTGCTGGGACGAGACTGAGATCTTGTCTCAGTTGGGCTTCTCCTCTCGCACGGCCACGTATCTGTCCGACTCACCGCTTGCGTGTCAAACTCTGTCCCCAAACAGGCTCGTCCCCAACCCAGGCCCACCTCAGCCGGCCTTTCCTGTCTCAGCAGCCCCTCTGGCCGCGCAGGAGCGGCCAGGCTCCCACCTCCGCCACATCCCCTCGTCCTCAGAGGCCAGACTGCAGCGACGGCAGCAGATGGGGCGGCCAGGCTGGGCTGGGGAGGGAAGGACGACAGGGCAGCAGTGGGCTTCCTGGGGTGATGGACCGTCCTGGGCCTCACTGTTCACGTGACCCCACGCATGTGTGGGAATTCAGACATGAACAGCAAAACAGACACAGTGCATCGGAGGCAGGGACCCTCCACCGTGACTCCAAATCTTCCGTCCCTGCCTGTGTGTTGGCTTCCTGTCTCCAAATGCAGGGTCCCCCATGCCCTGCCCCGCTCCCTCCCCTCGGGCCTCTGCAGCTCACCTGTGTAGCCGGCGCCCCACACCTGGGCCCCCACACCTGGGCCTGGTGCCCCTGACTCCGACACTCCCTGGCCCTCACCTGCACTGCTCCCCGAGCACGGGCTGACGCGTGGGGACTCCAGGTAAGCCGAGACGCGCCTCACTCCAGCACCTGCAGCTCTAGAGGTGCCTGGTACCCACGAGGCACTCGGCTAGTGTTGCTACACACGCACACCTCCCATTAGACCCGCTCTGCGTGCCTCACACATGCATGTCCTACCTGGAAGTGTCAACGCTGGAGGGCCTGAGCACACCTGGCCAGCCGCCCTCACCCCTCCTGCCGCCCAGGGTCCCCACCCTGCTGTGGACTCTCACAACACCCAGGACGCGCCCTTCTGGGCTCACGGCGTCCTAGGAAAACAACACCCGGACACTGGGGAGAACAGATGGCCCCAGCCAGAGTGTCTCGTTGTCACAGGTGGTTTCTAACAACGGCGAACCTTTCAGACCAGGCGTGGGGTGGAGCCATCAACCCTTAGAGCCGCTGAGCCGGACCCCATCACCCAGGCCCGCGAGCTCGCCCAGGAGGAGAAGTGGCGCCGGGTGCAGGCCCGGCGTCCAGCCTGGGGGCTGCAGGGGCGGGACCCTGCCCCCGGCAGGCGCAGACCTGACCCTGCGCATCCACAGAAGGACAACGGACGAGAGGCTACGCGTCAGTGTTTTGGGGGTTCCTGAGGAGGGGTGTCCGTGGCAGATGCGTGTGGGAGTTGGGGGTCCCCAACAGCGGAGAGATGGGAGCCCAATCCTGACCTGGGGGGCAACAGAGAACAGCATGTCCACGGCCGCCGGCCCAGGGGAGCACAGGCAGCGCGGGACGGGCACGCGGAGGCAGGGCGGCGGGACGGCAGGGGCTTCCCAGCGGTGGGCGCGCGTCCGCGTGGCTGGGCCCAGGGTGCGGGCTGGGAGCCGCCAGGCCCGGCCGTGGAGAGCGCACCTCTGTCCGGCCACGTTTCTCTGGGTCAGGAAAGGGAAAGTGAACGAAGACCCGGGTGACGTGGCCACGAGGCCACCTGACGCAGCGCTCCTGAAATAACGAGCTCGGCACCTGCGCGGCGTGGGCTTCTTTTATTTTTCAGCCTCGAGGGAAAGACGAGCTAGTATTTGAAAGTGAGACTCCCACACCCTGACAGAGGAGGGACACGGAGCAGCGGTCGGCAGGCACCGTCCACCCAGCACGGCCGGGTCCCCGCCGTCCAGAGGGGACGTGATCCAGGTGCCAGTCGCGCCGCGGCAGAAGCTCCACGGCCGGGCATCAACGCCCCGTCAGGAGAAGGCAGTGCTGGTTCTCCCGGAGCGGGGCCTATCTGGAAAACTAATCGCCTCCGAACAGCTGCAGATGGCCACGAACCTGCCCCGAGGGCAGACCGGGACCCGGACGCGCTAGAGCAGGATGTGGTACTTCAGGGCCCGGGGCACGCGGTTGATGACCAGCCTCCCGTCGTAGCTCAGGGAGGCGAAGAGCCACGGGTCGGCGGAGGACCACTCCACGGCGTACACGCTGTCCTCGTGCTCCTCGTAGGTGGCGATGACGCTGTCCCGCAGCGGCTCCTTGCTCCTGCAACGCAGCAGAGACACGGCCTGGGCAAGGCGGCCCCGGCTGCGCGGGCAGGAGACGCACAGAGAGGACGTGCGCGCTCCCGCCGGGGGACACGGCCGGGGGACACGGCCAGCCTGGGCCCGAGTGTCTCCTCCGCACTACGGGAAGGACGGCGGAGGCTGCGCCGAAGCCGCGGCTGGTTCCCGCAGACGTGAGCCCTCCCGGCGGGGGACGGGGGGGATCCATGCTGCTGTCTGGTGCTGCCTTGGGGCCTCTGCCCTCCGACCGCGGGAGCCCAGGGGACAACCTGCCAGAGGCGGCACAGGGGAAAGGACCGGGGGGACGGTCCCTGTGTCCGCATCAAGAGACAGAAAAACGGGCGGACTCGACCGCAGAGAAGGCTCCAAACACAGCGAGACCGTCCCACAGAGCGGCCTCAGACGCCCGGGCGGCAGAGAACTCGGACCACACACAAGGTGAACAATCCCAAGCAAGCGACAGACCCTCCCGCATGGAAGGGCGCAAGCTGTCGGACTCCACGGGACCGCACTCCAGAGCCACCTCCTCCTCCGGGGTCTGGGATGGGAGCCCCGTGGCAGCCTCCGCACGGCACCCAGCCACCGCGGGGGAGCCGCTGCCACACGTGAAAAGGAGCCCCCCACCAGGAAAGCACGGTGTCTCCTCTGACACCCCACCATCCACCACAGCAGCCACGCCCACGCACGGCCAGAGGCCCAGCGGCAGCTCTACCGTCCCTGTCCCCAGGAGGGCCCCAGAACCCTGTGTGGCGCCGGGGATGTGAGCCCGGCACGGAGAGGGGCCTCACCGTCCCAACTCCCAAGCTTGGAAACAGTCAGGATCAGAAAACAGAGGGCACAGGGAAGGGTCTGGGAAAAACACGGAACCGAGGCGGTGCGACTGAACACACACGCCATGGCTGGCGCACTTCGTAGCATCTCGGGGCGAAGGGCCTGGGTCGGGGTCCCAGCACTGCCGCCGGCCAGCTGAGGGCCCTGGGCAAACGGGCAACAACTCTGAGCCCACGTGGTCAAACCACGGCAGCGAGGACACTGACGCTGACGACTCTCAGACCAGAAGTGCTCGCTCTCGTTAAGTTAATGCTCAGACTTGACGTCCAGCGACAGCCTTTCATATCTCACATGTGGCACTTAATAAAAATGTGAAAAGAAATATACGGGCCAGGCGTGTTGGCTCACGCCTGTCATCCTAGCACTCTGGGAGGCCGAGGCAGGAGGATCGCTC
>VBSM01002608.1:173622972-173635275 GCA_008086735.1 Cheirogaleus medius | reverse complement strand
AGAAAGAAATATATGTAGAGAGGAACACAGAATAAATGCACGCTGGAAGGTATCACCTGACCCAGCCCCGGGCCTCCCGCCATGGGTGCCAATCCCAATGCCTCGTGCTGTGAGGAAGGAGAATGTCACCTGAACCACACACTGGCCGCTTTCTGCATAAACCACCTGCACTAAGACCCCGTTTGCGAGCGCGGCTGTGTCCTTACTTCTCCTCGGGTTGGTGGTCCTCCTGGTCACTGATGTCGTCGTCATCCACCAAGTGGCCGAAGGGCTCCGAGGAGATGGACACCATGTTGGAGAGGATGACTCTGCTGTCGCTGCTGCCCGTGAGGACCAGCTGGTCATGCGAGTGGTTGTAGCGGACGCTCCACACCCTGCAGAGGGCAGGCACGGGGCTGAGCCACGCGTGTCCCGTGGACGACGCCAGCACGCTGAGCCTGCGCGGGCACCGCCAGGCCACCACCCCCAGTCCCGTGGTCTGACGTTAGGTGGTTTTTAGCAGAGGACTAGGTTTACCGTATGTTTCTCTAAAACGTTCTCTTAA
Source organism: Cheirogaleus medius (assembly GCA_008086735.1). Taxonomy (NCBI): domain Eukaryota; kingdom Metazoa; phylum Chordata; class Mammalia; order Primates; family Cheirogaleidae; genus Cheirogaleus; species Cheirogaleus medius. Next base: position 173,634,731 of record VBSM01002608.1, on the reverse strand, counting down.
GTCCCAGCAGACAGACAAAAAAAGACTAAACATTAGCTGAAACCTGCAGGAGGAGAAGGCTCATTGCTCAGGATTTCAGAAAAGTTTCTAAACTTCTAAAATTCTAAAATTCTAAAAACAAAAACCGACCCATAGCAACAGATGGATGACTGACAGCCTGTAGCATCAAACAGAGCCCCGTGACATCTTCCCAACCAACAGGGGCCACGGCCCCTGAGACAAGAGCAGCGGTGGTCTCCGAGGGCCCAGGGTGTGTCCTCGGGTTCTGACCATGCAAGACGGGCTTCCCGCCCACACGCGCCCTGCCATGGAGAGCTCCCGCCTCCGGGCAGCGGAGAGCGCGGACACCCCCCGCGCGGAGGCTCCTGCCTGGCCAAGGGCATGGTGAGGCGTGTCTCCCTGGCCTGCAGGAAATTACAGCAATTCATTGCACTTATCAAAACTGCACACTGGTATCCTGGGGTTTTTAATTTTCTGATTGCGGAAACAATAGAGCGTCTGATAAGTAATTCAAACCATTCAGAGACGCGGGACACAGGACGCAAAGTCCCTGTGACGGCCCCTCCTCGCCTGGGAGAGGCCCTCTGGTGACAGCGCGGCTCTCGCCCTTTCAGCCTTTCCTTCTGCACATGTATGTGCATGTACACCCACGCACGCGTGGCACGCATCCACACACGCACTTGATGTGACTAGAAATGGATCTGTAGTACACACACTAGGCCACGACTTGATCTTTGTGCTTGGGAGAGAGTGCCCAGCACACGGTAAACACACAGATGACATTTTAGAGATAATGAGGGATCTGGGGCCTATGTCCACACGCACACATGCATATATGTGCCTCACGCTTCCTGGCAGCTGCATGGTCTCCCTACACGGATGTCACCTGATTCACTTAACCAGTCCCCTATGACGGACATTTGGGTGGCTTCCAGCTTTCTGGCACTGCAAACAATGCTGCGTGAACATCTGTGCACATTTATTTTTGCATGCTTCAACCGGCACTGTTTCAAGAGAAAACAGAATTTAATGTTTTTCTTCTTTCCCTACGTTTACAAATCACAAACATTCAGATTTGGAATTAGCGTTTCCTTAGGAAAAATAAAGCCGGGTTGATTGAATGATTCACAGCAGCACAAACTAAGCCGGTCTGCGTCTTTCCGACGGTGAAGTGATCAGCGAAACCAACTGTGCAACCCCTCCCCCGACGCAGCAAGCGGGCTGCCCACCAGTGGGAGTGCTCCTCCAGGGTCTTCACGGGCTCGGTGACATTTCGGGTGTCCCAGAACTTCACCTTGCAGTCGTCCCCGCAGCTCGCCAAGTAGTACTGCTTATTGGGATTAAAGTCGAGGTCCCGCACCAGCTGGCCGTGGGCGTTCTCGATGCAGTAGATCTGGCTGCGGGAGGGGAGAGAACAGCCCAGAAACACACTAAACGGGTTATGAAAAGCCACCGGGCTCTGCAGGCGCGCACCGGCTTCCCAGGATCCTGCCTGAGACCCTGGCCCGGGGAGCGCGGGTCCCCCGGGTGTCCCTTCCTGACTGAGAAGGACGGCACCGGCGCCCCACCCCAGCAACGCTGCAGTCATGTGCTCACGTCTCCGGCCCTCCTGGCCATCTGCGGAAGAGACGCTGGTTTGTGGCCATCAAACATGTGACTTGGTGTCTTGAGAATGAGGGTGCCAGAGAGGTTGTAACAGACTTTTGCACGGGACACCTGAAAGTTTTCGGAAGGATACAGTGAAGAAAGAAAGGAAAAAAGACAGGGGAAAAAGGCAGAATAAATTGTGTTGTTGTCATTGGGAGATAGAGAGAGAGAGAGAGATAGAGATAGAGACAGAGACAGAGACAGAGACAGAGACAGAGAGAAAGGTTAGAAAAAGTTGGAAAGCTATAAAAAAATGAAGGAGCTAGCGTTTGTCACTGGGAGGCTTGTTCTTTATCTGGTCACACCACCTCAGGACGTCAACATTGGTGGTCCAAGGCGATCCACTTGTTCCAAAGACAGGAGGGGGGTTGTTTGAAATAGCACATGCACACACACACACACAGAGTCACGCACACTGGCTCACATGCACACAAATATGCATATGTACTCACACATGCACACACGCACATGAGTGCACACATACACGCACGAGAGGGCAGGCACACGCTCGCACACACATCTAACTGAAGCCTGGATCCCCTCTCCTTCTGGCTGCTCTTCGCAGGGTCTGAAATCACAGTATCTGCCTGTCGTGGCGCCTTCTGACGTCACGAAACCCAAACAGAGGGCAGATCACACAGGGAGGCGGGCGGGGTGAGGAACATGTTGCCTGTGCCCCGACAGCAACGGCCGATGGCTGCCAGCGCTGGCCCCCGCGACCCCGCCACCCACTTCGGGCGGAACTGACACCTCTCCTGCATCACCTTCCTCCCTCCCTCGCCGTGGCTTCAAGGCGGACGGTGAACAACCAGGAACTTCTGTGCCTGTAACTCTCTAGCAATTTCTTTCATGCCTCCAAAGACCATCATTGTTCCCTGCTCTCCAAGGCAGATAGACTCAATTTCTTTCACCTTTCTTCTCCCATACTGGGTTTTCCGACCCTAAACCATCCTTAAATCTTCCAGTTTTTATACTATATCCTGCACCTTTTAAATGTCCTGATTATTTTTTTCTTAAAATAAGACACCCTGAACCTTAAGATCTTTCGAGGGAAACAGGCAAAGGTATAAAATCAAAATCTGGCGAGTCCCCAGGGAACTGGGTGGACAGCCACGCACACGCTAAGCACTCATGAGGTCCCTACGGGCTCTAGTGGCGGGACCTTCGACACAGAGCGTGACATGATCTGGAAGAAATGCCGGCGGCGTCCCGCTAAATAAAACCAAGGCTGCTCGCAAAGGAGGCGGCGCTGGGACGCCCGTCTGCGGGAGCCGCACTTCCTGCGGGAGTCGGCTGGCCAAACACAGACGCCACGTGGGGCAAACGAGGCTCCTTGGGACGCGGGTGTCGCCGGCCGGGCCCAGCGCATCTACTCTGTGGTCTGTGATGCCAGCTGCCGGGTTTCTTGTCCCTAGACGCTGAAATTCCTCGCATCCTTCCGAGCGCAATGACACAAAGGGAGAGGGGGCCGCAGGACGTGGAGAAGGGACTTCAAGGGTGCGCGTCGAGGGCCAGGTCTGCGGCTTCCAGCTTCTGCGCGGGAAACGGAACGAGCCCTGTGCGCTCACAGCACGGGCTGAGGACACAGTGATTATTTATTAGCCTGGATTTTCAGGGGGGCCTCGAAACTGAATTTAGAGTTGCGCCCCCACCCTGGAAGCCACACGAGCTATTACATGACATCCGTCTCCTCGGCTCCGTGAGGGATTGTGCTGTGCCGAGGGGATTAACTGTCTCTTAAAAAAGCTTGTGTGGGCTTCTGTTGCCATGGCAACAGACGTGCCGCCATCCCTCCCTTGCCTATCAAAATCACAACTGGAACGGAAAAATCGCTCTTATTTGTTCCATTAGGATGGCTGGTGGCTGCGTATAATTACTTAAATGACAGGATGTGGTTACCCGGCGGGTGAGTCTCTTGGAGGCGCAGAAATGGCCGGCCGGCTCCGTAGGGAGACTTAACCAGGGGACGGCAACTGCCGACCCGCGGTGGCTGGCCCTGAGACGGAGCGGCCCACGGCCACCATCCTGCTCACGTGTCACAAAAGCCCTGAGCCTGGTTTTTATCATAGACCGCGGCTAGTGTAGGCACCAATGTGGAACAGCAGAGGATCGACTGAGACGGCTCGGCCGTCTCGGGGTGCAGGACCGAGACGGGGTTCGTGGTTTCCCGCAGACAGGAGGTGAGGACAGGCGGACCACGTGCCCCGCGCGGTGTGGCTGGCGGCACCTCCGTCGCCGTCGCGGCGGGCGGGGCAGGTGCGGGCGTCGGCGCGGCTCACTGACCTCATGCTCCGCATGTCCCAGCCCCGGAGGGTGGTGTCGCTCGCCGTGGCCACCTGGGTGCAGTTGTGGTGTGGGCTCCACCGTCCCGAGGTGAACTTCAGCTGTCCCTTACCTTCCAGGGACGCCGAGCCGGCCAGCTGCGCACGCCGTGAGGTTTTCGAAAGAAAGGAGAAGAGAAGAGTAATTAACTCTCTTCAGAAAACTCAAAAGGATATCCTATATTCAAGGGTATTATTGAAAATAATTATTGAGAATAATCAGGAAGGTCTCTCTTTGTTTTCTTCCCTTAAAAGGCAAGGATGTTTGAACTTTATTTGGAAAAAAACTATAAAACTGAGCACAGCGAGAAATAGAAAGCATATTAATAGACGTCTATTAAAGAGGACCCGCTTGCGAGTGTGTGATTAGAGATAATCAGCTGGAAGTTGGAGAAGACAATACGGAGTAGCTCCGACATCTGCCTGTCCCCAGAAACCGATGAAACAAGTCTACAGACCAGCTCCAGAATAGCAAAGGGACACACGTATGTACTGATCAAATACTGTTTCGGCACGCATCCTCTCCCGCTCCTTTATCTTGAGGATCTATAAATCCTTCACGCGGAGGTTAATTAAACCTCGAAGGCAAGGCAGCTGATAAGGACACCTCCTTCTGTGGAGAGGGGCTGGCCCGTGTGAGCCCGGGAGACGCGCGCTTCCCGCCCGCCTGGGATCCATTCACGAAGCGGCTTCGGTTTCTGGTTTGAACGTTGGTTCACACGGTGACGGCTAACGGCAGAGAGGACCCAGGCCCGCCCCGGAGCACTCTTGGGCACGCCTGCCCCAAACCCGCCCACGTGCGTGAGCCCACTGCCACCCAGCTCGCTCGACGTGCAGACCAATGTGCTCTTCCGCACCCCCTGAGAGGACCCAGAGGTCAGGTGGCAGGCGCCCAGCGAGGCAGGCCAGGGGGTCGGGGTGAGCCGCGGGGGCAGCTGGGGAGGCGTGCTGAGGTCATTCACCGTCTTATGAGATTCGTCAGGGCCCATGCGGGTGAGCGGGGCCCATCCAGGCGTGCGCCGACCAGGCCCGGACACCCCGACAGTGTGTGCAGCTGCACCCAGGGGCTGATGGGGACCACGGCTGGGACGCAGGTTGCTCACAAAGTGGGAGAACGCAGGGTCCTGGTGAGACGAAGAGGTCACCACCTAACTGGGTGTGAGGACGCTATGGCTTACAGCCCACGGCCCCGGGAACGCCTGTGCCCTCCACAGCAGAAGGCTCCAAGCTTGGGAGGCGGCCACCCGGAGGCTGGAGTGACAACACCCGGCATCCCTCCATCCTACGGGAACAGACTGCGGAGCGACCTGAGAACCCAAGCAGTCCTGGGTGGAAGCTGAGCGGGACGGTCGCCACTAAGGGGAGCACAGTGCTGAGCTCGGTCGAGAGGAGGAGGTGTCAGGCCAGGAAGGGCTGCTCGTCCATCCCTCACTTCTAAATCCTACTGTGGTACTTAGGGAACGTTTTTAGAAACCAAAAGCCACCAGCTTAGCAGAGACTTATGGTGACAAGAGGCCAAGAGAAGTGAGAACAGCAGAGACCCACAGGGGAACACAAGGCAACCATGACCCCATCTCTGGGCGGAGGCAGGGTGGGTGGGCGTCTCCGCCAGGGTGGAGGCAGGGTGGGGGCGTCTGCACCAGGGTGGAGGCAGGGTGGGGGTCTCCCCGCCAGGGTGGAGGCAGGGTGGGTGGGTGTCCCCGCCAGGGTGGAGGCAGGGTGGGGGTGTCCCTGCCAGGGTGGAGGCAGGGTGCGGGTGTCCCCGCCAGGGTGGAGGCAGGGTGGGCGTCTGCACCCTGTGCATTTCTGGGCTCGGGGTAAGACCACAGGGGTCAGCCGGACTCTCCGGGGAAAGGCCTGGGTAGGAGGCACCTGCAGGCTGGACCTCCAAGCTGACAGCTGCTGGCTGCCCCTCCCACGTGCGTGGGAGCTCCTGAGGGCCCCCCAGCCCCCTGCCCATCCCACCTCGTTCTTCCCCACAGCCCAGGGCCTCATGGGCAGTCAAAGGGTGTCTCCTCAGGGACGGCCTGGGGACTGTTCTACAGCATCCCAGTTAACATGTGTGCTCCACTGTCACACACACCAAGCGTGACTCGTCGATCCCCTCCTCTCCACAGAAAGCCGAGAGGCTGTCCCTGCTGCACACTAGAGATGTCGACTGTGCTCTTGCCATGAGGGACACCGTGGCAGGCATGGCCAGAGAGAGCCCAAGCAGCACACGCGTGGAGGACGCAGGCGGGGAAGAGAGAAGCCGGCGCTGGGGTTCAGAGGGACGCCACCCGCGAGCCACACGTGGAGGGGCCTGGGACGCGGCAGCACTGACGGGCGAAGCCGGGCGGGAGAGTGGCAGGGGCGGACGCAGACCCCACGGCAGGAGCACACGGCTGAGAAGGCAGGTGCAGCCAGCAGCCCCGAACCCCAGGCCAAGACGTCTGCAGGGAGCACCTGGCAGGCCAGGCGGCAGCGGCTGCTGCTGGGGGCAGAACTGCGGGGGCAGAACTTCAGGGGCGGGGTGGCAGCCAAGTACTGCCGAGCGAGGAGAGCCAGGGCCTGGGCCAGGTGTCAGGAAGGAGAGCGACCGAAACAGAGGACACGCGGGGAGGTGGCCGTGGCCTGTACACCCTCCCCAGGACAAGGCAGCACTCGCAGCCACTGCGACACAAGGGAGACCGCACCTGAGCAACCCGGTGTCTCAGGACCACACGGCCGGGACCCGCGGCTGGACCCCTCCCGCCCAGGCGCTGCTCCCCGCGCACCTGCCCGGGTGCCCCCCCCAGTCCACGGGGCAGGTGGCAAAGGTGCCCAGAGCACCGGGCCTGACAGCCCCGGCCAGACGCCCGCAGAAGCGCCGGCCGACCCGCAGGCCTCGCCCCAAACTCCCGGAGGTCAACAGCTGCTCCAGCTGCGTCGGCTGCCACCAGCGACAAATGAGAGAGAAAACAGGAGGGGAGGGGACCGCTCTGCTGATAGGACGACGGTCTCTTGCCCTTCCCGTCGCACTCTGGAGGATTTTACGGGTCTCTTCCTGGACCTTCCCGGCATAGGAAAGCTCAGTCTGGTTGCAAGGGTGCAGCTATTTTCCGTTGGCAGGGGGGAGGCGGGAACGCTCGGGAACGCTCGGCGCGGATAAGCAGCAGAGCGCGCGGGCGGGGGCGGCTCTGGAAGGCAGGCTCGGCGCCCGGGGAGCCCCAGGCGCGGTGCGAGCGTGCGGGGCAGCGCTGGGAGACCGCGGGGAGCCCAGTCGCAGCGCCACGGCGGGGAAGAAAACGCCGGCAGAGAATTCTCGCCGCGGCCCCCAAACTCTGAGCCACAGATTGTGCTCAGTAAAAGCCAACTTGGGAGTAGGTCGAAATAAATCTTCCCAACAGCAATGACGGAGCGCCGTCACCTGAAGATGGGGTCGGAGCAACACCACAGGAACGCCAAGATGACTCTCAATGTACATCATCAGAGGCATGGGGTGAGCTAATTTCTGGCTTTGCCTTGCAATGTTTTAACCTCCACATGGACAAATGAATAAAAAAATATTTTTTTAGCATCCCTTTTAGGTAAAAAAAATAGTCAAAATGTTCACCAGTGCTATTTAGTTTCCTGAAGACCTAGTTATCAGGTAATGGTTATTCACTGGTTGACAACCAATGCGCTACAAACCACAGGATCAACAAGCAGAAATAACAATAGGGTTGGATATAGTTTATAACTAATCAACACTGTGCTGTAATGAATTTCCTGTTAAGCATACTGGCTTGCAATCAAACTCTTCAGAAAGACAAAAACATAAGGTCACATCTCTGAAGGTAAGGCGAGTTCAGCAGACTGAGCGGGCCGAGCTCATTCGCGATGACGCTGGTCTGGGAAGACGCATCGAGCCACTGCAAAAGAAGAAGGTCCCAAACCTTAGCAAGGCAACCCGAGTTCAGTCCTCGGAAGAGACGTTGTCGACCGAAGCTCCCTGCGCTGACGTCCACTTCACCTCCGTAAGGTTCCTGGAGAGCCAAGCCCGCGACCGCCTGCTCCCAAACCCGCAGAGCGCAGGACGCATTCTGAACTGCCGGCATAGACTAGTCTAGGTTTCGAAACAGTAAGGTAGTTAATTAACTAACGCATCAACCAACCACCAATTAGCTGTGCGACTGATCAACAGGTATTTACAAGTGAGGCCCGGGCCTCGCTGAGCGCGTGTCGCGGACGAGGCTGCGCTTTCCGCGCGCTCGCGGACCGACCGCGGAGGCAAACGGCCCGCGCAAGCGACAGAGAGAAAACACTTCGCTCGCTAAACTAGCTGTCAGTCAATCAACGCCAGGCTGGCCTTCTATGCTCCCTTCCCAGGGAAAGCATCACAGTAGTCACGTGTGTGTTAATATGCCCATTTTACAGGTGAGGAAACCGAGGCGCAGACACCACACAACTGCACGGTCACAGAAAGCTGGCTAACAGGTGACAAGCCTGGGTGAACACCAACAACCTATGCTCGGAGAGATTCCAGAGAAAGTAGAGTGGGCCCGGGCTGGAGTAGCCAGAGGAAGGACTCAGGAGGTTCAGGACTAGGATGGGTTTTCCAGGTCGAGCAGAACTTACGCCATGAAACAGGGGAGTGAGGTGTTCCCGCCGAAAAAGCACAGGCGAGGCAGGGAGACGGGAAACGTAACCAAAGCTGCCGCAGGGGACGGCATGGCAGCCAGGGACAAAAGGGAACAGGAAGGTGGCCCAGGCTGGGCGGAGTCAGGCTGAAGAGTCAGCAGCTGGGGTGGCCCCGAGCTAAACGCAGAGCGCAGAGACCCGGGCAGGTGGCAGGGTCACCTGTCGGCGTGCGGAGGGGAGCGTGCCCGGGGTCCGACGCCTGACTATCCACGTGAGAACCGCGATACGGCAGAGTGGGCCGTGCTGAGCGGGTAACTCCGGCCATCTGTTAGGTGGCACCAGGGGACTCACAGGGGACACCGAGCAGAGGTGAGCGGGCCCTTGAGTGAACCCGCAGTGGCTCAGAGACGGGCCCTGGACCCCCGCACTGCGCAGACGGGGAGACGGGAGCCCAGAGAGCAAGCAACGCCCCGTGGCCACACGGCCAGCGAGCGGCGGGAACAGGCCCAGCGCCCTGATTCTGACCCTCCCCCGCCGACGGAGAGGCCCCGTGTGCGCACTCCCGAGGCACCGCGAGCTCGGTGCCCACGGCGCAGAGAAGTCTGAAGGCAAATTCTAATAAAGAAAGGCCTGAGAGAGGGGTCGCCGTCAGTCAGCGAGGGTCTGCTCGGGGCAGACAGCACGGCGTGGGACGCAAGGTTAATCAATCCCATTTTGGGTTTCCTGGTGACTCGGAGACAGAGCTCCGCAGGAGCTCCGCGGGGTGCGGTGCGATGCGCTCCCGGTCTGCTTTTCAGCATTAAAGAGAAACATCCAGCGCTTGTCCAGGGCCCGGAGACAGGCATGATTAAAGGCACCCCGCACACCTATCAGACAAGATGTCACCGATGCCGGGACGCGAACAAGAGAGCACACCTTTAACGAGCAAACGATGTGACCTGCGTCCTTGCAGCAGCTCGCGTGGGCGCGTCTGGGCGGAGTCTCTGCGCGAGGTTCCCAGAGACAAAGCGCTGTGTTCCCGCCAGCGGGAGCTGCAGAGCCCGCAGGCGGAGACCTGGTGGCAGGGGAAGCCCCGGGGAGCACAGGACGGCGCTCGCGGCACGCAGGCAAACGCAGACCAGCAGAGGGAGTGGGCACCGCCTCCCCCTTCCCGCAGGAGAGCGGCGGGTAAAGAAACCGCTGGGCTGTGGCGTCTGCGGTCTGCGGCACGGGAGACACGCGGCACCCTGTGGAGTACGCCCCAGGCTGTGCGCCCTGACCTGCAAGGCGGGCTTACGGAAGGCTGGAACCACTCACCCCAAGTCCCTTCCCATCCTCAGGGACTGACACTCTCTGGGCCAACCATGAGGGACTCATTCCTCTCGCCAGGGACTGTGCCTGACCGGACAGAGACACTTCCAGGAGAGGCTTTCCTTACAGACAGAGATGCACAGAGAAACCTGCTTTCTCTTTGCTGGTGTTGTGGAGTCTGGCTGTGATGGCTGGAACCACTGCAGTTATCCTGCAGTCATGCAGCAGTGCCAGGTGGGTGTGGCAGGGCAGGAAGACACACAGCAGCTAAGCCCTTGAGGACACTGCTGAGACACAGAATTAACCAACCCTGGAATAGCTTTATTTCTACGTTTCTGGTTGCATCAGATAATAAAACTTCCTCACTGTTTAAGCCCTTTCTTATGTCTTGCAGCCAATTGCATCCTACCTGCTGCACCTACAGTGGGCATTTGAGAATGACTCCTATGGGACCCCCCCATCTCCAGCTGGGAATTTCACCCCAGCTTTGAACATGAACTTCCTGAGTGTGAGCCCAGCTCTGCGTCCAAGCGACTCTCCTCAGGCGGGCTGCACTCTCTGGGGCCGGGCTCCCTCTGTGACTCGTGTGCACGATGGAGACGTCAGGGTTTCCACCTTGCAGGGTTAGTGGATTAAATGACGGTGCCTAGCACATGGCAAGTGCCTTAAACATTTTTTTTCTTCATTTTTACTGTGACTCAAAATCAACACTTAGGAACACGGAGAAGCGCTCTGAGCTGTCTTGGGCATAAGGATGCAGGTGAAGGCTGGCGCTGTGTTCTGGAGCACGGAGCGTCACCTGAGAGCATCATCGCCAGGGTCTGACGGCGGCGATGGAGACGGGATTCGCTGGAGAGGCCCCGAGGCCGTCGCCGCCTTCAGGACCCGAGGAAAGAGGAGGAGGAGGATCTGGGAGAGCCGGGCTCGTGTGGCGGGCCGGCGGGAGCCGTGCGCACTCCGGGCGGCAGGCGCGGGTAGCACCAGGGCGGAAGTAAGAACGGAGGCGGGGTCCTGCCAGGGGCACGCGGGCAGCCGGGCACGGCACACTTGGCTCCCCGGCACGCGCAGACCAGGCACGGCCCTGGGGAGGCGCGCGCTGAGCCGCAGGGGACTCGCCACCGCGGGCTGGGACGGCGACGTCTGGAAAGCCAGAGCCGTCCTCACTCAGAAAGTGCAGGCGGGTGTCAGGGCCACCGCTGGGGAGAGAATTGGATGTCGTTTTAAACTTATTGTTGGTTTATTTCTAAAAGGACTCTATCTGTAGGAAGAATAGAACTAAAAGATGTTTTTGCCGCACTTCACCATGCTGAATCTAAGCTCTGTTTCTGGAGAAAAACGTGTGTCCTAAAACCACAAATGCAGGGTGACCTCAGTTCCACACAATCTAGACTGGAAAGGCCACGAGCGCAGATTTAAGTTATTTTACCAAGACGGACTAGAGCATAAAAAACATTTCTGTGACACCAGTGAGACATCAGTGATCTGCTGGGGAGACGGATCTAATTATAGTCAGTCCTTCGGAGAGGGGGAAAGATCTGTTATGAAGAATAACGAGGGCGTGAGGAACTGGGAGCACAGCAATAACGAAGGCACATCGTGTCCTCCGTGTCTGAATTATGACGATCACTTGCTGACTCTGGGGAAGTAATTTAATTACGAAGTACACACAGGTTGCTTTATGGTACCTCAGTTTCTTTCCTCTGTACTTCCTCCCTCTGTGCTAGGATCTTCTTGGTGACCCTCCTGTTGGGGGACCCTCACCCATAATCTAGTTTTGGAGATCATGAATTACAGCTGCTCCATCATGCGTCCTTGCACCTGTGTACCCACGCACCCACACACACACCTGTATATCCATGTATCCACGCACCCATCCATGTACCCACACACCCATCCATGCACTCATGTACCCACACGCCT
>VBSM01002608.1:173612551-173622872 GCA_008086735.1 Cheirogaleus medius | reverse complement strand
ATGCACTCATGTACCCACACGCCTAGCCATGCATCCTTGCACCCACGCACCCACGTACCCACACACCCACCCCTGTATCCATGCACCCACCCATGTATCTATGCACTCATGCACCAGCCATGCACCCACACCATCCAGCCATGCACCCACCCATGCATCCATGCACCCATCCATCACGCACCCACGCACTTGTCCATGCACACATGTACCCACGCATGCATCCATGCACCCATCCATGTAGCCAGGCACCCATCCATGTATTCACCCTCTCATCCATTTATCCAACAGGCACATGCCAAGCGTTTGCCACCTGCCAGGGACTATGGAATTGCGCTATCCCCACATAATCCCACCGTTAAATTGTCTTAGGATCCCCACTTCACAGATGTGGATATTGAGGCTTGGGCAGGCCAAGGAACTTGTCTGGGTCACACTGGTCACTGGGGGCAGAAATAGGACTGGATTATGAAGTCTGCTCTGCTGCCTTGGCGACAAGAGTACTCCCTGCCCTCACTGCCCCTCCCGTGCCCCTCTGGCCCAGGTCCTCTCGAATGGCATTCACGGTCCCTCCGGCCCATGCCTGCCCCACCTGTCCCAGTGAAACCTGCACTTTTAGATCAGAGGCACCACCTAGTTCCTGCACGCCCTGCAGCGGGGTGCACGCCACAGACAGGCAGAGTCTCTCTCCGTGATCGCGGCCACGGCAGCACACCCCTGCCCAGCAGCCCTGGACACGCAGGCGTGTGGACACGTGCTGACGACAGGCGTGTGCCAGAGCTCCCGAGTTGCCAGCTCCTCCTCCTTGAACATGCTCAGCCCTAAAATGTGTAATTCACTTTTTACTGTCAGAAAGAAGTCTTTTGAGAGCTTGGGAAACAAATACTTAGTTGTTAGATACCAACACCTAGCCAATTTTTTGTTAATTATTTTTTCAAGATTTAACTGGAAGACTGAAAAAAATACTAGCTATCTTCAATTTTTACAAAAGACATACATAGCTATTACATTATTATATTAAGATATGCAACATAGTAAATTACCAATGCTATATTTTTTTTAGAGATAATGGGTTTTTTAAAAACAAATATCCAAAACATAAATTGAAATGACAGCTATCTGGGCCGGGCGCGGTGGCTCACGCCTGTAATCCTAGCACTCTGGGAGGCCGAGGCGGGTGGATAGCTCAAGGTCAGGAGTTCGAAACCAGCCTGACCAAGAGCGAGACCCTGTCTCTAAAAAAAAAAAGAAATGACAGCTATCTGAAGTCTGTGGCTGCAAAGGTGACGTCTGACGTAATGATGCAGCCACAGCTCAACTATTTTGGGATGTCTTCTTATGAGTCTCGCAGGAAAACCAGTTTTCATACAGTTTTAACATGTTTTCCACTAACCAGCTCGGCAAAGCTTGGTTATTTTAGCTATCTTGTTTACCAGATTCTGTTCCAGTTAACTTTTTCAAAAATCAAATTCACCCTCGCAAGACCAAATGCCACTGACCATTCCAGATACTCAAACAAGGAGCAAATTATTAATACTTGAGCACTTCACAGAGCCGGAGGAGGGTGGGCAGGGTGCTCGGCGTGGGGCCCTCCGGGAGCACCTGCGGGTGGGGGCGGGGGGTTCAGACCTGAACTGCCACCCCAGCCCTGGACTAGACCGCGGCACGTTCAGAAACTGCCCTCACCTCCGTGGGCCTTCCTCTCTCGTCTGCCGAAGAGGGGCTCGATTATATGGTCACGACGTCTGCACCTTTGTTTAAAAAGACTACCTTGAAACTAGTGAGAAATGACAATTTGCTGGGAAAAATATTTCTTGCCCTCTCCGAACGAGCTCGCTGAATCTCTGTTGAAGTCGTCTGGCAGAAGCACCCTGGCGTGCTCGGCGCAGGGCTGGCTTCCACGGTCCTGACTCCGCCCCAAACCCCACAGCAACGCCCGGCGAGCCCTTCTCCGGTGAGCCCGGCCACAGCAGGTGCCGCGGGGACCCCCGGGCACCCTGCTGCTCCCTCCCGCCCCCCACGCGGCTGCCGCACTTGCCAAGCGCGACGGCACCTCCCGGGATCCAGTCACACTCATTTGGGAAGTGAGGACTTTTCCCTCTAACGGGGCAGTGGGAGAGTTTTCACGCTGTCAAAGTCTTCGGACATCAGTGAGGTGGGAAGGCGGAAACGAGCGAGGGTGGGTGACGGTGACCTTCCGGATCTCTTCACGGGAGTCTGCTGCTGGGAAGAGGGGTGTTCGCCCTTTTCCTCTCCCCCTCCCACCACGTGCAGCAGAAACCCGGACAACCACGACACACAGACGGTTCTGAAGGGCGGAGAGAAGAGGGCAGGCCCGCCAGGCAGGGGGCACAGGAGCCGCACGGCAGAGCTCCTGTGGTCCCTTCCGCCTCATTCGTCCCAGACTGGAAACCGGGAAACACCAACAGGTGCGGACCCCGAAAAGCCCCAGTGCACGCTGCTCTCCTTCAAAGGGGCAGCTGAGCAAGAAAGACAATTTCTAGACAACAACCGCTCTCACTCCGGCCAATCACCCCAAAAAAACCTGTCTGCACCCTCATCGTGCCAGGCAGGGCCAAGCAGGAGCCTGGCCTCTGCTCCCACCTGCCAGGTGCGTCGCTGAAGGCCACAGGGACCTTGTACACCTGAACTAAGGTGGATCAGGGACTGAAACGTAAAACGTGCAGCTATCGGACTCTTAGGAAAGAACCGAGGAGAAAAGCCTCAGGGCCCACGGCCCGTCACGGACTTCTCAGCCCCAACACCAAAAGGACCACCGTTAAGAGGGAAAACGGATAAACTGAACTTTACCAAAATGGAAATCCTTCCAGATAATGGAGCATCATTCGGTGATGAAAAGAAACAAGCTGCCAGGCCACGAAGGGACACGGAGGAGCCTTAAATGCACACCCCAGTGGAGGGAGCAGTCTGAACAGGCCACGCACGTGCTGGGTGATGCCAATCCCAGGACATTCTGCAAAAGGCAAAACCATGGTGATGGCGGAGAGATCTGCGGTTGCCGGGGCTGGAGGAGGGAGGGCGGAAAGAATACTAGGTGGGACACTGGATTTTAGGGCCACAAGAGTAGTCCATGTGACACTAAAACACTGGCCACATCATCACACATCTGCCGGAACCCACAGAATGTGCAACATCAGGAGGGAATCCTGCCGAAGCCACGGCCCTTGGTGACAGGGGGGTGTCAGTGTAGGCTCATCGCTGTCAGGAACATACCGCCCAGGGGGAGCTGAAAGTAGGGGAGGTTGTGCGTATTGGGGCCAGGGCTATGCGCGAAATCTCTGTATCAGCCGCTCAATTTTGTTGCAAACTTAAAACTACTCTAAAAAATAAAAATTGAGAAACTTTCGTTCTGCGAAAGATGCTACCGAAAAGATGAAAAGACAGGTGACAGAACAGAGAAGGCATCTGCAAACTGCATCCACATCCCAGGAGCAGGACTCGAGACGTGAAGGGGACACCGCGTTCAGGGGCATTTCCTAGAAGCTGGACACGCCCATCCCACGCACGTCCATTTGTCCAGAACTCGGCCCGCAGCCACTCCCAGCTGCGCAGCAGGCTGGGGAGGGGCCTTGCCCTGGTTCATGTTGCCAAAGAGGACAGAGAGAACAGACACGGGGACAGCAAGCTGCCCTTGCGCAACCCTGCGACAACCCAGCCACCACGTGGGAACGTGCACAAGAAACCCACGTGCACAGGTGACTCATTTCCCTGCGGCCACGCTGCGGCCAACGGTGAGATCCCTGCTGGGATCCAGACGTTAAGTTCTAAACTTCAAGGCTAACAGAACAGATGCGACGGACCGAACGGGTCTCCTTCCTCTACAGCACAACTCTTCCCTCAAGGAGTTCAGTCGGAGAACGAGGCGAATGAACAGTGACGCCAAGCCACGGTGGCAAGGTGCGAAAAACTCCCACCAACACCCGACGACGTTCCAGCCCCTCCACGAGTCCCGAGATTAAACTCAGCTTCTACCCACTAGTCTCTCGGTCCCCAGCGAACACAATTTCTGTTTACAGACACAATGGGCTTGATGTAGTTGCACTGAACAATTTTCCTGCCCTAGAAGCTCCCCCAGACTTAGGGTGATCCAATCCTCCCGTGGTGCATTCTAAACGTCCGATCAGAGAATTTCGAGCAAAAACACTATGCGCGGAAGCACGCTCTCTCCCTGCAAAGGGAGCTGCCCTGTGCACCGCCAGGCAGGTGGCAGCCCGCAGACGTCCACCGTGAGGAGCTCCCGCGTGGTCAGAGCAGCGGCGCGGCGAACGCTCGGCTTCTTTGTGCTCTGCGCCCCCCCTCCTTGATAGAAGCCATTTATTTCCGCGGCCGGTGAAGGCTGCTGGGAGGCGAAGATGAATGGGCGCAAGTGGAGACACAGCAGCCATCCCTCTGCCTCCACTCGGGTCCGTGGACCCGAGGAACCCTCCCCCCCAGACCTCCCCTGAGCCTGCTAATGATTATAAATGGCAGAGAATCTCCAATTTAATTGCAAAAGGTAATGATGCAGCAAGCATAAGATGAGATTCACCACAGAAGGCAATATCCTCAAACAATAAAAAAAAAAAAAAAATTGAGGAGCTGGGTGTGAAGATGGCTGAGATCGATAGGAAGGTTTCTGTAGTAAACGCCACGGTGAGGGTCACAAAGCGATATTGACAGAACTGCTGACAGCAGATAAAAACGGGGGGGAGAAAACTGAATTGATCTCTGCAGAAAGTAAGTTACAGATTAATCGCCCTACCATGAAATCCTCTGGAGATGACTTAGGGTCTGAAGGTGTGCGCACAGTCTGGTCACGGGCTGGGACTGCAGAGTTGGGGCTGGTGAGGACCTAAGGCAGGCGCCCCAGGGGGCACTCGAGGCCCCCTCTCCTCCCGGCGCAGACGGCGCCCTCGCTCTGCCGCGCCCGGCTCTCCCCAGAGCCGGCCGTGAGCCTGGCATTTTAACAGCAAAGTATCTGTCCTCTTTCTTCCTCCAAGTGTGCAGCTATGTAGGAATTCCCTGCCCAAATGCAAGTGGATGGGAGAGGATTGGACACGGATGCTCTTCGACCCCGACGCAGACTTCCCGCCAGGCGCCTAGAAGGCGAGAGTCGAGGACACATCTCCTCCCGGCCAGCGCCAGGCCCGGGCTGTGTCTCAGCACTACGTTTCTCTCAAGTTTCCTGCTTCATTTTAAAAGTTTGTGTGAAATTGGTATTCTACTCTGGGATGTGGAGATATATCTTACTTTTAAAGTTTTTAATAAAAATAATGATTTTTCCCTTGAATACTATCGATGCTCTAGGAAGATGGGCCAGCACTTGATTTCACATAGAAGGCTTTGGCCATTCAGAGGTTTCAAACTTTAACAAGGCACTTAATGTTTTTAAAAGTCTCACTGTTGTGCCACAAATTAATAATGATAAGTCATTATTCATGCCAACTCTTCAACCCGGAAGGGTAAAGAAAGAGTTTATTAATATTGTAAGGCACCACAAGGGAAACACGTCATAGGGACAGATAAATACGAGACAGGGCCACCCCTGGGGAAACCCGCCCAGACACGTCCTCACTGCCGTGACCGCGTGGGGCTACATGGCCCCAGGTATAAACGACATTGCAAGCTCTATCGTTTCAAAATTCTTGCTCTTTCTCTTTCCTACAGTTGTTACTTTGACACAGACAAATGTAATAAAATTATGAATGCATAAAAAAACACATTTTAAAAGAAAAAATTTTAAGAAATGGGCCAGGCGTGGTGGCTCATGCCTGTAATCCTAGCACTCTGGGAGGCCGAGGCGGGTGGATCACTCAAGGTCAGAAGTTTGAAACCAGCCTGAACAAGAGCGAGACCCCATCTCTACCAAAAATAGAAATTAAATGGCCAACTAAAAATACATAGAAAAAGTTAGCCGGGCATGGAGGCGCATGCCTGTAGTCCCAGCTACTCGGGCGGCTGAGGCAGGAGGATCGCCTGAGCCCAGGAGTTTGAGGTTGCTGTGAGCTAGGCTGACGCCACGGCACTCTAGCCCGGGCAACAGAGTGAGACTCTGTCTCAAAAAAAAAAAATTTAAGAAATGAAATAATGAAAAAAATACATTCATACATACACTATGAAAGACAAAGTATTTGAAATGATACACATTTGAAAGCAGAACTAGTTTCAAAGAAAGTAAATGCTAAAAGCTGCTTTCATAACTCAGGCAAACACATTAAAAGGGCTAGTCGACAGGAGGAAATTAATATTTTACAACTGCTCCTACTTCAAGGTGTGATTTTAACCAAATATGCTTTAAAAATCCATGCATTAAAAGGGCCACACACTTGAAACAGAAGAGTACACTTTTAGACGTGCCACCTCCTCCTCTGGGCAGAGGACGGCGGGTTCTGTCACCTGCGGGGCCCCGAGTGGCACCTCGCGTGGCCCTGGCGACACCGCACGGCTCTCCCCTGAAGGACGCTGTCACTCAGTGCTCTGATGGATGGTCCAGCACGTTCGTCAGTTCTCTCACAATTGATGTCGATATTGTGAGCACACATGAATCAAGGGGTGTGTTCTGAATTTGGCCGAAAGGCCCAGCGTAAAAAACACAAAGGGCGAGACCTCCGTCGTCCTTCCTACTCACCACAGCCCGGCTGGAGCTCTCCTGCAAATCCCACAGCAGGATGTGGTTGTCGGCCAACGAGATCACCTTCTTCCCGTCTCCCATCGGCTCCCACGCGACACTAAGAGAACGAGAGTGTCAGAGATTAACGTGGACGCTGGAGACGCCCGGACTGGTAGCTAAGAGCTCTTACACACCCTCTTCGTAATTCGGCAAGCTCCCTTCTCGGCCCATAGTCACCCTGAGTGTCTATTAACATTCTTGTCTGGTAACGTTTGCGGGGGACACTGTTGTCATCTCACTGCTGTGGAGTGAACCGTGTCCCCCAAATTCCCATGGTGAAGCCCTAACCCCCAGGGAGACGGTGCAGATGCTCCTCGACTCACGGCGGGGCTGTGCCCCAACAGGCCCGTCATAAGCTGGAGATGCGACTAGCACACCTGTTAAATTAAGCTCAATCTGAAGCTGCCTCCTTACGTGTTGTGAACGCAAGGCTCCTCTGTGGGGAGTGAACCGTACCCTAACGGAACGTGTAGACTGCCCGTGACCTGCTCTCGCAGAAAGTAGCCGCGTCTTGGCCAACACGGCTGTCGTGCTTCAGCCACTTGGGCCGCCGACTGCCCGAACCACGTTCCAGTGAGGCCAACGCTGACCTGCCACCCATCCGGCTGCTTCCGCACCTCGCTTCCATTTTCGGAACGTCAGTTTCTTTTCTGCCGTAAATCCTCGCAGACCGCGAGGCAGCGGCAGAGCTGCAGAGCTGGCCAGTTCGGGGCCGCCCGGTTCCAGAATTCTCTTTGCTCAGTTAAACTCTGCTACTGAAGTTTTTCTTTTAACACGTCTAACCTGCTGACAACATCCTGGCTGAGCCACGCCTTGAGTGTGCTCAGAACACGTAGCCTGCAGCTGGGCAAAATCATCTATCGCAGAGCCTATTTTACAATAAAGTGTTGAATATCTCATGTAATTTATTGAATACGGTTCTGAAAGTGAAAGACTTTGCCTTATGTTTGGGCCAATCTGAGCCATAGTTTCTCATCATCTGCAGTCAAAATCATCCTAAACTAAGTAACGCATTAATTAAAAAAAGACCAAAAACCATATCTCTGTGGTAAGGCCATAAAGAGACCAAAAATTTTTTCAACTTGGTCACAAATATGGATTTTGTCTTTCCTGATGAAATTCTTAAAGTGCTTATTTGTAAGAAAGAGAATTTTGTTCCACGTGCCCTAACACATGAGTAACTGTGGACGTCGGGAGGGGACTGTGCTATTTCTTTTCCACGCAGAACACAACGCCAACTGATTGGGGCGTGTCGGGCACCCTTCCTTGTTCCATTGTTTCAAGACTGCCAGTGGAGCTATTATTACTTTTAATCACAACATTAATATAATTCAAAACCACAATTTCTTTCTCATTTACAGTTCAAGGAACACACAGAAAGCTCATAGTACTGTGACCACAGGTACATTACTCCTGTATTAGACAAAGAGTTTACTGAGTCTTTTCTAACAATAACAATAAAAACCATATAATATCTAGTAAGCAAAATAAAAACACCACAACTGGAAGGGAGGCAGAGAAACCTGCTCCCAAATCTGCCGCCCCTGTGCGGTTAAGACAACGGCCAATTCTAATTTTGAAGATTCTTCTTCAGAGCGAGGTGATCGGACTTCTCTTGGTCGTGCGTTTTGCAGGTGAACAGAGTTCCGGCGGTTTGACGATGAACCCCGGGGAAAATGCAACATGGGGCGGGGGGGAACAGGCAGCCCACAGTTCCTGTCCTGGTGCAGAGGAAGGCACTTGGCTGTGCTGGACGTTTTCTATGTGTTGGTGGCAATAAATTTAGATGGCTTTATAAGCTCCTCACCAGGTCTCACTAATAACTTACGCATGTCCCCCCATTCCCCTCACAAAATTGGGGGAAGAAAAGGCTGAGACCAGGAGAGTCTGCGTGGGCCCTGCAATGGATACAGGGACGGTGACTGCTCACACGGTGCTGACAAGACACAGTCTGAAGGTCGTCACCAAGACACTTGGAACTTTTAACACAGACTCGGAAAGCCAGACGTTCCCAACTAACACACAAACTACAGGATGAAGGCTTAGCCCATCTGAAGTCAAAGACTATCTGATTACCTAACGATGAAGAAAAGCTAACAGCTTGTACATCCTCTGCCCCTTTCTCACGGCCCAGTTTTAATGACACACACACTGATCCTGGCTACTTTTTCTCGTGCCATGAGAACCTTCACTAAGGTTTCCACAGCCAGATTAACAGTCTCGGAAGCATACATCCAATTTCCTAAAACTCTTTAATGACCAGCAACATTTGGGGAACACGACATTTAATTGATGCATGCTGATGAATTCTAAGAGTGAGGAATTCCAGGTAAGAGTGGAAATACCACACACAAAACATGAGACCATTTTAATAAACTTAGTTATTAGCCATTGGCACATTTGGGTTTGGAAATGAGCCAACTACCCTAGAATGAGAAAAGTGTTAAAGGCTTCCGAACAGTCAAAATCCGCACCTCACGCTCCAGCGTGGCTGCCAGGCCCCCGAGGGCCGCGCCCGAGCCCTTCCTTGGAGGCCACGTTGCCTCTGATTTGCCCACAGTGCACCATGCGTGGTTGCCCGGTTTCCCGGTCCACAAGAGAACAAAACCGTGGACGATGAGAGAAGAGGGCGGTTTTAAACAGAAGTATGGGTTATACAGCAAGCTATAGAACGGGATTACTTGAGAGCAGTGGATTTGGAAGGAAGGAAGCAAAAATACGGGAATTAAAAAGACCCGATGCTGATCCGGGGAAATTCACGCTGAGTGGAATTCGCAGCAGCAGTCTGTCCGCTGCGGCGGCACTGTGCCATAGCATGTAATGGCTGTCCTCGCTCGTGGCCAAGAATCACTAGGATTTACGCTGGGTAAGCTCTAGCTAAGAAGTAGTAAGTATCAAAATATGTTTTAGAAATATTTTCATCTAAATGTTTTTTTCTACAGTCTGACTTTTGACTTCACTAAACCTCAGTGATTAAGAAAGCTCAAATTATTCAAGAAAAGCAACCCCACACAACTACAGTTCATCACTTTACAAATAAAGAAATAAAAATTTTAAAAAGAGTAACCTTTAAGATTTCTGATAGCTGTTTTAAATAGAAAGTGTCGAAAAACTTGAGTCACCCTCACGTAAAAACACTGTACAAATAGGTCTACGTTTTATCCTACTGCAGATTCAAGGACCCGACGTTACCCTCTGCGAACCAACATGGCTCGATAGTGAGGGACAGACCTACCGTGACAACCAAACAAAACTCTGTGGCAGATACTCAGAAACTGGCGTTACGCAAAGGGCGACACACAGCACAGCACGGCGCCAGCCAGGGACACCGCTTCCCGCACCTCCACAGGCCCTGCCAGCGACCACGACACACCCCGCAGAGTGCGTCTTCCCCCGGGCTGAGAAATGCCCTCCTGCCACTCCCTGTAGTGGGGAGGTCTTACTCCCCGCCCCTGCTAAGCAAGGCTGAGGACGTAACGGTGTGTCCGGGGCACACGCAGCACAGCCCAGGCGCGTTCCAGAGCATGTACAGAGATTCAGGGGTGCGTGCACACGAGGGCCCCGGCACATTCCAGGGGGCATTTATAGTTGGCCAGGGGCATGCCCAATGCAGTCCCAGCATGTTCTAGAGCATGTATAGTGAGCCAGGGGCAC
>VBSM01002608.1:173580780-173603981 GCA_008086735.1 Cheirogaleus medius | reverse complement strand
TGGGAGTGCCTGTGCTCATCAGGGAGGAGGAGCACCACACGCATGTGGGAGTGCTCTTCTCTGCTGAGTCTTTTGCCAATAACTGTGGTTTGTCTTGCTGAGTGTCTGCAACTGGAAATACCCAGTACATCACACACTTAAATTCTGAAACTGAAAATCCAGCTTCGCCCTTTCCCGTCTATCTTTTCCATCTATCAGAGCTGGTGTGGATCTCCCACGTGGGCAGGCATGCTCCGTGTCAGCTGGGGACAGCCACGTGGGGGGACCACACACCATGGCTCCAGCAGCCAGGGCCCCATGTTAAGATGCTCCAGATCACTTAAGGGAAATAAAAAGCTCAGCCCCAGGCTGACGTGGTCCAGGGACATGGTGGCCAATGCCCTAACAGAAGGAGAAAAAAGAAGGAGCGTGTCACTTGCTTATCTTTGTGTCCCGACAGTCCCTGCCGCACACCTGGCCCACACTGTAAAAGGTCAGCGATGTCTTTGCTGAATTAAAAGTTGCATCATTCACGAAACCAAGGGCTGCTCCCTGAGAGGCCTGCGCCAGGGCAGGAAGACTGTGTTCCCGCAGATAACTGCTTTCTCGGGTGTGGAAACCCTGTGCTCACCTCGGCAGCCACACCCCCAGAAGAGAGTCTCCAGAAGAGAGTCCACACCTCAGCGATTCATCTACCCAGCTGGTACCGGGCCTGCAGCCATGGCCTTAATCTTCCATCAGGTTCTTCTTCCTGGGTAGGAACTGGAATCTTCATGAAAACGCCATTCTCTTTCCATAAAACGTGAGTTAAGAATTTCAGCAAAATGATTTTTATCATACGTTTCCTGTTGGCAACTCAGAACATCTTAAGGTTGACGTGCAAACTTGCAAATCAAAAATTCTCATGGAAAATGTAACTCAAAAAAGGCAAGAGAAGATGAAAATCTTCCATGACCATTTACCTGTTACTAACTCGTTTCCCTCTTCGCAGATTCTCAAGCAAACCAAGCGTGACAGACGACGGTGGTCCCGACGTGGGATTGCGGGGCATTACTTCAGCTACTCGCTCCGCGTTACTTCAGCCTGCCTTAGCCTGAGATGCCAGCGCAGCAACCGCCTGCACGCCAGCAGCTGGCTTTTGTCTAGTTAAAGGTTTCCTTCAGAAACACACGTGCGTACACGCGCTTGCACACGCGCTTGCACATGCACAGACGCCAGAAACCGGCGCTCCCCGAGACTCCCCCGGGGTGGCTGGCAGATGCCCCGTGGGCTGGGCCTTCAGGCTCACGCGTGGAACTGCTTGATCTCCTAGAGCGCCTGGCGACAGCGGACACCCGGGGTGCTCCTGTCACCGCAGCTCCTGAGGAGGCTCGAAATGCTCTTATTGCGACTCCAAGTTGTGGGAGAACTTATTTTGAGTAAAGATTTGACAAGTATATCACATAATGCAAGATTTTAAAGGTTTATCACATAATACAAATGAGTAGAATTGCCAGAAAGTAAATCAAAGTCCTTTCCTTCGAGCAGTAATTCCTTGCTATTGCCGTAATTCCTAGCAGACACCGACCCGCAGCAGCATGTGGTCTAGATGTCAAGAAGCTTTTTCGCACCATGTCCGGCCTCTGCGTCCCAAGCCCCACGTGAAGACTGGGGTTTCAGCACAGACCTTTCTTCTGGCGAGACCCTCAGGTGAGGACTTGCGTGGAGAGAGTGTGTTCTGCCAGACGAGCAGCAGCGATCAGGGCACACGAACACTCCAGACGCTCCCATCGCGGCTCGGAAAGCACTCCCCGCACGGGCAGCCCGGGTCTGCACCACTGTCTCCCTCACTAGAGGGGAGGCGCTTACAGCTCACAGCCCGACCTGCCCCAGCTCGCACGGCCAGCGGGGCCGCCTCTACTGCTCACACTTACTCTGGCTTCAGCGTTTGCAACTGTCCTGCCCTCATGGGGCATTTCTGGGACCGAATTCATTCTTAACAAAGACTGAGTGTTCATAACGTTCAAGAAACTTGTTGGCTTCAATATCATCGTTAGGCAAAATGATTACATGAACTTTAACTGATACCTTAAGATTTAAAATCTGCTAACTTCCCTGACGTTTACTGTATTAATACACTTGAGAAAGACAAAGCCAGGTGGTTGTGATTTTCTCACGGTGTCTGCAGCAGCTGTGACTGCTCCCGTACAGGGACGCGCGCAGGAGCATCCGGGCAGTGACCCCTAAGCACGTCCACTGCGGAGAAGGGAGGGGGAGGAAGAAACACTCAGGAAAGCAACAAGTCCTCAGCCTGAAGAAACAGAGGCTAACTTTTCAGTATGAAGGGAGTTTTAAAAACTAAACACCCGTGCACAAAACACACACAGTAGTTCCCCCTTACCAGCGGTTTCGCCTTCTGCAGTATCGGTTGCCCACAGTCAGCAGGGGTCTCTAAATACGTGAGTACAGTGCCGTAAGATACATACACATATATGTGTATATACATATAGAGAGAGAGACCACGTTCACACAACTTTTATTGTAGTATTGTTACAATTGTTCTATTTTATTAAGTAGTTATTGTTAATCTCTTACTGCACCTAATATATGAATTAAACTTTATCATAGGTATGTATGTGCAGGAAAAAACACAGCATATCTAGGGTTCAGTACTATCTGCAGTTTTGGAAATCCACCTGAGTCTTGGAACGGGGGACTACTGTACAATCAGAAACACAGAATACATGGAAGGTATCGAGGGGCAGGAATAGATCCTGGAGCCACAAGTGGAGTCTGCGGCCAGCTTGCCTGAGCTCGAATTCCAGCTCTAGGTGCCTGTATCCCTTTGTGTCTTGGTGGTTTCCTCACCTGTCCAGTGGGGGTGAGGGCCACGCACCAGAATTACAGGTGTGTGATGATCCAATGAGTCGATATTTAGAACAGCACCTGCACACAGCAAGTGTCCCACAAGCCTTAGGTATTATCTGACGTGATTAGATCTGTGCTTCTTAAATTGGGCATGAGGCTGCCCTCCAGGGCTGTTTGGGACATTTGAGAGGAGGGGGACATTGTTTGGTGTTCACGAGGACCAGGAGGGTGGTGCTGTCACCAGGGGAGCTAGACCTCCCCACGCTGCAGACAGCCTTCAACAGTGAGAGCTCCTGCCACTCCAGATGCCAGTGGCCTCCCTCCGGGAAACTGCCAACGCTCCTTTAACATTTGGCTGGAACATTAAAATTACCACTTTTACATGTAACAGAAAATTCCATGAAGATTTATTTTGTGGAAGAAAAAGAAAAAAAAAAACTCCAGGAGAGGCGGGAAACCCCATGCTTTATCTGTTCTGAAACACACTAAATTCAACCAGGCGTCACTGGCCTGAAACACACCAAACTCAACCAGGCGTCACTGGCCTGAAACACACCAAACCCAACCAGGCGTCACTGGCCTGCCCTTCCGCAGCAGCGGAGGGTCCTGGATCACCAACATGGCTTCCCATGGTGGCTGCCAGCCACGCCAGCCGGGCCCACGGGACCTTCCCTCCAGGGCCTCACAGCCCTCCCGTGCTCCTGAGTTCCCGTCACGCGCACAGGTGTCCCCGCGGGAGGTGGCACGCTCCACTTTTGTTTTAAGAATAATATGCAAAACGGAAGACTTTCTCATATTCTCTCTCATTCCCTCTCTCTTTGATACACACCACACATGTACACACACACCACACATATACACATCACACACTTATACACACACCACACGTACACACCACACGTACACACACCACACATATACACATCACACACTTATACACACACCACACGTACACACACACCACACGTACACACACCACACATATACACATCACACACTTATACACACACCACACGTACACACATACCACATGTACACACACCACACATATACACATCACACACATACACACACATCACACACTTATACACACACCACACATACACACACCACACGTACACACACACCACACGTACACACACCACACATATATACATCACACACATATACACACCACACATATACACACACCACACATACACACACCACACATATATACATCACACATATACACACACCACACATATACACACACCACACGTACACACACCACATGTATACACACACCACACATACACATCACACATATATACACATATCACACATATACACACCACACGTACACACACCACACGTACACACATCACACATATACACGCATCACACATATACACGCACCACATGTACACACGCACCACACATACACGCACATCACACGTACACGCACACCACACGTACACGCACACCACACGTACACGCGCATCACACATACACGCACATCACACATACACGCGCATCACACATACACACACATCACACATATACGCGTATCACACATATACACACATCACACATACACACACACCTCACATATACACACCATACATATACACACATCACACATACGCACATCACACATATACACATCACACATACACACATCACACATATACACACACCACACATATACACACACCACACATATACACACATCACACACACGCCCTGTCAGGCAGACCGGAGCTGACGTCTCCGTGTGGAACTTCCTGCCACAGGAGCCGGTGAGTGGAGGCCTCGTGCTCAGTCTCCTAAGTGTCGGGGAAGGTCTAACCAAACTGAACAATCCTCTTCTCCACAGAGAAATGCCCAATTTGGAAAGTTATCCTGAATAACTACAGATACGCATCAAGGGATATCTCTGAGAGGATCCATGTTTCAATCTCCGCCGTCACCACGCTGCGAGAGTTGGCTGTGCATCCTCACGTGCGTGACCCAGAGACGCCGACAGCCCCGGATGACGACATCCACCGTGTCATTCACTGTTGGCTCACTTGCCTTGAAACAGCCTGGCTAGGGAGAAAGGAACTAGCCGCTCCGGGATGGATGAGAAGCCCAGGGATTTCTCCTGCCGGGGCTGGTCTAAATTCGTTTGAAGACTCTGACACAGCAACGAGGGGAGTTCCAAGATGTTCCAAAAGCAGAAGACATGAAACCAACAGACGACACAGCACACACCATCTGCACACAGGGGACACGTCCTGGCTTCTCCCTGCTGCCTACGCACCCTCCTGACCCAAAAGAGCACAAGAGACACCCACGGAGACTAGAAATGAGAGCCGAGCACCTGGGTACCTCTGCTGACAGGCTCCCAGCGGTCTACGTCTTCCAAACTCAACATCACAGGTGAGTGGGTGCCAGTTCACTAATTAAAATCTAGAAGAAAAACAAACAAACCCCACACATACACAGAAGGGGGAGTACATAAAAGCTGCCATCAAACAAGAAATGTCAGGATTAGAGAACCTTCAAGTACGGACAACCTAGGTTCACTTTCTTTAGAAAACTACGGTTCTGTAGTTTATGTGCAGATGCTCAGACATACAAAGGACAGTACACCCTGTGCCTGCAGGTTGTCCTTCTGATTTGGCCATTCAGCAGGTACCTGGGACCGCCCAGCGAAACCGTTCGTTCAAGTGCCCTCTCGCTCTCAGCGTGTGGGCACGCCATCGCCACTCTGCAGATGCTCAGGGCACGCCTTCCTGTCTGCTCAGTAACCCCACCCTTAGCTCCTCCTAACTCTTGTTTTCTTTCCACCTTACTCCTTGCATATATTTGTCTTTTGTCCTATAAAATACATCCACATAAGACGCTCTAATAAACAAACAAACAAAGTCTCTTTGTTCTTCTCCAGGGTGGTGTAAAACTGGAACATTGAGCAAAGCCAGCAGATCCGTCCTACAGAAGCATTTCTCAGGTGTTTCCGCAGAGCCTGAATACAAATGAGACACTAGATATTTCACGGGGGCCTTATCGCTAAGTAAAACTACCACAGGGAGAGCTCCTCTATCGCACCTTTCATTATTTATCCATGGGTGACACATCCGGAAATAACGGCTGTTAGTTTATAGGTAGCAATCCCTGTAATCATTACTGTTTGCAACAAACCTTGGAATAACCGGAGTATGCAAAGTGCAATAAAAACAGAAATTGTATTTTATCATGGATCATCACCATGAAACTAGTACTATAAACATGAGAAAAAAAACCTAGAATTTCAGCCACACTTGCTACTCCAAACTAAGAAGTTTATTTCTTTGTTCGTAAAAATCATCCACTTTTCTGCTTTATCACTCTCGACTAGTGAATTTGAGAGGCCGTAAAATGATATTAACAAGTCAAGAACAAAGTAGTAAGTACCTAAGGTAAGTATGCTACAGTCCTTGGTAATCATTGAGAAAAACACAAGAGTCGGGCTGCCTGTCTAAACAAACCCACAGAAACTAAAACAAGCAAATAAAAAAATCTAAACTTCTTTGTGGCAGCTAACAAGGGCCACGGTAGCAGAAGTGATGGCTCTAATTTGGCAGATTTCACGCTGATCAAACAAAATACATACTGCTCTTCTTCAAACAGGTGATTCCAAAATGAGTGGTTCACCATTCTGGACTTCAGCACCTGGGGTGAGGATGGCTCAAGGGACACCAAGAAGTCCTCAGAACAACCTGCGTATAATTAGCTTCAATTCACATCACTTGCAGATGCTCTCTGACTCCCCACAGCCATTCCGGGTGGGAAGCAGAGGTGCCAGGACAGGTGACAGGAGGGCCCAGCTCCTGAAAGAGCGGGAGCCACAGCTCCGCACCATGCACGAGGCAGCAGCCACAGCTGCCGGAACAGAGATTTCAGGTGACTCGGGAATGCTTGTGTGTTAAGACTATTTGTTCCAAATGCATTCTAAAACTCTTCAAGTTTATTAGTTTACTGACGAAGGAAAATCCTTAAGAAAAAATATTATCTATAAGATGGTGATGAAGTCAACGGTTACCAGTCAAATTTTGAAAAACTCCTTAAAAAAAAAAAAAAAACACGTAATGAAGTATTTTCCCAGCTTACAAATCTCTTACGACATACAGACTTGGCAGTGTGGTTAACTTCTTCCTGCTTGAAAATTCACAATCGAGCCTGTGACAGCTTTCCATCGCGCTGCAAGGACTGAAAAACGGAATCCAAAGGTCACATAACACCACCCAGTCAGCGAAATCCTTTGATGAAACCTGTAGACGCACAAGTTCTGTATATGGCGACAGATGGAACACCGCCAGGACCAGAATCATGGTTATACACTGCCTGGTAGTAGTAACCCTTTCCCACAGTGACTTTTGATACTGGGGGACTTAAAAATCTGTGTTTATTCTGACATCTCTCACCGGGACAAATCTATAGCTCCGTCAGCCAAATAACTCCAATTAAGTCAGACAAAAAGCAGAGGGTGAATACAGGCTGTATGTGAGGGGAAGAGTATTTTTTTCAGATTTTTTTTTTCTTTTCTGTGGCTGCTCACATCAATAGTTAGCCTGAGGAAATCCACAGCACCTGTCCACGCGCCACAGAAATACGCACTCCGACTACTAAGATTTCAAAGCGACAGGGGGCCCGTTCGTTGAGCGTGTCAACAGAAAAGCAATGTCACTGACACTCGGACCTCAAAACCCTGCTCCTGGGGGACCACATTCCAGGTCTGGGCACACTTGTTCACGGGACCGACGTGGGTGAGGAGTCCCAGCTCGTGGCTCTGCGCTGGCAGCTCTACTGTCCCAACCCTCTGGCCCAGAGAGAGCTGGAGGGCAGAGCCGGCCCCGCGTCACTGAATGGGTGGAATTCACACCAGCCCAGCACATCCGGCCCCCGCTGGGTTCACCTGGCTGCTCTCCCTGCAGGGTCCCCAAGACCAGACAGAGGAGAACGAGCGCCTCACATACAGCCGGCTCTGGAGGGCAAGTGTAACACACCGAACGTTCAGCCTTCTGGGTCTTCTCCGCAAGTTCAAAGGCACCTTTTAAATCTTAATATATTTTGAAATGAACCATTCTATCTAGAATCCACCTAAAATCTGAAGAGCAGCTTAGTCTTTCCTTCTTTTTCTTCCACCACTTCTCCTTCTCCCTACCCCCCGTGTTTTAAACAGTAGAAGAAAAGTCAAGTACAGTTAAAAATTCTTACATGTAGACGTAGTATACCTACAGGTTTTTTGATTATTTAAACCTCAAGTACAATAGAAGATTTAAAAAAAAAAACAAACGTTTTCTGCTCTAGTCTGAATGTTTGTGTCCTCCCAAAATCCGTATGTTGAAATCCTAGTCCTCAGTGTGATGTCATTGGGAGTTGGAAGGTTCCGGAGCTGACGAGGCCATGAGGGCAGGCCCTGAAGAATGGGGTCAGTGCCCCATAAATGAGGTCCGAGGGAGCCCGTCCTTCCTCTCCCCCAGGTGAGGACACAGGCAGAAGGCGTCCTTCACGAACCAGCAAGAGGGACCTCACCAAGCCTGCCAGCGCCCTGATGGATTTCCCAGTCCCCACAGCTGAGAGAAACGAATTTCTATTGTTTAAAAGCGACCCAGTTTGTGGTATTTTGCTAAGAATCTTCTAAGCCATGATTCCGTCGGCCACGCTGGCATGCCTCTCTTTGCCTAACACGCTCTGGGAAATACCCATTTGGTTCCTAAGAGGATCGACAAAAACACACTCTGGAATCACATTATTTATGGAAAATTGAACTAAAAACTTAGAGAGAACATGAATTTCTCTTGCCATATAGATAATTACCTACACTTCCTGCACCGTGTGTTCAGATGTTTGCACTCTGAACCTTCCTGGAGCAGGTGTGTCTGCACGCCGCGTCTCACGCAAGTGTCTAGACGACACTCGCGCGGCAAGAGGGCCTTTGACTGCTGCTTCCCGTTTCACGATGAAGACGTCAAACAAACTTGGAAGAAGACATTTTATATTACGCTATAATACCCTACTCACGCATGTGATCCCAGCACTTTGGGAGGCCGAGGCAGGAGGATCGCTTGAGGTCTGGAGTTCAAGACCAGGCTCAGCAAGAGCGAGACCCCGCCTGTACTAAAACTAGAAAAATTAGCTGAGCATGGTGGCATGCACCTGTAGTCCCAGCTACTCGGGAGGCTGAGGCAGGAGGATTGCTTGAGCTCAGGAGTTTGAGGTTACAGGGAGCTGTGATGACACCACGGCACTCTACCCAGGACAACAGAGAGAGACTCTCTCTAAATAAATAAGTATATAAATAAGATAAATCTTTAATGATGAGACTTGATTTTCATAATTATGGACAATTCTCTATTAACAGTAAAATAACAACATTGGATCTCTGAAAATTTGAAGCACATTTTCTTACCACTTACCCTCCAAGTCAACTTCTCCAAGATGTTACGGATACCTGTGAATTTACTACTCTTTGCAACATTTAATCTAAGCCAATTTCCACTGTCTATCACACCAAACCAAAAAGAAAAATGAAGAGAAATGAGGCCCAATCTTTTGTCTTCTAGACAAGATGCCTCCAGGCCTGGTGGACCCACCACTTACTACTTCTCTTCTCCTCCCTCTCCCATCTCAACACCTCTGTCTGTGCCCTTTTCCTTCCTTCTGATCAGATCTTAACACGCACACTGCGTTCCCAGGTATTCCTGAACCCTCTCAGCCACCTGGCACTTCACTGTGACATCTGCCTCCGTCTGCATCGAAGGGGTATTTTCCCCCAAGAAGCAGACTCAGGAAGCAGAGGCCACCTGGCCACCGTGAGGTGTGACGGGCCCTTGGACATGTTAGGGAGCGTGTGGCATGCTGAGCAGCGTGGCTCAGCGCAACCCACGAGGACCCTCCCCACGCCGGGTCACGGCGGGGCAGGCTGGGCAGGAGCCACAGCCGCTGACGTGAGCCGTACCCTCTCCCTTAAGAGCTTCTTGTTACTGATTTTAGTGACTTCTCCTTTGAAGGAGGTTTCATCACCCGAGAAACAAGGCGACACGTATGAGTCCTCTTGATCTGCCACTTGGGAAACCAAGCACAACGAGAATGTGCCCAAGTTTCCATTATTTTGACTCTGCTTCCAGTAGCCAGCAGGGAGCATTAATCTGCAGCCAAGGTGCACGGCTCTCGAGCAGCTGGAGGGCCTCTTTATCATCACGAGGAGATGGAGAGCCGTAAAATTACCCTGTTGTGGCTAATCAGCCATCGAACCAGCAGTGACGGTGATGCATTGTGGAGACTCCACATCACAGCCTCGCAGCGAGCTGACACCGAGAACGTGCTGGCGGATGGTAATTATCTCCTTCCTGCTCTCACCTGCGGAGTTCAGGAAACCGCCCCTTTGTCAGGGCTCCAAAAGCCGCGGGTGTAAGCATGAGCCGGGAGGATGTCAAGTGCAGGAAGCGCGAGAGGACGCGGCGAGTCTGCGGCGCCCGCCCGCGACTCACTTCCAACACGCACACCCGACATGTCGACAAAACGCACTTAGCTGTCGGTGTAATCACTGGTTCAAGGAGAAACCTGATTCTTCATGTAATAATAACCGCGCGCAATATAAACCGAGTGAGTTTTAAGGAGATCTTCTTTGTCTAACTCCTGAAAAGGGAGAGAGTGTCATCAGTGACAAGGGTGACATTGAGATTAACCTCTTTTAGACTCAGTTTTTTTAACAGTAAAAAGCCCAAATTTTATTAATTCTCCTTATTTATCTATACCCCACCTTGCTCCAGAAAGAATTTAAAGTAGCCAACACCCATAATCTAAAGTGCGACAGCGTGAGACATGCAGGAAACAGTCACAACACCGCGCTGGACAGGTGCGCCGTGACGAGAGCCTCCCCAGGCTCGGTCCGATTCCACCCAGCAGCCTCTGAGCCGACTCCACCACGGAGGGAGCCCAGCAAAGGACTTCTCCAGTCCTCCGTGGCCAGAACATTCTGTGACCCTGTCTCACGCAGGCTCCTCAGGAGAGGAGGCAGGCCGCCTGGGCCATAGTGGCAGGTGTGCCATCGATGCTAATGGGAGGGGAAGAGGGTCTGCAACCTGTTTCTGATTCGTCAAAGACAAAGTTACGTGGCACCGAGTAAGCGCTGAAGAATGCCCATTGCATCTAACAAATTTAGGACTGGGGAGACTATCAGAGACCCCTACTTTGCACACGAGGAAATGAGGCCTAAACCGAAATGACTTCCTGAAATTAGAGCACTGGAAATAATTAGCCACCATTCTGAAACTAGAACGCAGGGCTGCGACCTCAGGGCCCATAACCTCATCCACAAATTATTACAGGCTGAGTGAAGAAGCGAGTCGAGAGCTGAAAGTATGCCAGAAAAGAAGGTGGCTTTACTAACTTCTAAATGAGTAATTCCTCCATAAAGCATAATTTGTATTTATCATCCAAAAAGGAACAGCTAGAAGTACTCCAACATTCTCAAAACTTATTCTGGTGAAGATAAGTCTATTCTCCCAGCAACTGAACAATTTCCACACCATGATGCGATGACCACAGGTGGCCCCTTCCACTCACTCAGCAGGGAGGCGACTCTGGTGTTTCTGGGGTTCTGGGGTCAGTCAGACTGCCCGGCTGAGTCCCACACACTCCACGTAGGAGTGAGCAACCCCACATACGTTCTCCTCCATCTCTCTGGACCTCAGGACAATGACAGTCCCTCCTTCACAGGATCACCGTGGGCAACAAATGAGGGTCCTCGGAAGGACCCTCGGAAGTTGCTACGCTCCATTCACTTTCTCCCCCAAACACCTGCCTGCCTGCTCGCCAGGTGCCGGCGCTGTCCTGGGTGCTGAGGACACGGCCTCGGACCCAGCAGGGCCGGGGGCTTCCGAGGAGGCTCAGAGTCCACGGATGAAAATCACACGTGAGTGTAGCCAGGGACAGGGGAGTGCCAGGCAGTGACAGCTGCTAGGAAGAAAGACTAAACTGGGTGAAGTGACAAAACGTTTCAAGGTGGGGGGAGTGTGATTACTTTAGAGAGAATGGTTAAGAAAGACCTCTCTGACGTGGGGACACGGAGCCACGAAGCCACGCGGCTCTTTAACCAGACACAGCCTCTGAGCTGCTGGGTGTGTGGCGGCTGCTCTGAGCTCAGCCCAGGGAACTCCGTCCCCGTGATGCGGAACTGTGGCAGACCAGGCTGGAAGAGGTCTGAGGGGGTCCCTCATACCAACCCCCTCAGGGCCTTGTCTTTATTATTTTTCTTAACAAATACAGGGAGCACATTTCCACGTGCAGAACCGACTACGTAACCATCACGATCACCGTGCAACATCGTCTCCGTTTCCCAGATGTGCGTTTCATCTGGAGAAATGAGTGACTCTCCAGGGATCCTGCTACTACCTAGGAGCAGGTGAGGACGAGAAACAGGGCCCTGTGTGTCCCAGGCCAGACTCCGTCGGCTTCCGCAGGCAGCCTGGCTCTGGAGCGCGTCCAGTGAGTGTTCGGCGGACACACCGGGTCACCAGGCTTTACTGCCGCTGGTGTGGCCCACGGCAGGACCGCGGCAGCCGGGGCCGGGCCGCCGTGAGCTCTGTGCGAGCTGCCTGCTGCAGGGCTGGCGCAGACTGGGGGGCGGGCCTGGCTCAGGGCCCAGACGGCCACAGATAAGCAGGAGCAAACGCCTCGAGGACGGAGCCCGACACGGCTCCCTGCGGCAGGGGCACCGCGGCCACTTGAGCACAGGGAGCGTGTGACCCTCTCGGGTACAACCTGACAGCGGCAGGTCGTTCAGGAAAGGTCTCCTGGCGCTGCTCTCGGCTCCAATTTCACACGCCAGGAAGGGAAGCAAACAAAGTAAAAACACCACGATGGCCTTGAGTTCGACCCCAAACAGCAATCTTCACTGACACTGTATTCTCCAGACTTAAATTTCCAAAACTCAAATTCCCTGTCTAATAATAAAACTTTGACACTGTTGAAGGTGCCTAAAAAGACAACGCCAAGCGCTGGTGAGGACAGAGGCTGGGTCCTCACACTGCGGCACGACATCGAGTGTGTGGTCACCCCGGAAAAGGGCAGCAGCTTCTCACGGCACCAGACACGTGCTCACGGGGTCACAGGGTGACCCAGCAGCCGCGCTCCGGGGCACTAAGACCTTATGTTCATGCAAAAACCTTTACACTAATATGCACTGCCGCTTAATTCATAAAAGCCAAACGCTGGAAAACACCCAGATGTCCTTCAACAGGTGAACGGGTAAACACACCACGGGACATCCACACCGTGGAATACCACTGGGCAACAGAGAGAAACCAGCTCCTGATGGATACACGCAACAACCTGGGAAATCAGCTTCCACACCGAGCGACAATACGCCCTCCAGGAAACTGAGCTGAGTGAGAAGAGTCAATTATCAAAGGTCACACGGTGTGAGCTTCCATCTACATAGCATTCTCGAAATGACACAGCTACAGAGACAGAGCACAGATTAGTGGCTGCAGGAGTTAAGGATAGGTGGGGGAGAGAGGTGGCAGCAGGACAGATGCTGGGGACGGAGCCGTTCGCACCTTGGCCACAGTGGTGGCTACGTGAGCCCGCACGTGCGACAAAATGGCAGAGAACCGAGTGTTCACACACCAGCGCGTGCACAACTGGCGAAATGCGCACAAGGTCAGCAGGCCGTATCTGCGCCGACTTCCTGGCTGGGATGCTGCACCGTCGTCACGCAGCGACGCTGTCGGGGAAACCGGGTGAAGGGCACACGGATCTCCCTGCGTGTGAATCTGCAACCTCAGAGTAAAAAGCTCAAGGAAAAAATGGAGGGGAGGAGGAAAGAATCTGCAATAATGTATTGGATAACAAAACAGAATTGAAGAAATGCTTCGAACAATGGCAATAAAATCAGAACAAATGGCCTTCCAAGGTGAATTTGAAGAGGATAAATTTGCCTATGTTCAAATATCAGCAACTACTTTCGTAGGTTTGTGTCCACATGATGTGATTCAACATTTCAGTCTAATGTTCAGTGCCCTACAACACGCACACGTGGCTGCCTTTCTGGATGGAGTATGTGGCAGAGGATCTGCGCAGGTGGGACGTCAGGGAGTGGTCCTGGCCTCCTCACCCCAGGCAGGGCGAGGTCCCTGCTCTGCGCGCACCTCTCTCTGTACTCGCCAGTGGATCTGACAGCTTCTGCACGTGTCAACCCCTGAAAGTGGCTGCTGACCTGCTCCCCCAGTGCCACTGTGCCTCCTAGAACACAAGTGCATGCTATGCTCACGTGTGCATACATGCACATGCACACAAACAAGGAAAAATACATGTGCACAAATGTGCTTACACATGCATGCATACACCCCTACAAACACACATGCACACTTGCACAAATGTGCGCGCACACACACCCATGAACGCACACAGCCGTGCACATGTTTGTTTGCTGGGGAACATGGCTGTTGTCTGGAATTGGAACTCCGAATGGTGCTGCGTGATTTGCACAGAGATCCCGTACTCGAGTGGCCGAGGGACGGCATCGAGGCCACCACCCCTGAGGACTTTAGGGTTCTCCACCTGCCTGCCTGCACTCTGCAAGACTGCGTGTGACTTTAATTCTCAGAGCACCTCTGTAAGAAGAAATATCCATGACCTGGTAGAGGCACAACAATCACAGAAATAAATCGCCACACACTGACATGCAAAAGGCCTTCGAGAGCCACAGACCGTGCCCGGCCTGCAGCATGGTTCTTCGCTGCTTCGAAGCCCACACCTGATGACGGAAACCTGAACTGGCCCTCAGTCCCCGTTCCAAATCGCACCTCAGTGACCCCCTCCAACTCCTCTAGTAATTAGCTGCTGCGCCCTCTGGGGCAGAGCACATGGTTCATCGTGGCTCGGCGTATGGCAGGCCCAGCTGAGCTGTTTACACTCCGTGCCTCCCCTGGAGATCACGCCTCCTCGAGGCCAGGTCCCCTGATTTGTCACCTTGGTGCCCCTGGAGGTGAGTGCAGCAGGTGCTTAATAAGTGTCTGTTGGATTAAATTCATTTAATTGGTAGAGTTGACTAAGACAGAACTGACTGTACAGAGAACGAGTCTCTTTCCTACAGACACACACACAGACACACGCACATGCACACATACACACACACACATGCACACACACACACACAGGCGTGGACCGGTTATTGTATTAAGTAAAACAATAATTACTGTTATTGTAAACACCCATAACAACGTGATGCCCCCTGCAATCCCTTCTAGAAAACATGGCTTCTTGATTTTGCCAAGGCTTCCGGACTCCAGAGATTAGCCATCGCTGCTGCTCAGAGGGCCCCTGGGAGCAGCCGGTGGGCGGACACAGCAAACCCTCCACCGCACTGAGGCACCCGGGCCGGGGAGCCCCCCTGAGCAGTGGTCACATCTCTCTGTCCCTTGACACTCTGCATGACTAATGGGGAGGGCCCAGGGACACAGCCGGACACGCACACCGCCTGCTCATACTTAGTCGGCAGGAGGAACGACCATAAGCCTTCAACCTGAAGCGGCAAATAATTTATGCACAAGAGCCGAATAAAAGCGTAGTTACAAAGTTGAAAAGCCATATACGACTCAGTGCTACCCAGTGCCTGATGGCTTTGTCACTCCGTCAGGGAGCTGTGGGCAACCCTCGTTTTAGACAAAGAGGAGGAAAAACTAGACACCCTCTTGCTACACATGCAGGCAGCTTCTGTAGATGGGGGTGATCTAGAAAACACTGGGACTGGAAAATAATCAACTTATAGCAGCTTTTTAAAGAAAGGAGCATTTTAAAAGTGTGTGCGAGCGCGTCTGCAATAGGAACCTGCACACGCTCCAGCACCTGTCCAACATTCAGGCTTGTTCTGGGCAAATAAAATATGCAAAATCCTACCAGGCCATGTTGCCATGGGCTGTGTTGTCAAGGTGACAGAGCAGCTCCAGGGTCTGTGCGGTGCTTGATGAATCATCAGGGGACTCGTGGCTGCCTGATTCCAATTCCTTCGGCATCCTCCACACGGCTGCACATGTCAGGACTCGACTGTCGGAAGCTGCGCAACAGAGGATAATGTCAACAGAGCGCGGTGTGCAGCCACCGTCTGCAGGCAGCGCCAGCACTCACACACATTCATGCGCGGGGCACATCTGCTCTTTAAAATATTTAAAATCTCAGGCAGCAAAGACAGAGCAGAGAGGAAGACACACACCGGAGTCAGCAAGCAGAACGAGGCACGGCTCATAATTAGCATCCAGTTAACCCACTTTCTCCTTGTTTCAGAAACCGTCATTCTGTTTCAGAAGGAAATTTAATTTCCTCAAAATCGATTTCCTTCCATTCTTCTTCAACAGTTCTTCAAAAAAAGGCAGCAAAATGGGGGACGAGAGGTATAATCGCCGCACACACAGGTGGTGTCTGAGGCTGCATTAAACGGGGTCTCTCTGCACGGCTTTTAGGGACCATCTTAAATGGGTATTAAGCACGCTGAGAGATACTCCATTTGAAAACGCAGTCATTAGTGTTATCCTGCCGCATTTTACCCAGGGCGATGAGCGTTTGGGAGCAGAGGCAAAGCCACTGAGCGGTCGGCAGGCTGAGGCCCACACGCTTTGCTCCTGAGCCTGGCAGGCAAGGGGACAGCCAGTGCTCCGCAGTGTCACCCGCTGTGCCGACACGGTGTGTCCTCCCAGAGACATCGGCTGTCCTCTCGGTCCTGCTGCCGGCTGCTCGGGCTGCCCCTCTCTCCCAGAGTCTCAACACTCTTCATTTCTAAGATGCTCTAGGAATCTGTGCATTTTGGAGCACCCAGAAAAGCCGCTCTGTGGATAAAGAAACTAACCTTATGTAAGAAAGACTGGGTGGGGCTGCTTGTTTCCAGGGAAGGTACCAGGCGCTAGGTCTTCTCAGTATGACAAATTTTTAAAAAATCAGATTCAATATTAAATTCCTAAATATAAATCATTTTAGAATTTGCTTTCCATTTAGTTTTAAATTGCATGTAAACTGATAAATTGATAAACACCTTCCCCTTTTAAAGATAGCCTTTAATAAATGATTATAAAACAATGAATAGGTTTCAACATTAAACCACCAATTGATATCCAACGAAGAATCTAAAAGTATTAGATACTATGTTAGAACAAGGGAAAAAAACCTGTGAATAGCATTTCCTACACTTGAACTAACAAAAAAACAAACACGGCATTATAAAAGGAGAATGACCTTACATCACACTTGAAAATGTGTCATTTATTAGCTACAACAGTCCTTCAATCAGAGAGTATCAACTAATCAACCAAGAAATACAGCAGTAAACACAAGACAAATTGTCTAGCTTTGTGGGTATTACTATTATTATTACAA
This sequence comes from Cheirogaleus medius, assembly GCA_008086735.1. Lineage (NCBI taxonomy): Eukaryota > Metazoa > Chordata > Mammalia > Primates > Cheirogaleidae > Cheirogaleus > Cheirogaleus medius. The sequence continues at coordinate 173,586,779 of VBSM01002608.1, read as the reverse complement.
ATATTATCCACGATCAAATAATAATAAGTGAAAGAATTAGGTTTTCAACCAGAGTTTTCTGATTCCAAATTCTGTGCTCATTTGATATACCCTGTTAGGTCTAAAAGAATATGTAATTGTGGCTTAAACAAAAAGAATCATAGATATCATATATATATATGTATGATGTTATTTCCATCTTTATGAAAATGGAGTACACAATGGTTTCTGTCTACACGAGATTTTTTTTTAATGAAATTTACAATTACGCAGTCTTTTTGCAGAGCCTATAAGCCTGGCAATGGCAGTCTTGGAAACACAAAAAATAACCAAAAAGATAGTTGACAACTCTGAGTTGGAAAGAAGAAATGAATGCCTGGAACATGAACCCAATAGAGGCACAGATTATATGGATCTTTCTAAATGACAGAAAAAGAAAAGTCTAATCTGAAAAGTGTTAAAACTAATAACAGGAGAACTAAATTGTGGCTGAACTGCAAAATGAATGAAATACACAAAATGACAAAGGTAGGGAGTAATACAAATTGCTGTTATGTGGAAGACTCCCCACTGAACAAATTCCTTCTTCGGAGAATTCTATTCAGATATCGAGAAAGTAACTTTTCCTACAACGGCCAGCTCACCAAGCTCCTTACCTGCTTCCATGTTACCCTCAAAAAGGGCAAAATGGTGCTTATGAAATAAGATTTTTCACTCTCTAGTAAGCTGTCTCCCTTCGAAGTCTACAGCAGATACTACACTCAAAGGACTGGCGGGACATCGAATTCCCCGACACCCTGCTCACCTACACAAGTGACCACCCAGCCCCAGAGTCCATCAGCCTGACAGCGTAGGGAAAGCACAGGGGGACCACCAAGAGAATACAGTTAACAGAATACACACTCACTTCCACTTTCGTCCCATCCTGAAGCTCTCCTAATATTACAACAAAGAGGGTGTTTTGGTTCTATTTCAACAACACGAGGATAAGAAGAAGAGCAATGAAATTTTGGAAGCGGGAAAGCAAATGGCTCAGTATCAGGTGACTTAACACGCCGAAAAAAATGAATACCAAGACAGCAGAAGAAGGGCTTAGAAGCAACCGCATCCATATTGTCCACAAGGTTCGGGAGCTGGTGGCACCAGGCTACCTCCGGAAGAGGGGTAGACAGGAATGAGACGGCAGCTTTAAAGAAAAAGAAAAGATTGGCTGAACACCTGTTCCGAAAGCCTTTATGAGATGCATAAACTATCAATGTCAGTAACAAATAAACGAACATCACTACAGATCATAGACATTAAAAAACACCATACGAAATGCCATGCACAGCTTTATATGAAAAAATATTTAAAATTCAGATGAAATGATACATTCCTAGGAAAAGTGAAACTTAGCAGAATGGGTATCAGAAGAAATCAAAACACTTAATTGACCAATGTCTATTAAACGAATTGACTTCAACATAAAAACTTCCTACAAAGAAACCACTAGGCTCAGACGATTTCCCTCATTCTCCCAGGCATGCATTCAAAGAAAAAAAAGAAAATACCAAGCATATACAAACTCTTCTAGAAGGAGGGAAGAAAAAAAGAACATGAGGAATATTTCCCTGATATTATGAACTTCTATTCACCAAAAGGCACTATTAGTTGGACTTCATCAAAATTAAGAACTCCTGCTCTGAGGAAGATGCTGTTGAAAAAATAGGCCAAATTGGGAGGGAATATTCCTAATACATATATCTGACAAAGGGCCTGTATCCAGAATATATAAAGACCTCTTATAACTTAATAATAATAATAAAATAACCCAGTTTTTTATAAAGTGCAGAAGACTGAATGAGACACTTCACAAAAGAAAGCATGTGCATGGTCACCGAGCACCAGAGAAGATGCTCCACACTGTTTGTTAGTAACTGGAAGATGCAAAATGAAACCAACACATCTTCCTAAAGTGGCTGAAACTTAATTCTAAAAAGATGAACAATACCAAGTATTGGCAAAGATGCAGAGCAACTGGATCTCTCACAGACTGTTAAAATGAGCATGAAATAGCACACACATTTTGGAAAACACTTTTGCAGGTGAACATTCACTTGCCAGATGACTCAGTAATTCCACTCGTAGGAGAAGCTGCACAGAGCTTGGCCTGTTGATAACAAGCTTTGTGGTGGCTCTGACTCAGGCAGTGAAACTTGGCCCCGAAGCACGCGTGGCCGGGTGATGGTACGTAACTGCTGGAAGTCAGGGGGTGGCGATTATCATAATGACCAGCGAGGCCAGAGTGCCAGCCGAGGAAGCTCACCCGGCAGAGGGCCGTGGAGACGGTAACAGAAACGGTGATCCTGGGGCCAGAACAGGCAGGCGTGCACGGAGAGCACCGTCTGCCTGACACGTGTGTGCGTGCATGCACATGCTTATGCAAAGGAAAATGGGAGTGAATGAGCAGGAGGCTGAGGGAGGGAGCCCCATTACAAGTCACGACTCCTCACCCAGTCCAGACCCGAGCCGGTGTCAGACCTGGAGCCCACTGACCGTAAAGATGGACAGAGCCCCCGGAGACAGGAACCCGCAACCCCAGGGCAAGTATACACTGTGATAATCACGCCAGTCTGTACCCAAAGGGACCTGCTGACGTTTACTTAAGTGCCGTTCACTGGGTAAAAGGCAATCCCCAGACATTTAAGGTATGATGAACACAAAGTCTGTGCACACACTGACACCTGGTGACCCAAAGTGTCATCACGTCCTCCCGCCAGAGTGGGGGCATTTGGACTCCAGGTAATGCGTAAAGTCTTGGACAAGGTCTGGCTTACGATAGAAACTCCCTGTGGACCCATCTGGGGGTGGGTTCCACTGTCCACAAGTGAAACGGGATTGACATGCCGGGCAGCTCGTGCGATACCCACCCTGGGGTCCGGGGACCACGGAGTCAGCTGGAAGGTGAAATGGAGGCTCTGAAAGTGTCCTCCCCCCATCCCATCAAAGGGTGGCGGAGACGTGTGCCTACCCTTACATCAGGGATCCTCCTGGCACTGGGCCTCTGCAGACAGCCATCAGCCCCGGAGAGTGACTGTAAACCATGCCAAGCCCAACAGAGCAGAAGCCCTGCTCACAGCCGTGGTGCCGGACACGGACTCTTGTCAGAGCAGATGCACACAGCCTCACTACATGGTGCCTGAACACTGACCTCCCAATGCTTCCTGTCCCACCCTGATGAAGAGAGAGGATCAGAAACCACCTGCATTCACAAGCAGAGGAAAACAGTGCTCAGTCTCGCCACACAGTGGTGTTAGCTCTCCTACCCCTATCATGGTCCAAAGGTTCCGGCACATCCCACGAAACACCGCACGGACCCCTTGTGCTGACAAGGCAGGAGGAACGTTCAGAGGCCCTTGGCAAGAGAGCGGGAGGTGCACCCATCTAGACTCAGCAACCTGTCCCTTCTGTTGCGGTGCAGGATTTGCTACAACTGCCCGTCCAGGGTAGAAGCAAAGAGGGAGGTGCGGTGCCTGGCAGGTCTTCATTCTGGAGCCGACACCTCACACAGCTAGAACCGGGCAGCGCAGATGCCGGTGGCAGGTGAGGCGGGACTGCCAGCTTAGGGCCGCCAGGCTCTGCAGCCAGTTTGGGCTGGAAGAAGGCAGCCCTGCTGCCGGGGACACGCCATCTGGTAGACCCCACCGGTGTGGTAGCTGTCGAGCTGCTGAGAGAATCGTAGACTCCACATCGAGCCCAGGAGACAGTCACAACGTGGTGCCCAGGGTTCCAGAGCATGGCTACGCCTCCTGCCACAGAGAGCCACGTGCCTTTTGGCAAACAGCCATGACCTTGCTTCTGGGCCTTGGCAGATGGAACTCCTGCCTGTGGGGCACCAAGTGCCATGTGTCACTCACGTGACGAGCTGAGTCATCCACCAGTCTCAGGGCTGGGCAGAGCCGGCAGCAATCCACCGTGAGAGAGAGACAGAGATCCACCGTGAGAGAGAGACAGTGCACCAGGGCAGAGAGGCAGGACCAAGGGTGCAAGAAAACTGCGCGGTAGGTGTGCGGACCACACGGGAGCTGCGGCGCCCTCTCTGCATGCGTGCCGGTGGCCATCTGGGGACCTGTACACTTAGCTGAGGGAGGAGGAAAAGCCTGCGGTGTTCACAGGTGGAAGGCTCGGTGTGGGGGCAGTGGCTCCCGCACGCTGTGCTCAGGGGAGGCGTCTGCAAAGAGCTCGCGGCGAAGCAAGACCATGAGGCGCAGAGCTGGGGCCACCGCCCCGGTCACCCCTCAGCGTGCAAGCAATGGCACGTGCTCAAGGGCAAGGCTGACTCACTGGCTGACTGGTCAGTTGCCTGCAAGGACCAAGACTGAAAGACTGGAGACAAGGACCGGAGACCCACGGCCCCCCTGGCAGCAAGGCGACACTGGCCCTTCCATCCTCAGAGGGGCGGTGGCTCACTCCCACAGGAACAGGCACCTGTTCAGGTGCGCGTTTGCCTTTCCTGGCTGTGAAGACAGAGCAGCACCCGACGCCCCAGGAAGAGACGTCCGCAACAAACATCGCACGGCAGGGGAGCCACTGCACTGCGGTGCAGCAGGCAGGAGCAGGCCCACGCCCACAGGCCCACTGCCCACGTCCCCACACCACACCATCCGGAAGGGACAGCCTCACAGAACAGGACATCCGGCACGGTGCAGCCGAGGGCCTTCCCAGGACAAGACACACACCTCAAACCCAGTACTTCTGCATGGCACCGTGTCTCCAACAAAGAACACACGAGCCTGAGAACCTCGTACTTCTGCATGGCACCGTGTCTCCAACAAAGAACACGTGGGCGCGGGAACCTCGTACTTCTGCATGGCTCCGTGTCCCCAACAAAGAACACATGGGCCCGGGAACCTACTACATACACGTGGCTCTGTGCTCTCAGCCAATGGTGCTGTAGGCACAATAAACTTTCTTTTAAAACAAATTTTAGTTGACAAAAATTATATATATTTTTGGTGCACAACATGATGTTTTGATATATGTATACCTTGTGAAATAGCTTAAAAAAGCCAATTAATATTTGCACTACCTTACATACTTAGCATTTTTTCTTGCTAGGACACTTAAAATCTACTCTCCTAACGATTTTCAAGTACACAATACGTCGCTATCAACTATGGTCACCACGATGCACGTGAATCGCGTGCGCTTACTCCTCCTGTGTAACTGGAACTCCACCTGCGACCAGCCCCGCCGCGAGCCCCACCTCCCACAGGTGCCTGGTCCTCCCTGTTCTACTCTCTGCTTCTGTGAGTCCAATCTTTTAGATTCCACATACACGTGAGATCTTGTGGCATCTGTCTTTCTGCGCCTGGCTAATTTCACTTCACACCAAGTCCTCGTGGCTCATCCGCGCTGCTGTGAGTGACAGGACTCCCTGCTTTCTACAGCAGTCCGCGGTGCACACACACCGCATCTTCTTTATCCATCGACTGCCGACGGATGCTGGGGTGGATTCCACATCATAACGAGCTTTCTCGTCGCCAACCCGTCATGGCCAAGGTGAACTGTGTAAATAACAAGTGAAGGCTTTCCAGAATATGGCAAAGAAGGAAGCCACCAAACACCCCAGGGTGGTTCGGGATGAGTCCAGAGTCCCTCCCTGGACAACATGAGCAGGAGCAACCCCCGTGAGGGCCGGAGCTACGGGAGCAGCCTGCACGAGCAGATCCACCAACGTCACCACTCGCAGCCGACAGACCTGCACAGCTGCCCATGAAGAGCGTGCTCTGGGCTCAGGGACTATGGTGGCACTATCAGAACTCCCCAGATCCTCCAAAGCAGAGGAAACTGAAGGTAAACAGTACTAAGCAAGGAACACTGGCGGTTCACCCGCAGAGACACACTTGCCGGCTCTGAGACTCCGAGGACTTCCACGAATCTCAACAGGCCATTTAGTGCACACCCAGCAGCTACCAGAGAAACTAAGGTGCTTTTCAGAAGGAAACCCCAATCTTTAGAAGGAAAATGCTGTAACAGGC
>VBSM01002608.1:173562607-173580680 GCA_008086735.1 Cheirogaleus medius | reverse complement strand
CAGTGACAAGTGACACTGTAATGACGAGGAGCCCCAGAGGGCAGGGCTCCGGCCTCCATATATAACCAAGCCTAGGGCACGAAGCACAGCCCCCTGCACACGGTGACCCAATGCTGCTGACGTGACAGCCAGAGAACCACAAGGCGCCAGGGCTGGAGGAGAACTCACAACTCACGTAGCATGCGGAATGAACACAGCCCCTTCGTTTTGAAAACGAGGAAACTGAGGCCGGGGAAGTTAACTGACTTTCCCAGGTTCACGCAGCTCATTAGCACACTAGAGTCAGGAGTGAAATGAAGCCTCTCGACTCACAGAACAGTCGCTTTGAAAAAGAAAATGCCAAGTTGTATCTTGAAGGCCAACTTGACGCCACTATCTGCCGTCTGCATGTTAACACAGAGCTAAAGGCTCTTAATGAGATGAAAAGATAATGGGGCACCGGGAATGAAGAGGCGCACTTGAGGCTGCGGCACCCGGTGCGCGCTTGCTGCAAGGGATTACCAGCGGAGGCCGAGAGCAACTCAAAGGAGATTAGAGCCTTTGTGGGGTGAAGAACAGCGCCAGGCCGCTCTGCTGAAGGGCTAACAATGCCCCGCCTGGGGTTCATAATCTTCCCCGCGGGAGGGGAGGAGGCTTCCGGGGCCCAGCGCGATGAGCACACTAAGACTCTGAGGCTACTTTTGGGCCGCAGCCATCTCCAGGAGGCTGGCCCCGGCCGAGCAGAGTGGATGAAGCAGTGCACGGCTCCACCAAGCGGTCGCCCGGAGCGGGGGCATGCGGTGTGCACGCGGACGCCTGGAGACCTGTGCCCCAAACACTCCTGCGTGTTGGCCTTTCGATGCCCTGGGGAGAGCATCGCGTCCAGAACACACAGCCTGCGTGCGCAGGGGTAGAGCCTGACTGCAGGGAGGCCCCAGGCTGGCCGGGACGCCAGGTGGCATCAGGCGCCCCTCGGGCACTCCCTGCCACTCGAACCCTCCAGGCGCTGGGGGGCACCAGCACGTCTGATGCCAGGAGGAGGAGGTGCCAGCCTTCCCCGCTGCTGGGGAAAGTGGGGACGGAGGAGCGGGGGTGTCGGGGACTCACTGGCCACGAGCCCCAGAGACTGGTGGGTGCGGGAATGAAACACCGGCCGGAGTATTTTGCGCAGGCGGTCTGCGGCAGTGGTCAAAGGAGAAAAAGGTGTGAGCAGGCTGCTCAGGACGCCCGGTCCGCACACCAGAACAGCTCGGGGCTGGCCCAGGTGACCACAACGCAGTCATGGCCTCTCAGCTCTTCACCTGAGACCGTCCATGGATCTAGAGCCCCTAGACTTTCAGGTTCCACTGGGGATACAGGATAGCTGCCTGAAACCACCCCTTATAAAATTAATAAAGGGTCACAGGTGGGGCTGTGCAGGGGCCTGAACTCTGCAAAGGTATAGACACAGTTAAAGGAAATGACCTGCCGTTGCCCCCTCGCTTGCCTTCCTGCAACGACCTGCTGCTTGGGAGTCACGTGTCCTTGCCCGGTACAAGATCTGTGACATCCCCAATCGCTCCTGTGGATAACATCTCTATAATAAAACCTAAGACTGTCCTTTGAGGTATCTCCCAGACCCTGCATCCACGGGGACCAAAGGACCCGACCGGACCAGTGGTCACACGTACGAACTGACTCAGCAGGTCCTGCCCCCTTCTGCGCAGGACCTGTCCTCAGCCAAGAACACGGTTTCTGCTTCCCAACCCTATGAGTCCATTCCCAGCCAATCAGCAGGCCCAATTCCCTAGCACTTTGTCCACCAAACTATCTTTAAAACGCTTAGCTCCCCAATTCTCCAGGAGACGGATTTGAGAAATTCTTCTCACCCCCCGGCTGGGTGCCCTGGGACGCTACACTCTGTCTCCGCTGCAGCATCTGCTGCCTGGTGTCCTGGCTTCCTCTCGAGTCACGGGCAGCGAGCCTGACTGCATGGCCTTGGAGAAAGGGGAATGGTCCCGACCTGCGAGAACTCGATGCCAATCCCCATGGACTGGATATCGCTACGGTCTGTGGCCAAACGGGGACCCGGGAGCTGCGGCCAAGTCCACCCCAAAGAGGGCCCCGAGGGGTCGGCGCATCCAACATGCCATTATTTCCCCGATGCCTGCATGCATACTGGAACAGGCGGGCCTGGCACTGGTAGGTCCCCACGCAGCACTCACCCCATGGTCTGCAGAGCCGATCAGGCCGGGAAGGACCAGACGGAAGCCCCAGGAAGTTCCCTCACCTGTCAAAATAGCCAACCAAAAGCAACTCCCCAACACTGGGGGGAACAGAGAGCCACGACCACCATCAAAGCCTTGAACAATACTGGGCAGTTGAGTTTTATCAAATCCCCCTAAATCTACATGCTTGGCCTATGTAGTAGCAGAAGGTTCTTGGAGAATGGAAACACATGACCATAAACTTCATCAGGTAGGTGACTCTAACCGCAGCTGCTGCTGTCACGGAGGCAAAACCACGCCGCCCCGGCTTCTGACGGTGGAGGCTGGTCTAGCAACTGCATTTTCACCGCTCCCTTTGAAGGGTTGCCTAAAGCCGTCAGCCACCACCTGGCAGGGACGGCAGCGACGCTCACCTCCTGCCGCAAACCGGCATCGAGACTCTCGAGCTTACCACCAGACTCTGGTGGACAGGCTGCCCACTGGCCACACCTGGCCTGCAGCCTGTTTCTGTGGGGCACACGAGCTAAGAACTGTTCTGCATTTTAAAGAGACATAAAAGGACGCAAAGAAGAAGAGTGTGGCCTACAACACCTAAAATATTTACCGTCTGGCCCTTTACGGAGAGCGTGCTGACTCCACCTGCGTCAGCGCTGAAAGCCCCTGCAGACTGCGCTCGGTGACAAGCCACGGACTCCTCCACGCTTCTCTCCTTGAAGGAGAGCTCCGTGTTCCCAGCAGAAGGCCCAGGACAGACGCTGCAGGAGGAAGGGACTCCCACCGCGTGGTCCCGTGAGTGGCTGTGAGGGTGGCCGGGGGAGCTCACCCACCGCAGGACCTCGCTGCTGCGGCCTGGCGATCACCTCCCCACGGGCCTCTCAGTGCAGAAACTGGCGCCCGAAGCTTCCTGCCCAGCTGGCTCTGGAAGGCCTCAAGCCCACGCCACCTTTCTGTCTCCCTCTGAAGGTCCCCAGGTGGCCCGTCTCCACCGTGTCTGCAGCCCCGTCCGTGTCTACAGTTCCCATCCCCTCTGCACACTCAGGACACGCCACGCCGCCAGCTGTGGCCGTCCGCTCCCCACCGCATTCTAGGGCGCAGCACCTGCCTGCCAGCTCCGGCCTGGCCAAAGCAGCGAACTTCTCTGCCGTCCAGTGGGCCAAGCTACACCTCCTCCAGCGAGGCCTGTGTTCCTTCCAAGTTCTTCCTGCCTTGGGCATCCTTGCTCAGTCCTGGGGTACCTGAGCAAGTGTCCCCACATCTGATACCAGCTACTCTTCAATCATCCTTCATACTTCTTCATACTAAACTTCCCTGTTTAACCTGCTACCTGTGTTCAGACCGACGCAGCCTGACCTCATCCACAGAGACCTCAATCGCATGGACAAAGCACTCTGAAGACAGCTGCCGACGGGCCTGCTGCACAGGAGGGAGCAGGCACCTTAGATGTCCGAGAAAAACAAGTGCACAGAGGGCGTCAGTAAGCCAGGGCCCTGCCTCAGTGGGGCTTCAAGGGCCCAGTGATCTGGAGCAGGTGGAGGCATCTTCACCACCGAGAAGCTGACTCTGTCGTGCCTTTGTGAATCTGGGAGGCACCACACGACACGCGGGCGGGGGGCTCCACTCTGCGACCCGCACAGCCCACAGTGCTGCAGCAGGTCCAGCACATGGCACCTCCACTGGCAGCCGAAACGTCGGGGGAGATGAGAATGCTGCATGGAGCCCTGGGACCCCCAGTGGGACGATCACAGGCCAGCCTCTGGGTCCCTTCTGCATATAGCGGATCTCCTGTCAAGAAACAGCTCCTGCCTGCTGGTTGGCCAGGCTGGGTGGGGCAGAATCTATGCAGCAGGCACTGCCTCTGCTCTAAGGACACAGCTCTGATCTCCCGGGGAGCCGCCTAGGACCTGACCAAGGGGGAGCACCTGCCCGGCCCGCAGACAGCTCTGCCTTGCACACAGCACCGACGGGAAGGTTTTGTGCAGGAGTGTCCCTGAAGGCAAGAGGTGAGGAGAAATCATGCCAGGAGGCAGAACTCTGAGCACTCAGTCGTGCACGTTGTCCAGATAAGAAGATGGTCACAGATACAGATCTTTATCAATTTACGGGCAGCAGCTTCCATTTTGGCCATAAAATGAGGACTTGGAAAGCACAGAGCAGGAGCAGACTCAGGGAAGGATGCAGACGGGAGCTCAGGGTGCACGCAGAGGGCGAGCCCACCTGTGCCATGTAGCACTCACCGGGGTCTCTCGGCTTGTAGATCTACCCCACTGACGCGAGCTACGCCCCAGTGGCCGCAGTGCATGCAGGGTGTGCTCTGTGGCCACTTCCAGCTCCCAGGTTCCAACAATGTCACCTTTTCCTAACCCTAACCCCTGCAGGGCAGTAGTGGCTTCCATGGTAACCAAGATCTGGTTTACGTCAATGTCCCCATTTTCGCCTGTATTCCCCATTCCCTGGATGAGATCCCCTTTCTGAAATACAGGCACAGTTCGTAGATACTTTGAGATTGGTTCCAAACCACCACAGTAAAGCAAATATCACAATAAAGTGAGCCACACACCTCTTCTGGATTCCCAATGCACATAAAACTTACGTTTACACTATACTGCAGTCTAAGTATGCAATAGCATTATGTCTTAAAAAATAACAAACCTTAATTTAAAAATACTTTAATGCTAAAAAATACTAATACTCATATGAGCCTTCAGCGTGTTGTAATCTTATTGCTGGTGGAGGGTCTGGTCCCAATGTTGACGGTGCTGACTGATCGGGCTGGTGGCTGCTCCTTGCACGTCTCCATCAGAGCTCTGCAATGACCAAGTGTCTTGTCAATGAGCAATAACTTATTTTTATTTATTTATCTGTTGAGACAGTCTCTTGGGGTGGCTGTGGCAATTATTTAAAATAAGACAACAATGAAGTTTGCCACATCGATTGACTCTTCCTTTCACGAAAGATTCTCTGTAGCATGAGATGCTGTTTCATAATATTTTACCAGATGCAGGACAACTTTCGAAATTGAAGTTCATTCTTTTAAATCCTGACACTGCTGCACCAGCTAAGTGTAGGGAACATTCTGAATCCTTTGCTGTCATTTCCACAGTGTTGACAGCGTCTTCTCCAGGAGGAGGTTCCGCCTCAAGAAGCCACTTTCTTTGCTCATCCATGAGAAGCAACTCCTCATCCACTAAATTTTTATCGTGACGTTGTAGCAATTCAGTCCCATCTCCAGGCTCCGCTTCTAACTCTGGTTCTCTTGCTGTTTCCACCACATCTGCAGTGGCTTCCTCCACGGAAGTCTGGAACCCCTCGAAGTCATCGTGAGGGTTGGACTCAACTGCTTCCAGACTCCTGCTAATGTTGATATTGTGACCTCCTCCCATGAACCATGAATGTCCTTAATAACATCTAGAATGGTGAATCCTTTCCAGAAGGTTTTCAGTGTACTTTTTAAAATCCATCACAGGAATTATCTGAGGCAGCTATAGTCTTTTGAAAATGTATTTCTTCAATAATGAGATTTGAAGTCTAAATGACTCCTTGATCTATGGGCTGCAGAATGGATGTTTTATTAGCAGGCATGAAAATATCAATCACCCTGTACATCTCCAGCAGAGCTCTTTGATGATCAGGTATATTGTCAACGAGCAATAATTTTTATTTATTTATTTATGTATTTATTTATTGAGACAGAGTCTCGCTCTGTCACCCAGGCTAGAGTACAATAGCATCATCATAGCTCACAGCAACCTCAAATTCTTGGGCTCAAGGGATCCTCTTGCCTCAGCTTCCTGCGTAGCTGGGACTATAGGCAGGTGCCACTACACCCAGCTAATTTATTCTATTTTTTGTGGAGATGGGGTATCACTCTTGCTCAGGCTGGTGACAAACTCTTGACCTCAAGTGATTCTCCCAGCTTGGTCTCCCAGAGTGCCAGAATCACAGGTGTGAGCCACTGCGCCCAGCCAAGCAGTAATATTTTGAAAGGAATTTTTTCCTGAGCAGTAGGTCTCAACAGTGACCTTAAAATATTCAGTAAACTAGATGGTAAACAGATGTGCTGTCATCCAGGCTTTGCTGTTCCATTTACAGAGCACAGCCAGAGTAGATTTAGCATAATTCTTGAGGGCCCTAGGATTTTTGGAATGGTAAATGAGCAAGGGCTTCAACGTAAAGTCACCAGCTGCATTGGCCCCTAATAAGGGAGTCAGCCTTTGAAACTTTGAAGCCAGGCATTGACTTCTCCTCTTTAGCTACTAATATCCTAGATGACATCTTCCCCCAATAGAAGGCTGTTTCGTCTACACGGAAAGCCTGTTGTTAGTGCAGCCACCTTCATCAGCAATCTTGCTAGCTTTTCGGGGTAACTTGCTGCAGCTTCTCCACAAGCGCTTGCTGCTTCACCGTGCACTTTTATGTTGTGGAGACGGCTTCTTTCCTTAAACCTCATGAACTTCTGCTAGCTTCAAACTTTTCTTCTCAGCTTCCTCACCTCTCTCAGCCTTCATAGAATTGAGCAGAGTTGGAACCTTTCTCTGAATGAGGCTTTAGCTTAGGGGAATGTTGTGGCTGGTGTGATCTTCTGCCCAGACCACTCAAACTTTCTCCATGTCAGCAATGAGGCAGTTTTGCTTTCTTATCATTTGTGTGTTCTCTGGAATAGTGCTTTTAATTTCCTTCAAAAACATTTCCTTTTCATTCACAATTTGGTCAACTGTCGGCACAAGACGCTTAACTTTCTGCCAATCTTGGCTTTCCGCTTGCCTTCCTCACTAAGCATGGTCATTTCTAGCTTTAGATTTAAAGCGAGAGGCACGCAATTCTTCCTTTTGCCTGAATACTCAGAGGACATTTTGGGGTTATTAATTGGCCTAATTTTAATATTGTTCTGTCTCAGGGCATAGGGAGGCCAGAGGAGCAGAGAGAGAGAGAGAGAGAGAGAAGGGGATGACCGTAGGTGCGGTAGTCAGATACACATGACATTTATCAATTGAGCTCACTGTCTCACATAGGCGCAGTGTGTGGTGCTCCAAAACAATTGTAATAGCAACATCAAAGATCTGGTCACAGATTACCATAACAGATATAATAACGAAAAAGTCTGAAATACTGTGAGAATTACCAAACTGTGACAGAGAGACACAAAGTGAGCACATGCTTTTGGAAAAATGGTCCTGACAGACTTGATTGACACAGGGTTGCCAAAAATCTTCCCTTTGCAAATAACACGTAATCTGCAAAGTGCAGTACAGCTGGGGCCCGTGACGAGCAGAGCCAAGCAAGCACCAGCTTGCCGGGCTGCGCCAGCACCGCTGTCTCAGCCTCCGAATTATTCCTGAGAATACCGGACTGTCTGCACCTTCAGGGGCACTTTATCTGGGTCCTGCCCCTGTCCTCCTTCAGTCTGTCCCTGGGGCTCAACTCCAGTTGCTAGTGACAAGCCCCAGAGAGGAAGGCGAGACGCAGGTGATGGAGAGGCTTCTGCATCCTCCCATCCTGCTCTGCCAGCTGCCACCGACTGCACCACACACACTGCCCTTGGGCCACGCTGCACCACGGGCCGCAGGGGTTGCTGTGCAAACCTCCCCCAAGCTGCGGCTCCTCTGCAGGAGCCAGAGGAGCGCACCTTCCACCCCCGGAGCCAGCTCTCTGCGATGCCCTCCACTTGGAGCTGCTCTGCCCCGGGGCACTGGCCCTCCTTAACCCAGGGCCCTTTCCTCCCCAGTCCTGTATCCGCATGGCACCCGGCAGGGAGCGGGTCGGGAAGCGGCAGGCCCAGCTCAACCTCTCCCTCCCCACGAGCTCCAACCCCCACAGCGCAGCCTGGCCTGCTCCACCACAGGCTTCTCTCGTGGCCATTTCTTTAAACAGGGGGTGGCTTCCGCAAGGTGGCTCCCTGAGTGTGGCATCACCCAAGGGGCGTGTCCGGTGCCATGCCAGCCACCCTGCCTTCTGGGGTAGACGGGAGCTCCCTCAGCCCCTGGGACAAGACCAGGAAAGCTGCACGCCCAGGGCCAGAGTTCTGAGCACGTGTGCCCCGCGCTGCCTGGTCACCTCTGGCTTCTGTTCACCACTCATGGTCATTTCTAAGAGCCACCTGCATTGCCACCACTGTTGGACACTCTTCCTCTTCCTGGTCTCCCTCCATCTCGTCTCTCATGCTCTGTCACTGACCACCTGCTCGGGGGCGCTGTCTCCTACACGGTCCTCTCAGGGAGCCCAGGCACCATGCCCACCCCCCACACACAGACCCCGTGCTCACCAGGGTCAGCACCCCGCCCTTGCCTTCGTGGGGTGAGGGGGGCTCCTCATGCACTTTTTGGCCCACCTGCAATCATAGTTTGGCTCACATTGATTAATGTAAAAATTTCAAATTTCAGCAACTTGAAAACGAGATAAATTAGATTTCTTTTCTTTGCTCAAAAGTGCCCTCTGGGTTTGCTGGCCCTGCCCCGCTTCTTAGCATCCCTGCAAGAAGGCTGAAGATTTTTTTTATAGATATCACCTGCCAGATGCACCATTCTTGAGGAGGAAGTAGAAAGAAAGCAATTCTAAGAAAAAAGAAGTCTTCGTTATGAAAGCTAAAACAGCTCTAGGGATTAGGCACCCGGGAATATTTATATCTGTTTCATGAAAAAGAAAAAAAAGGCAAATATAAGACAGCAATTCAAGTGACAAGATGAAAACAATGAGGAAAAATTCAGAAATTCAGTGAGCTGCTCCGAAAGTCTCTATTGTCAAACGACGTCTGTGAGCGACAACAGTGAGTGCAGGGACAAGAGTCCAGACGTGCTCAGCAAATCCTGACATGCTCCCTTTAGGTGGGCAGCTCCAAAATATCATTTAAATTCATCACATTATAGTGTTTAATGACGAATAATTCTGTCCAGCCACCCCAAATTAAAATTCTATGTTGAAACTTGATTTGAAAATAAATTATTTCCGCATCTTCAAATGTAACTGTGCTTATTTCAAATTCCTACAGATCAGAAAAACAGAAAAAATAGAAACAACAAATACTTCTAAAAGAAATGAAAGATTAAAACCAAAGTTTCTATGGAGTGGTACCGAAATAGTTCGTAAGCGCTAGAGGGTCTTTCGCTAATTGAACCAAGTTAGTGGGTTACGGGGAAATGCCAAGTTTCAAACGCCAGAACGCTCTAAAAAGCACACTGCTTGAAAATGGGGATGTTATACTCAACGCTGCAAAACGGATAACTGACGGGAGCCAGCTGGTGCGGCCTTCACCTGAGGGGGAGTCTCAGCAAAAGGAAATGGATAAGTTCATGGAAATTCTAGGACAAACCCTGCCAGGGCGAGTCAGTGCGGCTCTCTGCTGGGTTTGTGTCAGCGGCCGGTGCCAGGCCCACTGGCCTGTCCCCCCTTTGTCCCTCCGTGCCGGGGAGGCAGCACCGCTGCTGCGCAGGGGCCTCCTGCTGGCAGGGACATCCCCCTCCTGCGATGGCCCTGCCCACGCGGCAGCTCATGCCACAGCCTGAAGACCAGGAGCCTCGCTGGACGTGGCTGACAGGCCACTCTGCAGACGTGCTTTGCCCTCAGACCAGGGACAGACCCGTCCTTTCCAGCCTATTGCCGGGAGCAAACACGGAACGGCCCCACGGGCTCCGGCAAGCCGAGCGCTTCCTTTCCGCTGTTGGCGCTTCGTTCCCTCCTACCTGGTGCATGTCCAAACACACCCGGAAGTGCGGTCGCTGTCTAGTTAGTCATCTCGTTCACTCCCTCGCGTTTAACCTTGAAGCCTGCCTGCGAACGCCCGACATCGGTGCCTACAGACGGTCGCACGGGCTGCAGCGCCGGCTCCTGGCAGGGTGCGCGCTTTGATGGGCTCCGGGGCAGAGCCAGCTGGCTGCGGCGACGCCGTTGCCCGGGGAACAGCCACTGAAGCGTGTGCTCCCGAGCCTGCACCAGGCCGGGCACGCTCGCTGTGCTCGGCTGAAGCATGGCGCTGCAGGAGCTGCGTCCCAGCTGGTGCCATCAGAGCTCCGCTACGGGAGCAAGGAGCAGTTCCAAAAGCCGCCTCCTCCCACCGGCAAGCCGGCTGACCTGGCCGCCTTGCTACTGAATAGAGCTCCCCTCACCCACCCAGGTAAAATGCACAGGTACGAAGAAACAGCTGTCTCAAGGATGCGTTCTTATTATGCTTAAACGATGCCTGTCGACTAGAGCGAGAGCAGTGGCCCTGCATACCGTGGAACGCCCTGCCCTTGCACTCAATCACTTTAGACGCCTCCCACCCCAATTTCGTCTCCCCCAGGCCTTATAGTCCTAACTGGGAGAATACACAAAATGTATAAGCCCTCGCCGCTTTGAAAAGAGCCAGCAGGAGGCCCGCTGCCCTGGCCCGCAGCACCCAGGGCTGTGTCTGGTCTTGGCGACGGGCTCTCCAGAGGCAGGGGCGTCCCAGGGGTCCCCTCACACGGCCGCCCCTCAGTCCGCACCCCAGGGCTTGCCCTTCCCCACCAGGGAAGCACAGTGCACCGGCCCGGACGGCCAGGTGACACTGCGCTGACAGTCACACCCATGCACCTGAGTGGCTCCGCACAGCCGGGGCCACCTCCCACCTGGCGGCCCTGCCCTGCCGGGGCCCAGCCTGCTCCCGTCCCCTCGCTCTGCGACCCACCTGAGTGCGGTGCAGAAGAAAGAGGGCTCGGGGGACCTTGTGCCCTAAGGGAAGGTGTCACCTTGGCTTCCCCCACCACAAAGGACGCTCAGAGAACCAGACACCGGCTAATTAAAGAGGGGGAGAAAAGAAAGAGGGAACGTGGGGGGGACATGTGAGGGACGTGCAGAGGCCGGGCCAGGAAGCAAGGCGGCCCTGCAGGCGGAGGAGGCTGACCCACCGGTGCGCAGAAGCTGCGCAGCACGGAGACCCGGCCCAGAGGCTGGGCCACCCCGACCAGCGTCCAGACCACGCACAGTAGCGTGAAAAAGGGAAGTGAAGTAATGCTGACTCAACTACACTTTGCACTCCTCCACCCCAGCGACCTCGCTCCAGGAAGCAGGCATCACTCCCAGTCTGTCGACGAGAAAGGCAGGTGCAGAGAGCTGCACTCTCTCAGGACACAGAGTGACTAAACTGGAGCAGGGTCCAAACTCAGGCCTGTCCAACTCGAGTCTGTTTCTCCATCTTGCTGCTCGGCCTTCCGGCTGACGCGGGAAGAGCACACAGCGGGGAGGGCCCACCAGCGGCAGAGTCAGAAAAGAAGACATGGCGGTGGCAAGGGGGGCAGAGGGCAGCAGGGAGGGCCCTGCAATGCCCCACGGAGGGGACACGGGCATCGAAGCCACAGAGGAACACCCAAAGACCAGCAGTTCTCCCTGAGAAACTGTCCAAAAGAAAAAAATCAAACAACACAAGACGTGTAGGTATGGGTTTTCAGGATAGCATTGTTCAAAAAGCAAAATGTTAAAGATAAATGTCCTTCGAGGGAGAACTGGCTAAATACACGGGGACACGTCACATCACCACTGAAAAGGGCCTGTGAGGGACAATCTCCCTCCGTATCAGGGTGAGCTGGACAGTCGCCCCAGGCCCAGCCCTCACACCCCCGTGTCCAGCAGGCCCCTCCTCACACGTGCCGGAGACCCCGCCCAGGAGAGGGAGCAGCCGGCTTTCGCCCACCTCGGAGCAAGCCCTGAAGTCTGGTCTCGGGTCAGACCGAGGGCCCCTCACACAGACGACAGCCGCGGTGGGCGGGGGCAGCGGTGCCCACCACCCGCCAGGCTGCGGGGCACAGACACCGTCCTCGGCCTCCACTCAAGTGAAGACTCGGGGCCCGTTCGGTGCCCGACTTCGGGGACTGAGTGTTTCTAACTTCGAATCGGGAGTTTGCTTGTTTTCTTCCAGAACTGCCCCAGAGCAGCTTGCAGATGACAGCAGTCTGCGTCTAGGTTCCAAAAGGTTCCGCAGAGGCAAGGACTGGGATGGGCTCGGGCTTGACACCACCAGAGCTACTACCCATGAGGACCAGAAGTCGGCCAACTCCCTCTGTGCTCACGCCTGGAAACACGGCGCCCGCGCGCAGGCCAAGCCGCCACGCCAGGGGCCACGTGCAAGTGCTGCAGCGTCAGCTGCCGCACACAGGCGGAACGAGCCTTCCTACGGTCCCAGCTTCGTCCCGCCGAGCCCCGGCGTGTGGACAGAGACAAGCCGAGACCGCCTGGTTCCCAGCCCTCTGGACCCTGGAGCGTCATGAGAGGTTTCAGTTCTAGGGAGAGAAAGCAAGCCAACCTTATTTACAAGCCAAGGGTAATTTTATAACTGCCGTCGTTACACATACCGGTGTACGATGTACACGTATGCACTGTCTGTATTTGAAACGTTTTGCTATGAAACATCTTCCATTAACGTCCAGTTGTCAGATGACAGATTTCAGAAAGCTCTAGCAGAGGACACAGAGGAGCAGGACAGAGGACACCTGGGAGGTGGCGGCCACCCTGCCGGGAACGGGAAGACCTAGGGCTGAGAGACACTCTGGTGTCCCCGACCAGGACAGGTCAGGTGCCAGCCTGCAGCCTGTGCCCGGGACGTCGTCCCCGTTTGCCCTGGTGTCTTTGGGTGCGTTTTCATAAGCATATGAAACAGGCAGTGAGCTGGGGGGACAGGGAGTGTCCTAGAGTCCGGTGTGTATCACAGAGCACCCAAGACGGTGCCTGGCCGAGCACAGGCACCGAAACCCGGGGAAGAACGCACCGACGGTGTCCCAGGCGCCGTGTAGTCCGTGCTCCCAGCAGCCCCAAGGTGCCACGTCACTGCTGTCACATACTGCCGCTCGGAGTCGGAGCGGCCCGTGCAGAGCTCAGCAGCAGGGAGGCGTGGACCAAGCCCGGCCTGACCCCAGGTGCGCGGTCTGCAGAGGGCAGGGCTGTGTGTGGAGGGTGGGCTCCCCAAGAGCAGGGGTCTCCCCAACTCCTACTTTCCCAGCAGCGGGAGGCCTGCCCTGCCGTCAAGACGGACTCGAGGGCGTTTGCTGAACAAATGCAGGAACGAACGCCCGACAGACATCTGTGTTTCCCTAAGAGGAAAAGAAAACAAGGAGGGCCCATCCGCAGGCCGGGGCTGGGAGGCGGGCAGGACTTTCCTCTGCTCGCCCCGACTCTGCTTTAGCCTCCCGCTCCTTCCCACACGCTCCCTCCGACAGTCTCTGCGTTCTCGCGGCCACTGCTTCGTCTTCCACTTGCCCTTCCCCGGAGCCAGTCCTGCACACTCCACTGGCGGCAGCTGCCGCGGTCGTGCAGGGGCTGTGCCGACGCCCACGGGCGCTCCCCTCCCCGCCGGCCCGCCTGTGCGGCGTGGGTGGGGGAACCCGGGGCGCCTGGTCCTGCCAGGGCGGCGTCTTGCCTCTGGGGAGAGCAGCAGCCTCCGTGACCTTGAAACGCGGCCTGTGATCCAGGCCGCCGGGCTCCTCGCGGGAAAACGCAGCACGTTGTTGTATTTCTCAGCCACGGCTACCGCTGCCGAGCAGGAACAGGCGCCCTCTGAAAGCAGATCACTGCCACACCTCCCGACAGCACGGAATTCAGACGCTGGACCCGAAGCACGTACATTGTGGGAGTCCTCGGCAGTTCAAGAAACTGTCCAAGTCCTTCGAGAGTCACCACGGGGCGGACAAAGAGAGGACGGTGAAACGCCCCGTGCTACGGCTGCAAAGAGGTCTTGCGTCATTCGGCCTGCGGCGTGTTCGGGGAGCCCTTCGCTCCTCTGACTGGCAGCGTCAGTAAGCAGCAGTCACTAACGATGTGGGGATACTAACGACTGCAAAAGGACTTCCGCTTGCAAAGCTAGGGCATCGCTGTGGTCCTTGAGCAAATGCGGGCAGGAATCCGTTGCTAAGCAACAGCCCGCCCTCCCCCGTGGCGGGCGCCCCCCTCCCGCGGGCGCCCTGGTGTCCCTGCTGGACCTGTCAGCCCGTGTCGGAGGGTGGCGGCCACTTGACTCGAGTCCAAGCATGCAGATCCCAGGAGTCAAGACCGACCTTTCACTGTCTCCGAGAAAAACTCCCGCCCAGAAAGCACAGCCAGACGCCGCGGCACTGCGAAGGCGCACACACAGTGACTCTGGCCAACGGACGCGTCATACTCGAAAGCCAAAATGCAGGGACGCATGCTTACTTAAAGTCGGGGCGGGGGCCCTTCTAAAGGAGACTCCGATCAATCTGCTGTTCCCGCCCGGGAGGAGGCACGAGGGCAGGGGGTGGCTCTGGACAGCAGCCTCGGGCTGCCACGCGCCGTGGCCCCACCAGGTGCCCCCTCCAGCAGCTCTCCGGCAGCCCTCGCCCCACGCAGGTGGCCCGGTGGCCCAGGAGTGCACGGGAGCGCTGCCCCGCCCCGTGTGGAGGGCACCAGCGCATCCTCCAAGGGCCTTCACATCCATTGTCTCCTTTGATTGAAACGCAGCCTTTCAAATCCGTGATTTTTATGCACTCCTCAGCCTTTTGGAGTGTCAGCCGCCCATCTTGCTTTCTTCTAGGCAACAGACTGCTCTGTTAACATTTCCCACCGGCTGCAGGGGCGAGGGGAGACGCAGGGAGGGCCGTGCTGGTACTAACAGGCAAAGCTCTGCCGCGTACTTCCTGCCCTCTCAGGGTCCGCACTCTCTGTCTCCTCCTCTGGATCACTCCGCTGTCATTCTCTTCGGCCTGGGATAGCTTCCGAATTGTAGCTTTAAAACAAAGGATGCCAACCCCAGGGTGCTCTGCCTCTCTGTGCAGACGAGGATGGGCACAGGCCCAGAGACCTGGGTATGTCCTTATGTCTCTGGCACCGTCACGGCCACAGGGGGAACACGTGCGTCTGAGAGAAGAGGGCCCGTACAGCTGGCAGGTCCAAAGACGCACCCTCCGTCCTCGCCATGCTGAACCCCAGGAACCATCCAACCCCAGGCTGCCCTGTGCCCCGCCCAGCTCCAACCCCCGCCCCCCTGCCCACTTCCGTGCTGGCTTCCTCAGTCCCGGGCTCGCGAGCACCGGCACACCAGGGCCCCGTGACTCCTTCTCTCTGTGCCCACTGAGTCCAAGGCACACCCCATGGCTGTGAATCCCGAGGGTGCGTTGACGACACCCCAGTTCGCCTCTCCTGCACCCACCTCCAACGCAGGCTCCCAGAGCCACCTGCTGTCCCAGGTGCACAACGTGCAACTGGCACTGACTGTGGCCAACCCTGGCCTCCACCTCCCATCCCCATCACGGCACCGCGGCCGGGCGCCTGCCCCACGTCCCTCACGCAGCACACAATGCGTCGCTGCCACTGCGCCATCTGCCGCTGCCCCCACACCGGCACCCGGTTTCAGGCCGCCCCTGCTGCCCACGGGACTGCACGTCCTCAGATGGGCCCCACTGCTCTGCCCCAAGCCCCGGCCGTGTCTCCTCCCTGACCCCCGGCACGCGTCACAGGTGTAATCGTTCCTGCAGTGTCGTCTGCTCCCGGCCCTCCACACTGCGGGCTGCAGGGCGAGGCTTGGGGGCTGCCACATGCCCAGAGAGCGGCTTGTCCTGCTCGCTCAGAGGCGGCTCCGTGAGGGCACTTGCCAGCTCAGTGCTGCCCCCCGGGTCTAGAATGCTGCTCAGTGCAGAGTAGACGCTCAAGGATAGATGTCGAGTGCGCTATTTCAACATGTTATATGCAGCACACAAAAGAGCACGAGAGATGTGGAATACTTTCTTAAATACAAAAGGAAACAAAAAGGATGGTTTCTTTTTAAGGATGCCATTTCATCGCTAAAATATGATGGGGGTGGGTCTGGCAGGGTTGGACTTGAGGGAGTGACATGTTCCCAGGAACCTAAGCCACGGTCGAGAAAAGCCTTCTCCCCTAAGACACGGTGACAGCAATCAATTATGGCTTGTGCTGCTTCAGGAATACAAAGAATTCCTAAAGGTCGGGAAGTGTGACTTCGGCTTTATAACAGGACCTGCCATTTGGCCATTTGTAGACTTCTTGTGGCCTTGAATTTAGGGTGTGCAGTGCCACGGCCCTCCCAGGAGGAAGGTGGCGGGGGAACAGCACAGAGGGAGGGCGGGACACGCCGTCCCCTTAACTGTGGACGAGGCAGGTGTGCCAGCCATGCGGTGGGACCGAGGCACCTGCCGAGACAGGGAGGGGCTTTCTGACGTGGACGTTGGTATCTGGGGTCCTTCTCTAACTGCCATCAGAGTGCGTGCGTCAGCAGATACGGACGGGGCTTCTGCCACTGCCTGGACAAAGCAAGAGCGCACAGAACGCTCATCTCCTATTGCTCAGGCCAGGCAGGAGCGAGGGGAACAGGCCAGAGCTGCGTGAACCCCTTCATGTTCCAGAAGCCAGCCTTCAGCTCGCCCAGCAGGGAGCAAGCCGGGATTAAAATTTGGCTTCTGCCGAAGTTCCTGGGAGATTCTCCCGCCTCTGGCATTGCTGAGGATGTGTGGGGGACGCTGAGGGCCAGTGTCCAGTCTGAAGGGCACACCTTAGACGCAGGCTGGCCGCCAGCCCCACAGCAGTGGGGACACCGGGGGACAGGCAAGACGGCTCAGGAGAGAGCCACAGTCACACCCAGCATCACCACACACACGCTTGGAGGTCAGGAATTTGATTTTTTTGTGTGATGAGGACACACGTTGATGCGAAATGGGATACTGTCCTGTGTGAATGGCACGCAGCTCATTACATACCTGAATGTCCTCTGTGCACCAGGCCCTGCCAGGCCCTGGATACTGACGGCTCAGAGCCCGTCTGCTTTCCGGAGGGATCTGGGAGAAACGGCTACTTGCTAAACACATTACGATGTAGATCAAAATCATATTATAAAAAACAAGATGTCACATTTTAAAAGGCAGTTTTATCTAAACACAATGCATACCTCCTAAAACAATGGTTCTAAAAATAATCAGAATTCTGTTTGCATCCATTCATCTTTGGTAGGGAGCATATTTACAATGTATGTGGGGTGACACCACGCGGAACCGCAGATAAAGAACCCATCCAGGCACATTCCTTACGTTCTCTCGTTCGATCTGTATGTCAGATCTGCAAGTTACTATCTTTTTACGTGATAGTGTTGTGACCGTTTTATAAAGGGCAAAACCAAAATTCTTAAATATCAAACATCCTGCCATTTTCCTGATTTTCCTAGAGAAATACAACCGGGCTGCAGGAAGAACACCTGCTTCAAAACCAGGGCCGTCAGCAAGGGTTGCACCAGTCAGCAGGGGCACCTCCACCCTGCGACCTCCACTCTGCTTCTGTGTGCCCCCACCCACCCCACTCTGCTCCTCCCCCGCCCAGCACACGCTCTGCCCGGTGCCATCCTCCAGGGTCTGCAGGGAAGTCGCAGTCCCAGCAGGTGACGGAGGCAGGTGGCAGCAGCAGTGAGCAAACTCCCTTCATATACTCTGGGTAAGACCGACCTCCATGGATCAGAAAGTAGCTGTTACTGTATTAAGGAATGATCAAGCCACCTTGAACTTGATTTCAGACAACGTTGCATTGCCCAGGACTGCATCGCCATCATGTCTAAACATCTCCTGAATGTGCCGTGAAGATAACAGAAGCCACACAGACTACTCAATGAGAAAGACGCTTCTTCCTGGAATTTAATTAAATGAAACAGTGGCTATGTGAACACCACAGACTCCACACACTTTAACAGATAACAACGTCAATAATGCTTCCGTGGTACGCAAAGTGCAAATGATGTTTTCGCTCTTGAACTTCTCAGAATCAATAAACAAAAAATTATATACAATAAACATTTAACAAATATGCTTAAAGATATAAGTGATAAATTTTATCGTATAATAGTGATGTTTTTCATCAGAAAAATCCCACAGGAGGAATCATTATAACCACGTGACTGCTTTCAACCAGTTCAGCTGAACTTGTGACCTGACTTTGAC
>VBSM01002608.1:173539688-173562507 GCA_008086735.1 Cheirogaleus medius | reverse complement strand
CCCTCCATCCACCCATCTCAGACATCTTTTCCCTTGCACGTGACCTGGGGCTCTGCCCTTTCTTCCACCTCAGCTGTTGAGGACCAAGCCTCTCACAGTCTCTGACTTCCATTTTTAGGGGGTGCCAGTGTTGGCACTAACCTTGTTCCTCTACCTACTCTGGAAGTCACCTGCCCCTCCTGCACCAGTCTGCCAGGGGGCCACGGCAGGGCAGGTGCTGCTCCCCGTAGCACAGCTGCTCTTCCTTGTCCGTGAGCTCCTGCGCGGCAGGGATCAGTGGGTCCTGATCACCCCTGTGGCCCCAGCACCTGGGACAGTGTGGCACAGGTTAGGGCTCACCCGTATTTAGTGACTATGAAGGAAGGACCATGAGAGGCACCAGAAAGGAAAATCCTCGGACTCTGACTCCTGAGCAAAAGTAGCGAGGAAGACTGAGGCTGCAAAGCAGGGGTGGATAAGAGACGGCGAGAGGTGGACCCCACACCCACACCAGGGGGGCGCGAGGGCCGCCGTCCAGTCGCCACACTGCCTTCCTCTGCAGAGCGCAGAGACTGGCGCTGACGCCACACCTCGTGGGGGCTCAGGACACGGCAGGGGTTTGCCCCCAGCATGACACAGGGGTGGCGACGAGCCGACTGCGGGTTCCCTCCTACGCCAAGGTCGCGCCGTGGTGAAGAGCTGGACGCCAGGACCGACCTCTCGTTCAGCCCTGCACACGGGTCAGCCCACCTGTGTCTCGCATTCCAGTCCAGGGAACAGCAACCTTTTCTGTGAGGGCCGGGCCGTAAATATTGTGTCTTCGTGCGTGACCAGTCCCCACTGCAGCTCTCCACTCTGTCGAGGAGGGAAAGCAGCCATGACCCTGTGTGAACAAGTGCGTGTGCGCCAATAAAACTTTATTCACACAACCAGGCGGTGGGCCAGAATTAGCCCCTGGCCTAGACCATGAAAAGTTATGTTCTGTTTTTGAAGCAGATGCAGGGAAACCTTTCACTCATTTGCTCATTCACTACATTCAACAAAGATTTTTCCAAAGTGCCAGGCATTTTCCAATGTGTGGGGCTGAGCGGAGCTCACCGCTGGCTGATCTGCTGCCTCCATTCCAGCAGGGACCCCAGGTAACGCTCAGGTGTCCTCTCCACCTACTGCACTCTCCCCTCCTTCCCTCCACAGACACCTGTTGGCAGAGAGGCCGGGACTTCACGTCCCTTTCAACCACAGGACTCTGCTCTTAGCCACCTCGTACACTGGGGTTTTATGTATATTTATAGTCTATACTTATATATTGGGGTTTTTGTACATTTATAAACATATTTAACAAATTTACAGATCAGGTTTCCTTGTCACTTATGAAAAACAAGTTCTGCAGCTTTAAAATAAGGTTTAAAACCTCTGGTCTGGCCTAGACAGGACCAGGTTACTGCCGGCTGGGCCGCGTGGCCTGAGTCCACGTCTTGCTAACGTCAGGTTCTGTCCACTGCTTCCCCCGGACCTCCCCGGACCGACTCCGTGTCCCAGGAGACGAGACCAACCCGAAGGCAGTTAAGGCTTCCGGCGTCATCCTGGTATTGCCTGGGGTCGCACTCCCTGGTCACGCTGGCAAATTGGTTCTGTGACAGTGAGTCTCCCCTAGCCAACGGCTCTGCTGCCGCAACAGGCAAATCGTAGCGTCCTCCCCACAGGCTTGGTGGGGTTCTCGATCTGCTGCATCGCAACGCACACTGGGGTGCTCAGAAACGCTTCACACCGACACTAACAACAGCCAGACACGGCTGTGTCCCCCGACATACGGGCCACACCCACCCAGCCACGGTCAGGTGTGCGCCCTCCCCTGCCCAGGGGAGACCCCAGTGTCTGCCCGAAAGCTTCCTGGGGAGGAAACATGCGGCTGTGGGCGGCGCCCACACTCAAGCCCCGCCCTGCAGGCCCCCTGGACTCAGCACTGATCACTCCCATACCCACCTCCTCCCTGCTGCGCCCCATCTTCCCTCTGGAGTCGGGGAGAGAAGCCCCAGTCCTCTGCCGCTCATCAGCACTACAAATGCAATAAAATCCCACCATGACGCTATCGATGAGGTCCAAAAACCTCAAACGTTTAAAATGGGGGTTCCATTTTTCAAAATTAATGAGATGACCACAGTGAGTTCTGGACTTCAGGAAGCCAAGACTAACCCTAATCTCATTAAGTCCTGGCGAGCACAGTCGAGAGCGGGTGATGGTGGAGTCTCGCTGTCATCGAGAACGGCTGCTGTGTCTCCTTGCAGGGCCTCTCACGTGAGGCTCCGTGACTCCCACCTTACCCTAGAGCGCCCGGCCTCAAGCGGTCGCCGTCCTGGCGGCTGAGCCCGGGGTTCCTCCCGTGCTGCTCTGAGAACCGGATGCCACTGGGTGCCAAGTGCCGGCCCTGGTATGAGCATTTCCTGCTCCCAGAGTGGAGCTCTCAGAGCACATTGGCTTGTTGTTTTTTAACGGGCAAATCATACTGACGACTTTTACCCTATGGCCAGGTGAAATCTCCTTTGCATGCATGCTTTAAATTTCAGAAATGAATATATTCTCTCTCTCTCTCTCTCTCTCACACACACACACACACACACACACACACTCTTCAAGTTCCAGTCATACGTGCGACACAGCTCTTCTTAGGTTTTGCCAAATGGTGCAAGGGAGACATCCTGGCAGTCTAGGTGCCATCCTGTGTGTCCCTGAGACGTCATTCACTAAGCAACGTCCCCCACTGTGACAGGCTGTGGAAAGTCTGGTTCTGGTGGTGACTGGAAAGGACCTTGGTCCCAGCCTCAGCTCCACCAGGCATCGCCGAGCGCCCGCAGGCCGGTCACCGCAGCGCCCAGCAGCGCCCAGGTCGACAGACACCGTGAGCAGGTCAGACCACCTGGTCTCCAAGGGCCTTTCGCCAGTGATCCTGAGATCCCAATACCGGAATGCGGTCTGCAGCGTGCCACGGTGTGGACATCAGTGCACCGGGAACTGTGGCTGGATCGCCAAGTGAACATACGCAACTGCCATTTTTATAGGTCACGAATGGCCAAATTTCAGCAATTTCATATAGTTCGACCTCCTGAAATCTCAAGCAAGACTTTGAATCTCTCAGTTTTCACATCTGCAGAATGAATGCCCTGCATTATGGTAAGGTATCAATAGTTTTAAGATGTCAAAATTCCAAAATTCTATTTGGTCTATTAACAAGACGGTTTTCCCTACAACATATGCATTTTTGTCTGTACCTAGACGGTAGCTAGGTGTGAGGGGCTGACGTCAGGTAATCCAGCACAGATTTCCTACTTCCCACCTCCCAACGCCACCTCCTCCTTGCCGTGTCTCCGCATGGGATGCACCACACGCCCTCCCTCTGCTCGCAGACACGCCCTCCCACCCTCTCCCTCTCCTCTCAGACACGCCCTCTCGCTCTCCTCTCACAAGTGTTTTCATAACTGGTTCCTAAAAACGTGCACTGGACTCAAAAGTGTCACTTGGTTGCCACTTTCGTTTCTGCAGCCATGTGCTTCCCTGCAACGTGTCCGTGTTTTGACTCATTCCTGCAGGTCCGGGTCAAATGGGCATTAGCACTAAATACCCTGTAAAAGACCCTTCTTGCCCATCCCAGTCTCCATGAAAAAAGGAATCAACCCAGATAAAAACGAGAAGCTGCATGTCATCCACTGTTTCAGGTTAAGGCAGAAAGTCCCTGTCGCGTAAACACCTAATGAACCAAAGGTGTGTTTGTAAGTTAGCTGTCACCCAGAGAACATTTTTCTATAAAAAGTACACATGTCATAGGCTCCGAACAGCGAGCAAGTGAACGAGGCCTGTGAACGTGTAACGCAGCAGCCACGCCTGCGGCACGGCTTTTGCATGTCCTTCACTGTGAGAAATCGTGCTCTTCAAAGCACATGTGAGTTTTCAAAACAGCCAAAAACCTCAGAGTCCAGCCTGATCAATGAGACAGGTAATTAAGCAGGACAAAATTATTAGGAACCAAAAATTATTCCACAGAAATACAGGAGAGAGGTTTTCTTAGATGGCACTGAAGCTGACTTTTGGAGCGATTCCCAAATGGGAGTTCCAGAATGTCTGGGAATGGCAGTTTCCTGGGACGAGGGGAGGCGGCCCTCTCTTGGGTGTGCAAGTCCCACGCTGTCTGCTTAGAGTCAAACAACCTGCCTTACGCTTTAGGCACAGCCTCGGGGTTAGCGACTCAGTCGCAGTGAGACACAGAGGGTGACGAGAGACACACGTGTCCTACCTGTGTCCTCACCTCAGCAAGCACAGAGGGGTCTCCCGGTCTGCAAGGAGAGCTGGCCTTCACCCCATGTGCTGACCCAGGCTCAGTCGTCTCAACGCCAGGGACTCTCCCCGGCCACGTAGCCAAGTCAGAGAAGGCTCCAACTTCCTCCAAATGAGCCGCGCTCATTAGTAACAATTAGTAATTACTCGAGTATTCACAGTGGTAGCCCGTGTTATCACTCTGTTAACCACAACTGAGCTGTGTTAGTTTAAAAACAAAACAACTTTTGGGAAAACATTCCTGATTTTACCAATATTGGTTTGACAACTCAAACCTCTTTCTTTCAATTCAAAGACTGATTAAGTGTAGGCTCAAGGTGATAAAGCAAGACACCAGGATAAAAATAAAGCCACAAGCGGCAGGGGAGGATCAGTAATCTTTGCTATCCATGGATGCTCAAACCCACCATTTAGAGTATCTCGGGTGCTAGATGTGACAGGTGTTTCCATCGGGGACACGAGGGAATAAAAACAAATTTAGAAACTCTCGTGTGAGCGTCTCACTTCTGATCCAAGGGTCAGAAGGCCAGGAGGCGGTGCTGCCGCCAATTAGAGTGTGACGAGACCACGGGGAAGGCTGGGGCAGAGGCTGCCAGGTGCGGTGAGAATCCAGCAGGGCTGTTTAACGGGGCTCGTGGGTCCGCACAGGCTGCAGCCAGATCTCCAGGGTGGGAAGAATTCAAGAAGCTGGATATTCCCCCAGTGGCTGGAGGGCTTTCCAGATCCAGACACCCAAACACTTACCGGCGCACGGCAAAAGAAACTAGTTTCTCTGAACTCATTTGGGAAACTAGACAGAGTAGAACTTACACACCCAAGAGAGGGCTGCCTCTCCTCGTCCTAGGAAACTGCCATTCCCAGACATTTTGGAGGTCCTCTTTGGGAATTGCTCCAAAAGCCAGCTTCAGTGCCATCTAAGAAAACTTCTCTCCTGTATTTCTGTGTAATAATTTTTGGTTCCTAATAATTTTGTCCTGCTTAATTACCTGTCACCTTGGATGTGACAAGGGTGCCATCGGCCGACGTCTAGTGAGGTGATCACAGCACCTGAGCCTCGGGGAGGACCCTGCCTGGTGCACCGTGTGTCTTGAACCAATCAGAAAGCCGGTTTCCAAGGTATGGAAATAAGTGAAAACTAAAATTCTGGAATTTTTTTCTCTCGATTATTTCTAGAAAGATCTCTTTCCAAGGCACTCACCAAAATGAGCTATTAGAACATGTATAGTAGATGGTGAACTGTGGTTTCAGCACTTACAAGTCAGTTCTGCTTCTAAATTCCAGGTCCTCGGCTCTGTCACACTGTCCCGTCTTCCGGCACTTCCCGTTCCTCCCTGTGCCCTCGGTCTCCTCTACTGGCTCCTCTCACTCCACGCGTCGGCTCTGGCAAGAGTATCCCGAGTGCTGCTCGGGACGTGAAAATGTGCTAAACGAAGAGCAGCGATGAGAGCGAGAGGACGTCACTAAACCGGAAGGCCGCGCCTCGTCTCGGCCACCAACAGGAGCCGCCGGTCTCAGTGCAGGCACCTCGGCTCTCTCTGCAGCCCCCAGAACATCCGCCACGCTGCGACGCCACCGGGGTGACCTTTGCTTCATGTCTGTCTCCCATGAAGCTTGAGCCCCCTGAGGGCAGGTGTCTCCGAGCGGCTCACCGCGGCACGCGCTCGCACGGCACGTGGCACACGCGGACAGGAACCCAGCACTGAGAAAGGAAGGAGGAGAGGAAACGGCAGAACCTCCAGGGACCAAGGGGTGGGGGGGGACCTGGTGGCCACAGGCAGCGAGCGGCCTGCGTTCTCCGTGACTCCCTGCTGCAAAGCTGGCGGCAAGACTGACGCGTAGCGGGGATGGAATGTCATGGCTCACGAAGAGATCACAGCGCTCCGCTGCACTCAGCTGCGGTGACTGCCGTGGCCCTCGCGGCCACGTACGTAAGGATCCCAGTCTGGGGGCTTACACACCCCGATGTCATGTGTGTTCTTGCACTTCCAGTTGCAATCCACAAAGCTGGCTCTGGCTGAGAGAGCGGAAAGGGAGATCGATTCAAAGGACGGGTGGAAGGAGAGGGCGTGCGGGCAGCTCCCAGCTCTGTCCCTCACGCCAGACAAGCACGGGAAACAAAGCGTCTGGGAGCCGAGCCTGAAACCTTGAAAGCCTCCCGCCCTGATCCAAGATCACCCCGCTGGGGGCCACGAAACACCACTGTGCCCACTTCCAGAACCCGACGATTCTCATGAGCTTCCCAAATGTTCTCCAGGTCGGCCCTCCCTGACTGTCAACCACTCTCATCCTGGGGTGACCTGGAGCCATCTCAGTCCCTCTGTCTGCTCTGCCTGTGTCCACAGGGGACGTTCCTGCCGTGCTGGACCTTCCACCCGCCAGCCGCTGACGGCAGCCCCCACGGGAGGCCCAGGCTGCACTGACTGTCAGGCGGCTGTGGCATGAATCGGAGTTTGCTGGCAAAGAAAGCCCTGCTCGGTTCCGAGTGCTTGCTGAGGGGATGAGGCTTACTTCCAAAGAGGGGAGCTCGTCGTCGGACCACGACGGGACCTTCAAGTCACTCCCACCAAAATGCCCTGTGTCATACCCAACTCCGGCTTCCCCGGGGCCTCCCCGTGCTGCCTCCACCTCCCACCGCTCAGCGCTTGCTTTCAGCAGGTGTCTGTAGTCTACGAAATTGCAAGTTTCACGCCTCGCTTCACAGGTGAAGGCCACGGGCAAGAGAGAAACCGCAGGCTCCCGGTGCAGAAGGACCACGACAATCGGTCCAGGCCAGGACCAAGCGCGGCCCTGCTGCGCACCCCCAGAAACAGCCGCGCAGCAGGGGACAGAGAAGCTCACTCGGGGATCTCAGTTCCATCATCGATAACGGGAACTGGCTGTGTGGCAGACACTGCTCTCAGCCGCCACGTAAGGTGACTTGCGTGGTCTTCACAACGATGCTGGGGGGTGACGCCACGCGCCCGGCTTCACAAGCGAGCCACGTGAGGCAGGCAGGGTGGGCGCGGGACTGGCCGCAGCGTGCCCCAGTGCTGAGACGCAAACTCGGGCCTGACTGCAGAGCTCCTGCCACGCCAGCCTGGAAGGCACCGCGGGGAACACGCCACCGCGGGGAACACGCCACCGCTTCCCCACTCATGCCAGACCGGAGGACCCTGACTCCTTCCAGAACACCAGCACGCCGCCCACCCGATCATCTCCAGGCGATGGTCCCGCCCTCCGCTCCCTCACCCATCACTCTCCCCCTCTCGTTTCAGTGCTCTGGGGGTGCTCGCTCCTTTGCTCCTAGGGCCACTTCACATCCTTACTGGCCAGGACCGTGCCTGACGGGGAGACCTGGGACCGTGCAGTCGCAGGGACAGAGGGACGGGAGCCTGTGGGCAGGCTGGGGGCCAGGGAAGGAACAGCCAGACAGCGAGGGTCAGAGACCACGTGGATGACCCCAACTGCGGGCAGTGCCCACCTGCCTGGCACCCCTGCTGCCCCTCGCCCTGCCTGGCGGGCCGCACGTGAGCGGAGACCTGACTGGCAGCTGGCCCCGCCAGGCACCGACTGGGAACAGCTCCAGCAGGCTGGACCAGGGACACGGAGATCCTTTTCCTTCCAAGTTCTCCAGGGTGGTTCCTTCCAAGGACATCAGCCCAAACACACGGAAGGAAAGGCTTCGAGGGTGACACGTCACGTTCTGGCACAGACAGCGGGGAGGCTCCCAGGGCAGTGGGACCTCCACCCAGCTCAGACTTCACCACCTCGTCTGCCGCCCCAGCCGCTCCTCTCCCCAGGGCCCAAGCTCTGCGGGTTTTTGTTTTTGCCTCCACATTCAGACCCAAACAGCATGCACCCAGCAAATTCTCAGCTGGGTGAGTTAGGTATCGTTCCAGAACAAAGAATGGTTCATTCACTTACACATTCATTTTCAGGGGTAATAAAGCACGTTTGTTTTTAAAATAACTTCCAAGTTCTTATGCATGGTACAAGAAGGCTCAGCTCTGTCCTCCCAAAACAGTGGCACGCGACCCTGACACCACTGTAGCCTTTCAGATCAACCCTAATGCGTAACCGTGACTACTGACACCGTGGGGGGAACAGTGGCACGCGACCCCGACACCACTGTCACCTTTCAGATCTACCCTAATGCGTAACCGTGACTACTGACACCGTGGGGGAACAGTGGCACGCGACCCCGACACCACTGTCGCCTTTCAGATCTACCCTAATGCGTAACCGTGACTACTGACACCGTGGGGGCAACAGTGGCTGCCTGTGGCAAACGGAACGGGGAGTTGGCACTTAGGGGTGCAGGGGAGATTTCATGTTTACTAATACACAGCCTCGCGCAGTTTGAGCTTCCAAGCAGGTACAAGATCACCTTTACAAAAATACAGCTGACCCTGAACAACACGGGTTTGAACGACGCAGGTCACTTACACATGTACTTTGTTCCACCTGCCATCCGAGACAGCAAACCACCTCTCCCTCCTCCTCCCCGGCCTACTAACAGGAAGACGAGGATGAAGACCTTTATGATGATCCAATTCCCCGTAATGATTAGTAAATGTATTTTCTCTTCCTTATGGTTTTATTAATAACATTTTCTGCTCTATAGTTTACTTTACTGTAAGAATACAGTGTTAATACACATAACATACAAAGTATGTGTTAATCAACTATGTTCTCGGTGAGGCTTCTGGATAATAGTGGGCTGTTAGGTAAGTTCTAGGGAAATGAAGTCATACTCTGATTTTCAACTGCCCGGGGGTCAGAGCCCCCACCCCTGTGTTATTTAAGGGTCAAATGTATATTTTTATTTAAAACAAAAACAAAATACAACCTAGACATCACGGCCTTTCCAGAGTTCTTCCGATCTGAGTGCAAGCGGAGTTTCCTACACAACTGGAAGCAAAACATCGTCACTAGAATAAAAGGACCACGCCCGCCAGCCTACACCCACGCTGGGCCTCCATATCCGGGGGTTCCACAGATTCAGCCAACCACGAACAAAAACTATTTGGGGTGGGGGGGAAACAGTAAAAAATACAGCAATAAAAATAATACAAATTTTAGAACAACACAGTATAAAAACTACTTACCTATCATTTACATTGTTCTAGGTATTGTAAGTAATCCGGAGATGATCTAAAGCATGTGGGAAGATGTGCATACATTACGTGCAAACACTACACTATTTTATATCAGGAACTTGAGCATCCGCAGATGCGGCATCTGCCAGCGGTCCTGGAGCCAACCCCCCAGGGGTCCGGAGGGACAGCTGTCATTGTGATGTGCTCGCTCACTCACGTGCTTATCCTTATATCTAGGGGTCTGAGCTGGGCACCGGGGACACAGCCACACACGAGATATGACGCTCGTAGAAGTGGGACCGGCAGAGCAGTCGGGGACCAGCTGTGACAGGTGTCGGCGCCCACGCACAGGCCGCCAGCCCAGGCTGCCCAGAGGAGACCCCTCGAGGACCAGGCAGGGAGGAGGGCCAGGACGCACACCACCATGCCCTGAGAGTGACGGTGGAGGTGGGAAGAGCCTCCCCTGGGTATTGCAGCTAAACCTTTGGTGCCCCAGGCTTAGGAAAGGTCTCGATGGGTAGAGTTGCTTGGTCTGCCTTTGCCGGTCTGTGGCGTGGGTTCACTACAGCCTAACTCCGTGACAGACAGTGTCTGGCCAGGCTCCCTATTTAAGGGGTGCCCACTGATTAGGGTCACCAGATTGAGAAGTAAAAATACTTAGCATAGGACGCACTTATACTAAAAACCACTTGTTTATCTGAAATTGCACTTTGACGGGGCATCTTGTTTTATCTGGCAACCCCGCTTCTGGTGCACACTGCCCATCTCAGCTTCAACACAAACCTGCAAGAAACCTGCAGCAGCCCAGTGCAGACCCGGTGGCCAGTGAGGCCGGGCAGCCACCTCCACCCACACGGCCAACAGGAGGCACAGCTGGAACGAGGACACCACATCACCCCACTGGAGGCCAGAGAGTAGCCCTTCCCCTACACAGGCAGCCTCATGCAAGGAGGAGGAGAGCTGAGACGGGACATTGTCTTGATCCCTGAGAGATGAAATGCACTCTGACGGGCAAAGATTTGGAGGAAGCGCATTTAAGGTTGAGAGAGTACCATGAGAATGACAGAAGTGTGCGAGGAGAATTCGAGCCACGCACAGAGCCCGGGGACTGTGGAGAGATGGGGTGGGAGGCTGGGGGGAGGCAGCTCGGGGAGAGCCCGTGGAAGGAGGACGTGGTCCAGACTTTACAGGCCAGGGCGTTACACACCCACCGTGGTCCCACAGGCACGATTCAGAGGGGCCACATGCTGCTCAGGCGCCAGAGGTAATAAACGTCAGGGCAGGGGAAACATTCCCATTTGCCAAAACATAAGCCACCGCCACTGCCCCCACCAAGGCCAGGTGTGCTCACGGACGCTGGGCTGGACCACACCAGCTTCTGAGTTGAGGGTTTGCATCTGTGTTTTAGGAAAACCAGTGGTGGGAGTCGAATTGTATGTGTTCCCGTGAGAAACCCGAGGCCCAAGCTGGGCAGGAGAGAAAGAAGGAAAGAGGCTGCTGTCTGACCGGGGAGCAGGGCGGGAGGCGGAGAGGCGGGGCCGACATTTGCCTCCAACCCTCATCAGCAGGGGTCCCAGCAGCTGCGTGGGCCTGCCCCGAGCCGAGCTGCACGCCCAGGTCAGTGTCCCGAGCCCTGGGACCAGGGAGGGCTTCCCCAGCCAACCCCGTCCTCCTCCCACACTGCCCGGGAGAAGGGTTTGGGGACGCGGAGCACGCACCAGCCGTATTTCACGGGGACCGCCGCTCTGACAGCTCTTGGTGGTTCTAATTTCCCGAGGATGCCGCGCTGGCATGATCTACGGTCCTCCTGACATTTCACCTTCCTCTGCTGGAAAATTCATCCCAGTCCTAACGCGGGACGTGCGCACAGTGCGGGGGCAGGAGATGGATCCTGCCACTCGGCCGCCCTTTCCCGGGGCCCCAGAACGAGCTGAGCACGCCGCCAATTGTGCAGAAAACTTTAAAATCCAAATGTATCAACCCTTTTGCTGCATCTTTTTACATTTATTCTCCAACATGCGTGGATATTTATCATTTTTAAGCATGTAATCCCTTTTTTGGTCTTCCTGAAATTTTGCCAGCATGTTGAAAGAGTTTTCTCATTTTCATCGTATTTGCCTCTTGTTTCTAAAGACTATTTTTGCATAGTTGTATGTCTGGTGAGTCACAGGACCACGGAGTGGCAGAGACAGGCAGAAGAGGAGCAGGAGGTGGCAATCCCAGCCAGGCTCACCGCCCAGCCCCTCCCTGGCCCTCAGGGACCTTCTGAAAATGCACAAATCTGACCCCGGAAATTCTCTGACTCCGGGCTCTGATGTCACCCCGACGCCTCCAGAAAACCCAGCCTCACCCACCTCCAGCCGCCTCTCCCAGGCCCGGCCACAGGCTCACCTGGGCCAGGAAGCAGCAGGCACCTGCGGGCACTCTCGCCCTGGCCTGGTCACCCCCGCTGCCCGTCAGCTCGTGTTCCCTTGCTCTGCACGTACTCGCACGCCCCACTGTCAGCCCAGCCCCACCACCCTCACCCCCATACCCCACCGTGTCTCTGCCTCGGCGTCCCCAGTGCCTGCCCTGGCCCCTCACACGGAGAATAACTGACCCTCAAACACACAGAGGACAATCTCCCCCCCCCCCCCCCCCCCCGTTCGTTTGCCTCGTTCTTGCAGGGCCACCATGGCCCACCCACTGGCTTAAGTACACATTTCAGTGACATACTTAAAATGCCTACGAGGCAATCCACAGATGACCATCACACTCGGACTTGCAAATCCACGAGTATCTAGACGGAGCCCTGCCCTCTGCCACTCACAGGCCAGACGCACGTGTTTTGGGAGCAGAGCCCCATCCCTCAAGTTAACCGCTTTTCAGCCTTTACCAAGTTTCTCCATCTTCCTTCATGTTTACTTTTTTCACTAATCTCAAGGAGAGGACCACACAGAGGGCTGCAGGGCAGACATTGGCCAGCCCGCCAAGCTCCCTGGCCTCACCTGCCACCTGACCTGGTCCACACCTCTCCCAGCCACGACGACTCCTTGTCCCGTTCCAGACACAGTCTCAACAGTGAGCAACTCACAATGCCTCAGCAAAATACAGCCCAAGCCTTGAAGATGCCACCTGTCTGCAGAACCACAAAAGCAGAGTGTGTGCCGGCTGAGGGCCACCGTGTGGTGACGGGCAGGCTACCTCTCGTCCCATCGGGTATGAGAGCCAAATCGAGACAGAGGCCCATCCCCAAACCTCTCACATAAATACTGACATCAAAGAATCCACGGCTGCGTGGACTGAATGGCTCATAGGTTGACGCCCTGACCCCAGGGTGGCTGTACCAGAGACGGGGCCTTTACGATGGTGATTACCGTTAAATGAGGCCATGAGGGGGGTCCTGATCCAACAAGACCGGTGTCCTTATGAGAACAGGGAGGGACACCAGGCATGTACGTGCACAGAGGGAAGGCCACGTGAGGACACAGCCAGAAGGCGCCATCTGCAAGCCACAAACAGAGGCCTCATGAGAAACCCACTCCACCGACACCCAGATCTCAGGCTTCCAGCCTCCAGAACTGGGAGACAATGAAATTCTGTTGCTTGAGTCTCCTGTCCGTGGTGTTCTGCCGCGGCAGCCCCAGCTAACACAGCGGCAGGATGCACGGCACTGCAGGCCGGGAATCAACCCAAGGCCACCGCGCCTTACGCGGGGTGCCAGCCTCACAGAGCCACGGTGGCGAGCTGCCCCCTCTCCGCACCCCAGGGCAGAACTGCGGGTGCATGGGAGGAGGGCGAGGGCCAAGGGCAGAGAACAAACCACCAGGCCGTGGAAGAACACGGCAAATAACATCTGGAGGTGAGGGAGGGATTTGGCACGGTGCTTTTACAGTCTTATTGGAAAAATTAATTCAAGCTGGGCTCTGCCCAAGCACTCCCCTGCGGACGGGCGCCGCGAGAAAGGGCCATAAACAAGGCGCGCTGATAAACGGCGGAGCGCTGAGCTGCAAGGCGGTGTCCAGCGGGTGCGCTGGGATCGAGTCTTATTTAACACCCTCATCAGTGATCTGGAAGGAGCAGTAAACAGCACATTAATTACATTTCCAGATGATACTAAATTTGGAGGTGCTACAGAAAGTCAATGAGGACGGAGAAACTACACAAATGGGGTCCAACGAGGTCAGTGAGAAGGGTGAGAGGCAATACAGGATCCAATCTCAAAGCAGGGAGGCCAATCGAAAACTTTCCCTGTGTCCTGCACCTCTGCCTCATTTCCATAAGAAGAGTGCATAAACGATGCAGAGGCGATGCTTCTGCTGTCTGGACTCCCCTGCTACTCAAGTCCCCGCACCAGTGTCAGGACCTAACAGAGTCCGCAACGCTCAGACGTGTCCCTGGCCATCAGAGTTCTCCTGACCCGACACTCAAAACCCAGAAGCCAGAACAGATTCTGGGAACGTGCTACCCCGTGACCCCCAGGCTTGCAGTCCAAACTCAGGAGGGGTCTTGTACGCATAACACCACTGAGCTCGTCTACGACCTGGCCAGCCCAGTCCGGAAAGACAAGGCACCGTGGCACAGTCTGCTTCCGATCATGGCACTCAGAGCCCAGAGGAAGGAGGTCAAAGGACTCTATTATGTCCTCGAAAAGGACAAGAAGGAACTGAGACACTTGGAACTTACCCAAGCAACAAAATATCTGGCTCTATAAAATTTAAGTGTATTTCTAAAGAGATAAAGGAGACAAGTGTTTGGGAGCTCTAATCTCACTGGCCTCTAAACTCCAATATTTGAATGTCATTATAAACATCACTCAGAAGTGACAATTGTATTTCCATCCTACACAACAAAAACCAATAATAAGAAAACATTTTTATAACAAGGCAGTTTACAAAATTCTTGCCTCAGAAGCAAAACTCTTGAAGCCTAGTCCCTGTAGGTCGGGTGCTCTGGGGCCGAGCTGCACACGTCTAACCTAAGCATGCTGCTGCGCGGCAAGTCACCCAGCCAAGCCCCAGGCTGTGAAACACACGCAGGGACAGAGGACTGAACTAGGTGACTCCTGCAAAGCACGAGCCCCAGAGCCTGGCACGCGAGCATTACGTGGGAGCTGCCACTGCCATCATCTTTGTCGTGCCATCGTCATCATCACCTTGTTCCCTCACACGTAGCACAAGTACCACGAAAATGATAAAGCCAAAAATACCAGGTGACCTTCCCAAGCACCCACCACTGGCCATGAAGTCGTGGCCTACACTCGAGTCTTCCGATGTCTCCTCGTCACCCTCCACCCGGGCCGTTTGTCTACGCCGTGCCCTGGCGTGGTCTTCCTCCCTCCTGAGGGACGGCGCTGCACCCTGCGTGCTCTGGTCCTGGATGCGAGGCCCCGTGAGCAGCCGCCAGCCACTCTGCCTCCTCCCATGCACGGAGGTGGGTGGGCAAACAGGCTGGTGGCAGTAGAGAATGTACTTCTCTTTGCTCAGCTATGTTACAGTTATCATTAACAAACAAATCATAAGTCAGAATTTGCAGCAATGACGCTCACAGCGTAGGGCAATAAGATTTGGTATTCCATGCTGCCCCAGAGGAAGACTCATGGAATTGAAACAATAGCTTGTGCCCCCAAATCACAGTCGACAGGACTCAGGTGGACTGACACTTCACACAGTCTCCTATCGCTCACCAAAGCGGCCCCAGGGAACTATGTCCATGTGAATCCCAAACCAAAGAGGACCAGGAGAGATACACTTTCTAACGCTCCTACAATAGGCTGTTCAACTTCAGGTCTGTCGGGGCCGACGCCTCCCAGGTGAAATGTCCTCCGGCGGGCGGTGCGTTAGCACACAGCTCTTCCAGAGATGACAGGTCAGCTATTTTTGTTAGTCACAAAAAAAACAAGAACCCACAGAATATTTAAGTTTAAAATGGAATACAAAATGTTTTCATTTCAAAACATATGTTACTTGGTTTGGTGTGAGCATTAAAGATAGGGGCGGCGCTGTCGAGATGCTTTTACGAGAAATGTCTGGAGAGGGCAGGGGCTCCGGTCGAAGCCGCCGTCACGAGGAACGGCAGCGCCACCGGTGAGCTTCCTGACTGGTGAGGGC
This sequence comes from Cheirogaleus medius, assembly GCA_008086735.1. NCBI lineage: Eukaryota > Metazoa > Chordata > Mammalia > Primates > Cheirogaleidae > Cheirogaleus > Cheirogaleus medius. The sequence goes on along the minus strand of VBSM01002608.1, from coordinate 173,547,035 downwards.
TGACGGGAGGTTCTCCGACACGCCCCAGCTCCTAGCGGTGATTTCGTGACTTCCTTCTCTTTTCAAGGTGCTATTTCTTGGCACCAGCATCATAAGAAAATTTAATTCTCACCTTTCCTACCTGAGCACCTATACCCTGATAAAAAGGAAGTACTCAATCTTTTAACATCTGCACAGAAAACACAGAGCAAACATTAATCAGAGCCGCAGCCAGTGTGCCTTAGAGACAGCAGGCCCTGTGTGCAGCAGGGCAGCCTCCAGCTCCCTCTTTGATCAAGCAGCACTTGAAAATGAGCAGGAGTCGGGTCCTAATTTTTCTCACTGCCTCTCATGCACTCCACTCTTTCAAAGGAATCGCAATCATTTTATCTCAGGATTCTGAGAGGAGTCTTAACATATTCTTTTCCAGAAAAAAACCCACTTCTCGTAGCTTATTTTCACAATGCAAAGTAATCATTTAAATTCAAAAATGCAATTTTTTTTCCAATTTGGTGCAGAGATAAATGGGAAACTGTGGCTTTAAACAAAAACAACTGTGTGCTGAGCCGGTGATATAGTTTTTGCTACAATCAGAAACCCTCAGCAGACCCGCCCACCTACCTAGCGCTGCAGAGGAAGCAGACTGATAGAGTTTGAGTCCAGGACCAGAGCACGCAGGGCACAGGGACACCGGCAGGGAGGAGGAGGACCACGCCAGGGCACGGCACAGACAAGAGGCCTGGACCGAAGCCCATGCTCGGAGGCGTGGAGGGTGACGAGGAGACATCAGAAGACTCACGTTCAGGCCGCGACTCCACTGCTAGGACCTCGAAGCTACAAGGAATCTCAGGAACCACCTCGTTCTGCACCTTTGTTCTATGGCTTAAGAAGGACCACCCTGCCTTCGAGCAGGCAAGGACCTCAGACGTCGCTCCAACGAGCTATCCCACGAAGATGCCAGGGCCCCGGAGGAACAGAAGGCGCAGACATCGCACTCAGTTATTTGTTCTCAGCAGTGAAAACCTCCACAAAGTCCACCACGTCGCTCAGGGCCACACGAGCTCAAATGATATCGGCTGCTCTTAAAAATGAAGGTTCTGACAGACAACTACCGACAGCATCTGCGTTCCAGGGGTCAGCGGCGAATCTCACCCTCACGTCTCGGGAAGATGTCCCAGGCCCAGCCGCGGGGCAGTCCACAGCAGGGCCAAGGCCTGGGTGGGATCATGAAACCCCCTCTCCCCCAGGGGGTCAAAACGGCCATCCCCTCGCACGGCTTTCCGTGGTGCCTGGGCTTGGGGGCTGACGGATCACAGGCTGCTTCCGCAAGGCAGCAGGGACCCTAACGCAGGGCTCGCACACCACCTGGCCGGGCTCCCCACTGGCTACGTTGCTCGTGGCTGCCCCGCGGGGCCCGGTGCCTCAGCCCAGGACTCAGGGTGTGTCTTAGCCACAACAGAAACTCAAAAAAAACTTTTCAAAAGTGTAAATAACAATGATGTCTAAAGTGGGGAACAGAAAAGGGTCTTAGCCATAACCGAGGTTAAAATTCCTTTTTTGCAGATGACAAAAATGGAGCCTATAAAGTTCAAGTGTCAAAGGTCACAGTATTAACAACCTAGATAGAACTGGAGACCACGCTCCTAAGTGAAGTAGCACAAGGACAGAGAAAGAAACACCACTCGTACTCACTTTTAAACTGGACCTAAACGATCGACCCTTTGTGTGTAAGTACGGTAGTGCAATTCAACAGAAATCGAGCAGGTGGGAGGGGGAGGAGGGGATGGGTACATTCACACCTAACGGGTACAATGCGCACTGTCTGGGTGATGGACACACTTATAACTTTGACTCAAAGTGTACGAAAATAATTATGCAACCCAAAAGTTTGTACTCCCATAATATTCTGAAATTTAAAAAATGTCACGGTACTAACTTTTGGCAACATCATGGGGCAAACCTAAGTCTCCTTAATCCAAACCCCAGGGTCTTTCTGACTCAGCACTGACTGTGCGGTACTGACCTGGTCTGCGACTTTGGATGAATGGGTTAGATTCACAGAGCCCCTGCGGGCGTGCCTGCCTCGGCTGAACACAGAGCCGCACGCACGATTAGGGGCACACCGCAGCCAGGGACCCGGCACTGGACACGTGCCTCGAGTACGTCAGAGCCTCGCTGTGCCTCCGTTCCCTCCTCAGTGGGATGGGGCCTCGGTGAGCCGGTGTGCACCGAAGTGCTCAAAACAGGGCCTGGCGGGGCCACACTCAGAATGCCGGTGACATCCTTCCTGCAGTTGCCGATGCGGGCAGGTACACGTTGCTGTGATGACTCCCATCAGCCTAAATGCAAGTCATCACTGTCACCACCAAATATATAAACCAGAAGTGGTCAGCGTCATTGAAATGCAAGAACATTGAAGCCCCATGACTTCTGGCTCTTTCTGGAGATTCAGAAATTGGCAAATCAGCTAACTTATATCACAGTTCCTTGCTATATTAAAAAAAAAAAAAAAAAAGCTACTGAAGAGAATACATAATCTTTCAGAATTATAAAGATTATAAAATTTCATTGCATATTGGATACCATCCTATGTAGGCACGTCAGAAAGTCTGAGATTGAAAGTTTTAGGCCTAAGAAATGGCGTCTCCGGTCAGACTTGCAGTCCCCACACGGAGCACGCTCTGACAGGGGCACACGGGAACGGCGCGGGAACGGGGCAGCCTCAGAAGGCAGGAGACTGGCCCCGACACGTTGCTTCCTTCCTTAACGGCCACTGTGGGTCCGATGCCCATGCACAGGAAGTTCCTTAAACTCTCTCCAAGTCCCACGCGTGGCAAGGTCTTCGTTCCCCACTGGATGTGGTCCCTCTGCCCACGATCACCGCACCTGGGGCCTCGTGACATGGACTCACATGATCGGCACCCTCCGTGGTGAGTAGGTTTAAAGTTCCTCCTTACCGAGGAGAAGCACCGTGTGAGAGAGTCTGGGACCTAACAAGGCCCCAAACACGAAGACGCGCAGGGCACGGTCTCCAGACGGGCCACCCAGGCTTGGGCCCGGCCTCCAGCACTCGAGCACACACCCAGGCAAGTCACGAAACCGCTGCGGACCCCTGTCTTCTCATCTGAAACACCGGGGTTACTGGCGGTGTCTGCTTGCTAGTCTGGCTGGGATTAAACAGTCGATCCGAGTGAGGAGCTAAGCAGCGTTTGGCGGAGCCTACAGACGTGCCCGACACCTGCTGGCTGGGGCACGTTTGCTTCGGATGCCGTTTCGTTACCTGGAAGTTCTCGCTACATTTGGAAAGGAAAATTAAATTAACAGCACTAGTGTTAAAACAACGGCGGGACAGAACAACAACATGAGAAGTAACATAACAATAGTCACGAATACTATGATTTTCAAAGCAGTTCGTGTATATGGGCTTCCCATGAATCCCAACCCTAAATTAGTCAAGGCAGACATAATTCCTCCCATTTTATAGATGAGAAAACTGAGGCTCAGAGGCAGTGGCAACGCGTCTCCAGGTGCTGCGCGGTCTCTGGCTGCCCTAGCCCAGGACCCCCCATCACAGACCGCTGCCCCTGGGGACAGGATCAACGGCCACCTGCGAGGGACACACAGTGGTGCCCGCGGTGACCATCAGGAGTCATGAGGCTGTTCTCAGGACCCGTCCCAGCTTCACCACTTCCTGGAGGGGCAGCGACTCCAAGTGGCGAAGTGGCATTAATGTCTAAGGCTCACGCCGAGTTCCCAACACCCCCCCCCGCGGGACGCCGTCCTCCAGGCCGGACGCCAGGCCAAGGCCGCACGTACCGGCCCAGCATCTTTATGCAGTTGTCCACACCTGCTGGAGATTCCTTCCTCGGATCGTCACTCACAGTCAGGCAGGCAGGCGCCCGGCACACCCTGCCGAACGCACAGGCTCCACCTGCCCGTGGCATCCGCCGCCCTCACTCTGCGGCAGGCGTTTCTGGGAGCTCGCCACCCCGACACTGCACTGGGCACTGTGTGTCTGTGAAGCATCTGGTGACCTCCCCTGGCCACAACAACCAGTTCCTCTTGTGCTCCCTGCACCCGGGAATGACCTCTACAGAACGTCCTCGACTTCCCAGGCGCCAGAATGAAACGGCACGAGGGAGACAACCAGAAGGTCCCCGGGGTGCAGACTCCTGGGCCCTGGTCACGCCTGGCACGAGTGCACCGAGAGACCCGACCCCATCACGCTGGAGCCGTGAGGACACGAAAAGCAGCACGTCCAGGTCCCCCGAGGGGTAGGGCCAGCTACGAGAACCGCCACGCTCGGGCCACGGAACGGCTCCCGGAAATTTACGAAGCCTGAGCGCCCGGTCCGGATGCGACTGGCGAATCAGGGATCTCCTTTGTGATTCTTTTCACCATAGGCAGTATTGCCCAGAATACACACACACACTGCCCATACCTGTTCCCAGGGAAGAGAGGAAAACGGGACCAAAGAGGGAAGCCACCAACGAGAGGGCCCAGCTCCGGGCTCGCTGCAACGGCCGAGGTATTGGGCCCCTGCAGCTGCCACTCTGGATCACCCCGTATCCCGGATACGGTCCCCGTGCAACCTCACCCAGGCCCACCGTGCAGACCCCGTCTGGCTCTCTGGGGTCACAGTCGGAGGTGAACCCACAGATGGGGGAATCCTCTCGCCGGAGAGAGGCCAAGGAGGGATCCCAGGAGAGGGCACAGCCTGTCGGCTCGGCCCCTGGGACGAGAAGAAAGAAATAGAGACAGGTAACGCTGCCGAGAACCGGGGCACCTTCCGCTTGAGGGAGCCCCATGAAAGAGCCCATTTCATCACAGATCTTTCCCGTGTTCACGCAAAGCTTCCCTGTGCAACACCTCCCTGCCCCCCCAAATCCCAAGAACAGAGCATCTGTGTGCTCAGGGAGCCACGCCAGTGACGAAGGACAGAGGAAGCACATCCCGCGTGGCCAGAGCCTTACCAACTGCCATGTGTTTGCATAACAGGACTTGAGGGCCTTAGCTAAGGGACCCTCTGGGAGCCTTATGTTTTATTCAGGAGATTCCTGTGAAGTTTGCATTCTGCAGCCTAACATATCTACACTCATGTCAGGCTACAAATGCTTTCATTACGTAAAATCAAATAAAACTGACGCTACAGAAGGACACGCCACATTTATCCCGTGGATTCAAGCACGCCCGGCACTCGGCCACCTACCCTGGAGGGCACCGTGCCCCGTCCAGGAAGCGCGAGCCCTGACTGGCTCCCCGCCGGCGAGTGCTGACGGGCTCTGGGCTGGCGGGTGCTGCTGATGGGCACTGCCGCCCGCGAGCCGGGGCACCCACGCCCGCCGCTGTTCTCCAGTGCAGACGAGGCCGGGCCGCCCGCCACTCCTGGGCGCCAGGGGCGCGACCCAGCACGCGGCACAGGCCAGCCGCCCAGAGCCCCCTGCTGGGGCCCCCGTCTGTGCAGAGGGCACAGACGCAAGGCTGAGGTGCGTCCACTCAGGACAGCCTCAGGTCTTCTCACCGTTTTCTTTTAAATAATGGTGTTCGTTTAATTGTGCCCACTTTACAGATGGAAGCCCGGAGGTGACTTGCCTGGTCCAGGATCAGAGAATGAGCGGCCAGCAGAGGGAAAGACAGGTCCACGCTTTCCAGCTGCCGACCCGGTGCCCGGCCCCTCCCGCCTGCGCCGCGCAGCTCCACCTGCCCGCCTGGCGCGGTGACGGAACGTCGGAAAGTAACTGGGCCCTTTCACATGCGGCTTCCCTCTTCCCCCTCTCATGCGCTCTGATAGTGGCTCTCACTGAGTCACGAGACACCTCACGAGGGACCCAGAGCAGTGTGTGCTGGAGGGAGCGAGACAAAGGGAGGAGAGAAACCTGTCTCGGGTCCTGCCTCCTCCCGCCAGCACGCCGCGTCCCGGGGCGCAGGCCGCGGCAAAGGCGGCTGTTCGGCTGACACTTCTCCTCGCGTCCCCTCCTGCCGATCTACTCCGGACTCCCAGCACCACAGCTCCTGAACACACCCACTGTACCTTCCTACGTCTCAGCGAGACGGTTATCTCAACACACTTTAACTCAGCCAATTCCATCTGTCAGTCCTGTCTGAGGAGTTGCCACGTCTCACAGCAACACGGTTTCTCATCCAAACGGCGCCACGTTTCAGAGAAGGGGGTGCCGGCACGAGAGGTGAAAGCCGTGCCACCCCCGCGGGCCAGGGCACCCGGGCGCAGAGACGACCCCCGCGCGCCCGGGCCCTCCGGGGCGTCCAGTCCACAGGGAAGACGCGTGAGCTCAGACAATAAACACAGAGATGGCCTGGGCAGAAGTGGCCGTGCGGAGCGGGGACCCTGGCCAGGGCTGGGGGGAGGCTTCCAGGAGGAGGTGACTGTGTGCTGTATTTCTTTCTCTTTTATTTCTTAATAAATTTTATTGTTTAAACTTAAGATGTGCAACGTGATGCTATGAGATACACATGGATAGCAGCAATGGTTACTGTAGTGAAGAAAATTGCCATACCCAACTCATCTCACGAGTTGCTAGTTTTTCGTGTGTGGCAAAAGCGGCTACAATCTACTCATTCAGCAGAAATCCCGAATCCAATACACCTGCCATCCCCAACCGCAGACCGGTACCGTCCGTGGCCTGTTAGGAACCGGGCCACACGGCAGGAGGTGAGCTGTGGTGAGCTGGGGAAGCTCCGTCTGTATTTACAGCCGCTCCCCATCACACGCAGCACCACATAAGCCCCGCCTCCTGTCGGGTGAGGCCCTGTCTCCCATCGCCCCCAGGTGGGACCGTCTAGTTGCGGGAAAACAAGCTCAGGGCTCCCACTGATTCTGCATTATGGTGAGTTGTATAATTATTTCATTATATATTACAATGTAATAATAATAGAAGTAAAATTGCAATAGATGTAACATGCTTGAATCATCCCAAAACCATCCCCACCCCACCCGCCTGGTCAGTGGAAAAACTGACTTCCATGAAACTGGTCCCTGGTGCCAAAAGGTTGGGGCCACTGCGATACACTATTATTAACAGTGACCTCTACACTTCTTTATCCTACAGATCTGCTACTTTGCATCCTTTCGCCTACGCCTCCCCGTTTCCTCCTCCCCCACCCCACTGCCGTACTCCCTGTCTCTGCACATTCGACCTTTTCTGCTGTTTAGACCTACGCGTGAGGTCATCCGTGTTTCTAAGGCTGAAGAAGAGCTCACCATGGGCAGGAGGGAGGGCAGCGAGGGGGTCAGGGACATGGAAAGGCACGGAGGTGGGGGCAGGGCACAGGGGGAGCCCCGGGGAGCCGTGTGGTGGCATCAGTCCTCCAACCTGGACCTCCCAGTTGGAGCATCCTCTGTGCTCACAC
>VBSM01002608.1:173503857-173522273 GCA_008086735.1 Cheirogaleus medius | reverse complement strand
AAAAAAAAGCTATTTGAGCCAATTCAACTATTCAAAACAGCTTTAAGGTTCCCATGGTCAGGATCCCTCTACCCTCTTCTGCAAACACGGCTGGACAATTTTTGGAGCCTTAGATCTCTTTGTGAAACTATGAATTCTTTGTGAATCTATAGGCCTTCTGCCCAAAATGTGCACACATAATACACAAAATTTTGTATATAGTGTCAGCAAGTTCACGGAGCCTCGGAACTCCATCCAATTGAAACAGCTCCGGCTCACAGAGAGAGGACGTGCGCAGGGCACGTGCCGCTCCCGAGACGCGGAGCCGGCCGCCGCACGGCTGAGCCAGGGCAGTGCAGACACAGGGTCAGGCCCATCTTCAGACAGGACATTAAGACCTCCAAACGCAGGAACGTGCTGTCACCCCAGATGACGAAGGCCTGAAAGTCCCCCAAAATGGGACCCGGGAGAGGACCTATCCGAAAGGAAACGATGCTTTATGCTGGACGGCTTGTCCGCGCTTGGAGGGAGGGAGCGCCCACCGTGGTAGGTGCTCTGGAGGCACCGAAGAGGCGGGAGGTGTCATCTCTGCCCTCGGGAAACGTGGACTCGAGAGAGGAGAGAGGAGACAGAGCCTCAGACAGACGGAAAGACAAGATGAGATGTGATGAAGCATCAAAAACGCTGGAACAGACCATAATAACAGCAAATTAGCATTTATCAATATGCAGCCACAAGCGCAACATTAGACACAAGGCAGGATTAAATGCCATCGCTATAAAATAGAAGGAAAAATAAGCAGATTGTATTAGTAGCTATTATATTGAATAAAGAAGGGCAATTCAAGAATGCAGACGCTACTTGAGTGAAGATAATGAACCGGCACTCAATTTACTTCATTCTAAAGCAATTTGTAGAGCCAGGAACAGCATACCTGGAGAGGAATGACAGTAGGCACACAGGAAAAAAGCCTAAATAGATCATCTGTCTCAGAGAGCGTAAAGCTGCCACAGTTTTAGAAAAGCACTACAAATTTGGAACTATCTTGTTCAAGCTCACACAAGAAAAGACACTTCTTTTTTAAAAAATGGAAGAGAGAAATCATTCATATAGACAAACCTAAAATGTATCTTTAAAAATCACAGTGAAATCTCATAAAAGTTCAATTCAAGAGCTTTCCAAAAATTATTTAATTCTGGCCCTTCTGGCGACAGATCTATAGACATCTATCCATGTCTGGAATTCTGCTTCTTTGATTGAAGTAATGATAAAATGACCTCTCTAAGTCTGGCAGCATGATATTTCTACAGGTGTTCCAACAACCCTATCTAAGATCAAATTTTTATAGTGTAACAGGTGACAAAGCATTTCCACCTATTTTGTCTGGGTTCATCCCAATTCAATTCAATGCGGTCGACAGGAAGACAGGACGGACAGCAGCAACCCCACTTCCTAGATAAAACATCTGAGGACCAGCGAGGTGCAATGACAAGCCTCTGTCACCTGCAGCTGCTGAGGAGGAAGAACCAGGGAACACCCTTCCAGCTGCAAGGAGCTCCTCACCTCGTGAGGGCCTGGCCTCCGCTCTGGCCACCAGTGTCACTCAGTTACCAGATCTCAGAGCCACCTCTGGTCCCCACCCCACCCAAGCCCCACACGCCCTACCAGGGGCCCTCCCGTCAGCTCCCACCCCTTCCGCTTTGCACCCTGCATTGCTGCCCCGGGCTGCAGGCCAACCTCTCTCAGTCCTCGCCCTCCTCCCAGGTGCGCTCACTTTCCCCTACGTATGATCATCATTAACAGGCCGATGATTGCCCAACGGGACTCTCGCTAAGCCAGACCCTCGCTAAGCCACTGTGAGCCGGCTCTGTGCTAGGTGCCCACAGGCACCCCCACAGCAGCCCAACCATGCAGCCCTGCCAGCCTCCCCAGACCTCCCGCTACACCCCCACTCCAGTCCTCACCTGCCACTCTGATCCCTGTGGGTCCTCACTCCCACAGGGCCCCTTTCCAGTCCCGCACCGCCTCCTCCCGCACCGCCTCCCTCATTCCCTGCTTGAATTACATCTTAACAACCTCGTAACCAGTTTTCCTGACACAAGTTCGTCCTCAACCTTGCTACAAAAGCCACTTTACCAAATCAAATCTGGGCCTTAGGTTTTCAAACAATGGGCTAAAGACTCCATTTCTCTCCTCTCAAACTGGGAAATCACACAAAAGCAAGGAGGAGAATGAAAAACAGAAATGTAAACTCTGTCTGCAGTGAAACTCGGAATCATCCATGATGCAAAAGCACAGCACCTGAAGGCAGAAGGCGGGGGCCAAGAAGGCCAGAAACAAGAGAAGATGCTGGAGACAGCATGTCCCAGACAAGCCTGGGAGCAGCTCCGCGGACTGACCCTAAGGGGCAAGGCCCAAGCCCCCGGATGGGGCCACAGAAGCAGGTGCGCAGGTGCGTCCCACACACCACATGGTGGGAGTGAAGCGGGGCAGACAGGGCCACCAGCACCTTCTCAGGAAGCAGAGTCCAGGACAGAGGCGCTGCACTGTGGGCCACCTACACGGACCAACCTCCTCCGGCTTGCAGCAGGTGACAGCTGAAAGAATTCCTCACAAACACAGCCCGTACCGCAGTGTCCCTGCCAGCCCGCAACGTGGGCCTGGCCCCACTCCACGGACAGAGCCTGTAGGGAGCCGGACCAGGAAGGACGCGCCACTAAAAGACCAGCGATCAAAAGGAACTAGCACAGGTGCTAGGGAAAAGCATGACAAGGAGAGAGGGAGAGAAGACAAAGAGGAAAAGACATCAGAAGATGGAAAACAGAAACCAGAAAATGTTGCCACAGAATAGCTGAAAATTGTGAACGAACATAAATTCATAAAAATTAATGGAGCAATCATCTCTATAAAAAAAAAAAGAAGGAAATAGAAGAAAAGAATAGAAAGGAAAAAGACCCACAGAGTGGGAGAAAACATGTGCAAACTATCCATCTGACAAGGGATTAATAATTGGAGTATCCGAGGAGCTCAAGCAACTCAACCACAAAAAAATCAAATAGTACGATTAAAAATGGGCAACAGATCTGAATAGACATTTCTCAAAAGGAGACATAAAAATGGCCAACAGGTATATGCAAAGGTGCTCAACATCACTAATCATCAGGGAATGCAAATCAAAGCCATAATGAGATAGCATCTCACCCCAGTTAAAACGGCTTTTATCAAAAAGACAGGCAATAACGAATGCTGGTGAGGATGCAGAGAAGGAGGAACCTTCGCACACTGTTGGTGGGAATGCAAATCAGTGCAACCACTATGGAGAACGGTACGGAGCCTCCTCAAAAAACTAAAAACAGAATTCTGATATGACCCAGCAATTCCACTGCTGGTATATATCCAAAGGAAAGAAATCAGCGTATTGAAAACATTATTTGCACCCCCATGTTTATTGCAGCATTAATCACAATAGCCAAAATAGGGAACCAACCTAAGTGCTCATCAACCGATGAATGGATAAAGAAAATATGGTATATATACACAACGGAGTATTATTACAAAAAAAGAATGAAATCCTGTCATTTGCAGCACTGTGGATGGAACTGGAAGTTATTATGCTAAATGAAATAATCCAAGCATAGAAAGACAAATATCACATGTTCTCGTTCTTATGTAGGAGCTAAAAACGTGGACCTCACGGCGATAGAAAGTGGATTGGCGGTTACCAGAGGCTGGGAAGGGGGATAAAGAGAAGTTGATTAATGGGTACAAATACACCATTAGACAGAGGAAATAAGATTTGGTGTTCAACAAATCTACAGTTTACGATACTCTATTGTACATTTCAAAATAGCTAGAAGAGAATAATTTAAATGTTTCCAGCATAAAGAAAAGACAAATCTGTAAGGTGATGGATAACCCAAGCACACTGATTTGATTGTTAAAAATTATATGAATGTATTAAGTTATCATAGGTACCCTGAAATTATATACATCCATTATACAGCAATAAAAAATTGTTTTAATAAAAAAAAAAACAAGAAAAAAGAAAAAATCCAAAGTAGAGATCAGAGAAGATATGGCAAGACAACACGAGATGACTAAACATGAGCTGACAGAGCACATGAATAAAAAACAGAATGAGCACAAGAAGGAAGTCTGCGTTGGAAAGGACCCAAAGATGGACACCCCCAAAACACAGCAGGGAAAGGGGACAGAGTTAAGATCTCCTAAACAAATTTCTGATCACAAAAGAAATTAAATTCAAAACTGCAAGATATCCCAGAAACAATAAAATCAAGAAGTCAGTGTTCAGAAGAAAATCCATGGGTCGATAATGCCTGTATTAAGTAACAAAAAAAAAATGAAAACAAATAAATTAAGCACCCAACTGATAAAGTTAAAAAAAAAAAGGAACAAACTAAAAGACTACCTCCATTCTCAGATTCTCCACCACTCTACAGGAACACCTCTGCATCCTGCATGTGCAAATCCACAAGCGCTGGGATTTTGTCTGTTTCCTTCTCTGTTGGGTTCCAGGTGCACAGAATAGTGTCTGGCATATTGCAGACAATAAATAAATATTTCTCAACTGAAAAATGAATGCATTTTCCAGGAAAATATCAGTTACCAATACTGATTTCAAAAGAAACACAAGAAATCTGAGTTATCATGAATCAAAAGGTCAGTGGTATAAGAACATGAAGAAACAGGCAACACCAACACCACTTCAGCTGTTTGAAACACAGAAACAGAAGGAAAACTTCAAGTGCTTTTTATGAAGCCAGCATAGCAGTGAAGCAAAACTCAACTAAGAAAATACACGGAAAATTACTTACAAACATTAATGAGAAAATGCTAAGTAAACCACTAGCAAACCGAATCCAGCAGACTACCCTTCCACAATCAAGTGGAATTCTTTCCAAACATGCACCGGTGGTCCAATGTTTAGAAAGCTATTAACGTAACTGAACAAAGAGATCGAAAGAGAAAAATCATACGACCAAATGATCAATTCCATGGATGTCAAAAAGCATTTGAAAAATTTAATCTCCATCTTTGACTTCAAAACTCTGAAAAGGTAAAAATCTGCAGACAGGGTAGGCATGATGGCAAAGGTGTTTCCTTACTTGGCAGCCAGCAGACCCTTGGGTGATGGCCTGGCCCATCCATCCCTCAGCCCGATGGCACAAAAGGCAACATGTCCACATTCTTTTCACCCTTCTGACCTGGCTGCACTGACCTCAGGACTTCAGGAGACCCTTGCAGAACAGAACCTCATTTCCTCGTGTGGCTTACGGCCTCGGCTCTGCTTGCTTACTGGTTTTGGTGATGAACCCAGGGGAAAGAGACTTGAAACAAGCCCAAGTTGTCACTGCCACCCACCCTCCAACTTCGACGATGCTTTCTGGTCTGGCCCAGCTCAGTGGGGCAGCACTGGACTCACACGGGAGCTGACAGATGTGCCCCACAACTCTGTCCACACCTACAGTACCTGCTGGCTGTGCTGGTCCGTTGTGAATCCCATGCCTGCCCCTCCCCCACACACACACAACTTACATGTTAGCACAGCCACCACTGGCTACAGGCTCACTCCTCCCATCACTCTCGTGTTTACCATGTGGAGATGTGACCCACACAGCTAAAGGTCTCTTCATGTCAGAAGTTCAAAGAAATAAGATTGCAGGAAAGAAATCAACCTATTTGTATAGACTTTGAGATAGTCAGAAAAAAGTACTGCTAACTGAGAACTATTCACTAAACTCACACTTATAAACTGATTTCTACTGACCAGTATACTAAAAGTATGTAAAAGCATCTGAAATTTCATTTATACTATAAAAAATTCAAAACAATTACCACTAATCTACTCAGCACTTTTCTAAATGGATGATCCTTTGTGTTGGTCATCTGCCTTTTACTTGCAGTTGTGGTACCTGACTTTACCTTCCAAGCCTCATTCCCTTCAGTCAATGGTCAATATCAGCTCTCTAGCTTTTAATGTAAACTGTTCTCCATGTGATGTGAACGTCACTGACAACCAAAACACCACTATCGTTTTCAGATCTTTTTATGCTGACTGCAATGATGGTTCTTCAAATTCAAAAAAGTCGTGGCCCATGGAACTGTCTAATAAGTGCAAAAATAAGCTACTTCTTTTAAGATGGAGAAATTCCAATAAAATATTTGACTCCCTTAGGAGGATCAATTCCAAATCTTAGGAAATAACATTTAAGTTAATCTCAAAGATCCAATACTGGAGATCAAAACCTCTGGGTTATTTGGGAGATTTCTGAGTGAGATCAATAAGTTATTAAGTAGCATTGGCAGAAGTAACTGTACCACATTAGGCAGTAAAAGATCATGGAACCTTATATCTACCCATATGGGGCCTCCCTAAGTAGCCCCATGCGTACCTAGTTAAGGAGAAAGCATAGAACTTAGTGGTCAAGAGGCTTTGAAGTCAGCTTCGGTTTAAAGCCTAACTAGGTCAGAACACCAAGTCTATTGTTCACTAGCTAAGTAGCCTTGGACAGGTAACTGTTCTCTCTCAGCCTCAGCCTCTTCATCTATACAGCAGGAATAAAAACATCTACCAAAAATGACTGCTGTAAGAATTTAATGAAATAGTTGTTCAGTGCAATGCAGAGTATCTGACATAGCTCAGTGCTCAGTAACTGGTAGTATAGCCATCACTCTCGTGAATGTGATACAGCCACCAGTCAAACCCTGCAACACAGTTTATTACTCATACGACACTTAGTTACGGCCTTGTGTGGTATTTACTTGTAAGAATTTTGTCTGATTATGATGACTAGAACAACACATTGAACACACTATATGCCAGGCATTGTTCTAAGTGATTCAATTAAATGTATTAACTCATTGAATTTTCGTAACAGCCACAGGGGTGGGGGTAAATGCTTATTTTCCCATTTTATTGCCAAAGAAACTGAGGCTCATGATTACATAGTAAGTGCTGGAGCCAGGATTTAAATCTTAGGAGTCTGGGTGGCATTCACGCTTTTAGTAACTAACACTGCTGCCTCTCTCTCTGTAACCTACTTGAAAGCAGATATCAGCCAGGCACAGTCGCACACACCTGTAATCCTAGCGCTCTGGGAGGCCGAGATGGGAGGATCGCTTGAGGTCAGGAGTTTGAGACCACCTTGAGAAAAGCGAGACTCCATCTCCACTAAAAATAGAAAAACTTGGCCAGGGATGGTGGTGCATGCCTGTAGTCCCAGCTACTCAGGAGGCTGAGGCAGGAGGATCGCTTGAGCCCAGGAGTTTGAGGCTGCAGTGAGCTATGATGATATCACTGCACTCTACCCAGAGCAACAGAGTGAGACTCTGTCTCAAAAAAAAAAAGGAAAGCAGGTATCATTTATATCTTTAACACATATTGTTGCATGCAATTACGTATCAGGTACTTTGCATCGCAATGAACTATGTTTTTTATCTATTCCTCAGTGCCTTAAGCATAACAGATTCTCAAAAGCTACTTGAATAGATGAAAACGAGTACAGGGCTCTAACAGATCCTACACAGTCCTCACCTACCTACCCTCCCATCTCATCTCCTACCTCATTCATCGCACTCATTCACTCTGCCCACACCAGCTTTCTTGCAGTCCAAAACTGCCATGTGCACTGCTTATGCTGTGGGGGGTTCATTGAGTTCGTAATCATTTGTTGAGCACCTACTGTGTGCTATCACAGCAAATAGGCACTAGAGAATACAGGATGATAACGAAATAGGATACTAGTGGAAAACCAGTTAAATCCAAATAAAGTCTTTGGCTTACTTTATGGTACCAAGGTTAATTTCTAAGCTTTGATAAATGTACCATGGTTATGTAAGACGTTACACACATCAGGGGAAGCTGGGTGGAGGAAATGCAAGAACTTTATGCGCACCTTTGCAACTCTTCTGTATATCTTAAGTTTTTTCAAAATTAAACAATTTTTTTTAAAAAAACAGATACAGCTCCTGCCTTCAGGAACTCAAATTCCAGAGGAAAAGGTGGACGTGTAAACAAATGTGTACACGAAGCGAGCGATAATTCCCCGGCCAGAAGTAATGTTCAGGATGGGATGGGGGGGGGGAGGAGGACGGCCAACCTGTGCCAACCCTGCTGTCATCCAGGACCCAGCCAAAGGGACCTGGACTCGGTGCTGGCTCTGCAATCGTTGGGCCTCCCGAAGCCTCAGCTTCCTCCTCTGCAAGAAGGGACCCCGGGGTCTGCAAAGCGAGTCCCTGGGGGACCGCGCATGCCCTCAGCAGCCAGGCCAAGCGCACCTGCGCTCTCCGAGTGACCCACCTGGAACTCCAGCCCGTAGATCACCGGCGCATCGTCCTCCATGGTGCGGGAGGGCGGCCCGACCCCGGCCGCTCACACACTAAGGCTCTCGCTAGGGCCGGGGCATCAGCACCTCGCAGGAGTGCTCCCAGCGTCCATTCATTCCCTCCGCACAGCAAACGGCTCCAAACGGGCACCCTTTACGGCCCACACCAGCTTCCGTAGGGCCCACTTCCTGTTTTCCTCTTACGTCATCAATGCGCTCCTCGATGGAGGCCAATGGCTGCGGCGCAGGGCTCAAGCGCATGCCCATTTGCGCTCCCATCCGGGTTCTCAGCCGCGCTGGTGCCCGGTTGGTGGGCGGGGCGGGGAGGCTGCGGAGGCGGAGCTCAGGGAGGCGGGGAGTGGGCGTCTCTGACCTCAGGTTGCAAGGGGAGGCGGCGCAAAAGTCTCCTCCCGAGTTTTACTCTATAGGAGCAGTCGCTGAGACGCTGCCATGTTTTCTCATTTGTACTGTTACGTGGCATTGCCGAGCGTGGGCCCACGCTTTACACAGCCGTAAAGGTCTTCCCTCTAACCTAGGAATAAGCGTAGACCTCGCTTTACAGATGAGAGGTGCAAATTTGAGTGACAGCCGCAGATGCGCGGGTAGTCTGGGGGCTAGGGTGCGCACCTGAGCCGTCAGACTCCCCTAGGCTCGGCCTAGGGTCCCCAGGTCAGAGGCCATGCCTAATGCCTTTCCGCAGGCGCCGGCCCCGGGTGTGGCAAAGGCTGCACTGCCCGGAGTGGGGTGATGCCGAAAGCTCGCACCGCGCCACTGGCCGTACTGGGCCAGCTTTTGCCTCCAAATGGGAGTCGGAAGGGAAGACCATGGGATTCCCCAGAGGCCGTCCCTCCTGTGCGGCAGGCCCAAAGTGCCTGCCTTGACGTTGGGCAGTGCCCTTGGAAGACAGGAATGACATTGCAGGGAATCCAAAATAATCAAATCATAGCTGAACCCCCATCTCTGTTTCCACCAGGGTGTCCACGACCACGCACCTTTCCTCCATTTTTGTGATTATTTAGCTTTTCCCTCTCCCTGTAATTGATCTCCATGATAGAAATGGCTGGGTCTGGTTTTGCTCAGTGGTACTCGGCACCCGAAATGAGTGATTGAGGCAAGGATCTCAATCAACATTTATTAGGCCAGCTTTAAGATCCTTCCAGGAAAAACGCAAGCCACAGATGCATCTGTGGCTATTTTCTGAAGAGGATTTCGAGATGTTTAATATTTATACATTTCCTTAAAGCAGGGGGAGGTGTATAGGAAGAGGGGCGGGCAGGTAGGCAAAAGGTTACATTTTTATGAGACTTTAGTTAGTGCCCAGGAAATGTACATTTCACATAAGATAAGGTGAATGTATGAGGAGAAAAAGAGAGTAAAGGAAGAATCAATTATGCAGACATCTCTAGATAGCTGGGGGAATAGTTGATCTCATCTTGTCTCTGTTCTGCACTTGGGAAGATAAGCTTGTAATCAACATCAGCATGAAATCAAACAGACTTTAGTTTCAGGAGCTGGACATAGACTGCAGACCTAAAGTACAATTGGCATGTCCTCGTTTTGGGAGGCCAGCAAAGAATTTACTTATGAATGATCTGTGGGGGCAGTCCTTCGTAGATGCCTGTAGCCTTTGACCTTTCTGTAGGGATCTGGCTAATGCATTATGTTAGTAACAGATAGCTATGACTCAGCCTCCAGGCTTGACCTTCCCTTTTGCATAAGGAGTTTGGGGGGATCCTGAAGTTTTTATTTTCCTTTATATACTCAACACCCTGCATGACACAGAGTTAAGGCATGATGAATATCTGTTGAGTGAATGAGGAGACCTTAGAGATTTATTAGAAACCAAGTAAACAGAGGTCCACCCCTAAGAATCATACTCAACCGCTGCATTTGCCAATATTAACTTGCTGAGCTAAGAAAATGCAGGGTCTTCATATACCTGGATTAAATCCACCCACCTGTCATTGATGTTATTACTACCACTATCTTCACCATCAATGTTAGTATCATACAAATACAGGTGCATGGTAGAAAACACAGATAAGCACAAAGATAAATTCCTAGAAATACTAGCCAATAAAAATAGCCTAAGCGTCTCCCTCCACCTGCCCCTTCTGCCACAGTTTGCCTGTAGCCTCCGAGTGTCAGAATGAAGCTAGACGGAGGGTAATCACCCCCGCCCCACTTCCCAGGATAGGGCCTCTCCCCACCCAACCCCGACTCCTCGCCCAGCTCCGCATTCACACCTTGGGCTCCAAGCTCCGCCCACCGCAGACGAACCGGAAACGCGCCGCGCTTCCAGCGAGGGCCTCTGGTCCCTGCACTGGGCATGCGCGGAAGTAGGTTCTCCGCGGACCGGCAGGCGCAGGCGCACAAGCTGCACTGAACCCTGTGTCTTCTGCTTGCCTCCTGGCTTCCGTCACCTTCTTCCCGGACCCTGCTCACGGCCCCAGTGGGCGGGTGGCAGGTGAGGATCAGGGCCCCGCAGTCAGGAGAGAATCGGCCGTGCCGAACCGCCTCGGGGCTGGAGCCCGCCGGCCCTCGGCCCGGCCCCCCGGGTCTCCTCTGAGTCCTTTCCTAGAGAGGGGCGGGCTTCCCTCCTCCTACCTGGGAAATGTCCACCTCGCAGGGCTCCTTCGGGGCTGGAGCCCGCCGGCCCTCGGCCCGGCCCCCCGAGTCTCCTCTGGGGCCCTTCCTAGAGAGGGGCTGGGGCCCCTCCTACCTGGGCACCTCTGCTCCGCCGGCCTTGGGCCCAGACCTCCGTGCCGCCAGCCACGCTCCTGCCCTCGCTCCCCACGTCTGTACAGGGGCTGGCAACTTCTCCCCAGGATGCGGTCGCTAAAGTGAGGGAGTTCAGATGAAAGTTAGTTTATAAACGATCAGCCGGCACACACACGCGGACTTGTCACTCGGACTCTGCACAGAGGCGCACGGGCCTGGAATTGAGACCCCAAACTCTGGTGCTCTGCGACCAGCTTGTCCCCAAGCAAGCCCCTCAACTTCTCCCATGCTTAGCTGACTTTCCTGTGGAAAGAGGTTAATAGTAAGCTGCCTTACCAAACTCTCAGCGTTGTGAGGTTAAAATGCAATAATTGATGTAAAACCATTTGTTACTGAGTAAACGTTGGCTGTTATTACACATCCTAATTGTAGAGTATATATACTGTGAAGACTGAAAAAGCATTTATTTAAAAAGAAGCATAAGGTTCAAAATAGAATTACCATATGATCCAGAAATTCCACTTCTGCTCGTATACCCAAAACAATTGAAAGCAGGGTCTCAAAGAGATATTTATACGCCCATTTTTATAGCAGCAACATTCACAATAGCTAAAAGGTGGAAGCAACCCAAGTATCCTTCAATAGATTAATGGATAAAGAAAATATGGTACATATATGTAATGGAATATTATTCATCCATAAGAAGGAAAGAAATTCTGGCATAAGCTACAACAGGGATGAACCTTGAGGGTATTATGCTAAGTGAAATAAGCCAATTACAAAAAGACAAATGCTTTATGATTCCACTTATATGCGGTCCCTAGAGCAGTAACATTCATAGAGACAGGAAGGAGAGAGGAGGATGCTGGGGCTGGGGGAGATGGGTATATAGTTCAGTAGTTTTACAAGATGAAGAGAGTCTGGAGATTGGTTGTACAAAAATATGAATGTACTTAACACTACTAAACTTAAAAATGGTTAAGATGGTAAATATAATTTGTGTGTTTTTTTACCACAATTAAAATTAAATAAGAGGCTGGAGAAATTGATGTTTTTGAATTTTGCATCATTTGAATATATAACCAATAAGCATTTATTCAATTGAAAAACAAGGTACAGTTAGTTTAATGGTGCCTGAAAGAGAAATCTGGTGAGGCTGACTTGCATTTTTCTCTGTTTCAGGCAACATGGAGAGTGCTAAAGGCGGCAGCCAGACTGAGGAGTGTCCCCCGGCGCAGGTGGACGCCGAGGGCATCTCTCCGCAGGGGCCTCCAGAAGGACAGGGGCAGGTTCTTTACCACGAGGAAACCATCGACCTGGGTGGGGATGGGTTTGGATCCGAAGAGAACGAGACGGTGTCAGAGGACTCCGCTAACTTCGAGGGTAAGCTCAACGAGCACATGATGGAGAGCGTGCTCATCTCCGACTCTCCCAACAACAGCGAAGGCGACGCGGGTGACCTTGGTTGTCTGCAGGATGTCATGGAGCCAGTGGAAGGCAGCGCTGACCACAGACTGGACAATGCCACCGATAAGGAAGAAATGGACACTCTGAGTAACGGCAGTGAAACTGATGGGGACGACACACCTAAGGACATCTCAGACATGACCCCGGATAGCAGAGCATCTTTGAAAGAAGACCCGGCACAAGAAGAAGCGACAGGCATGCCCGCGTTCGGGGGCGGCGAAGATGCAGAGGACCCCGCGCCCAGGGATGACGAGGCTCCCCCGGAAGAGCAGGTGTCGGGGACGTCTTCCAGCCAGGCCTCCTCCAAAGACGAGCCTGTCCCCGTGTGCACCATTTTCAGCAAGTCCAGCTCGGCTCCTTCACAGCCTCACCTGTTCCTGCACGACGGCTTCGAGTCCCAGATGGTGAAATCGCCGAGTTTCAGCAGCGTGAGCGAGACGTCAGCCAAGACCCCGCCTCAGGTGGTCCAGCCCAGTCCCAGCCTGAGCAAATTCTTTGGCGATACGATCAACACTAATTCGCTGGCCTCTGACTTCTTTGATTCCTTCACTACTTCCACTTTCATTTCTGTCAGCAATCCCAACGCAGGCGCCTCAGTTCCGGAAAAACTGTCTTCACTCACTGCTCCGGTGGGAGAGACCTCCCCGGACTCCACTGACCCATCTTGCTCGGCGGGGTTCGAAAGGTCAGAATCAGGTGTTTCCACAGCTTCTCTGGAAATTCCTGAGTCTCCAAAGCCGTTTTCACAGATACAGGCCGTATTTGCAGGGAGCGATGACCCCTTTGCCACGGCCCTGAGCATGAGTGAGATGGACCGAAGGAACGACGCCTGGCTTCCCAGCGAGGGGACCCGGGACATCCTCACGGCAGTGGCGACCCAGCAGTACAGCACCGTGTTCGTGGACAAGGAGAACCTCACCATGCCCGGCCTGAGGTTCGATAACATTCAGGTAAGACGCGGAATGTTTCTGTGTCCACATCTGGTCCCTTTTAATCTCTCTCTGTAAAATACATATAGTACCTTTCAAAGGATGAGGAAATCCTTATTTGTCAATAGTTCCTAAAATTCTGATTGTTGGAGTCTATGTTATTTTGTCACTAGGTGATTAGGAACTCGAGTTGGTTTCCCTAACATAATGCATTTAATGTACAACTTAAGAGTCATAGAAGTAAATACCAGCAAGGTAGATAGTTACACCGTAATTCTCTGAATTAGTTCTACACTTTGTGTGATCAGTTTGTGACATCTGAAGTCTAGTAAATGATAAACCCACTCTTTTTTTTAAATATGGAAAAACATATTTGTATTACATATAACATGTTTGATGTAGAAAGTTTTTAGATTCGATAAAATAGCCCAAAAAATAATGAATATTAAAATGTTATATATATGCTAAATGGTGATACACAAATGTCCAGTCTCGCTAGTAATCAAAGATAATCAAATTATTTCCATTTTCCATCTATCTGACTAGATGTTTTGGTTATAATTATTTACTGTTTATTGAAGTGTGGGCAGATAGCCTAAGGTAGCCCTGGTGGGACCAGAAGTTGATACAAACATTTTTAAGTAAAGTTTAAAGGCACATCAAATTATGCATATCCTTTGACCCAGAAATTCCACTTTTAGGGATGTTTTATAAGGAAATAATTGTACTTGTATACAAATAACCAGCTATTGGGATGTCCATCACAGTGAAGTGTGTGATTGCAAAGAATCTGAAATGATGTAAAAGCCCATTATTAGGAGGCTCGAATGCTAATGATATGACTCCGACGCCTCTCATCTTTACTGTGGGACATTTGTGCAGATGTCAAAAATGATGCCAGAAATTGGGGGAGGGGAGGGATGAATACGGGGAACACAGAGGACTTTTAGGACAATGAAACTACTCTACAGGGTATCCCCAAAGTCTCCATACAAAGGGAAAATTTTGTAAAATTTTGTAATGAATGTTTTGTAAATAAAGGTACATTTAGTTACAGTTTCCCATTCCCCCCCCCGTATGGTGACTTTTGGGATACCCTGTATATACACTATAATGGTGGAGACATGTCATTATTCATTTTTCCAAACCCATGGAATGTACGAGACCAAGACTGGACCCTAATGTGATATGGACTTTCGGAGGTGATGACGTGTCATTGTAGGTTCATCGTTGTGACAAACACACCACTGTGGTGAGCGAGGCCCGTGGTGGGGAAGGCTGTGCGTGTGTGGGGGTGGGAGGCATTTAGAATCTCTGTTCCTTCTGCTCAGTTTTGCTATGAACCTAGAACTGCTCTAAATAATATCTATTTTTAAAAATGTTAAGGCAGAACGCTTAACAAGGTTCATATATTGTTAAATTTGAAAACCACATGTAAGGTAGCATGTGGCATGCATAGTATGATAAAATTTTTATAGCTATATTTATACATGTGTATCAAATTAAATCATTTGCATGTCAACTTCAGTTTCTTGCCCCCGGATTGCAGCATTAGCAGTTTGCGTGTGGCAGTGTGCATGGGCCACCACACCTGCTGGTTCGCTGGCCTCATGTCCTGTGCGTGTCTGTCTCGCTGGACCGGAAGAAAGGCCCTACAGCCCGCTCTCAGTAGAAAACCCATTCCTGAGCACAAACAGATAAATGAGCAAACCAGTTGTGAATATGACTGTTTTACTCAACTGATAGACTGCTGAGGCCTCAGAGTGCTGAATGCTCTAGAGAAAGAAAAGTCACATGCTAGAGAAGTACGGCTGATTATTTCCATACATAACTGAAGTGTAAGCCTGTAGCAGGCAGGTTTGGGATATTGTATGTGGCAGTCTTTCCAGAATATTCATTTGCTAACCCTGTATTTATTGTGGGCTTACTGTGTACCAGGCATCAGTCTGGCGCCCCTCTCTACCCTCTTAGGCAGAATACATTGAGCCTAACTTAACCTTTTCAGGATCTTTCTAATAAGTACCAATTATGGACTCTGATTTCAAGGGATATTGGATATGTGGGATTTGATTTCCTTTTTCACTGAATCCTTACCCAATTCACTCCCAGCCCTGCTGTTTACCTGCACCCCAAGATGGCTTTAGTCTTCTGCTTCATGTTTGTCCCCTTCTCTCCCTTCTTGGGGTTGCTGTTAAGTTCCTTTGACATCAGTGGGTCTGGTCTTTAGTACCTTCTTTTAAAACCATCTGCCCTTTGCAGTTTGCTTCCCCCTTCAGTGGTAACTCAGGAGGAATCTGAAGGCTGCCACACAAAGGATTTAACCCAGTGGTTCACAGCAGGGTGCCAGGGCCCACAGGTGCTAGGGTGCGTTTGGTAATGTGCAGAGTTGCTTCTCTGTGGTTGACAAACACTTAGGTTGCTTCCACATCTTGATTATTGCGAACAGTGCTGCAGTGAACTTGGGAGTGCAGACATCTCTTTGAGATCTGCTTTCAACTCTTTTGGATATGTGCCCAGAAGGAGAGATTGCTGGATCACATGATAATTCTATTTTTAATTTTTTGAGGAATCTCCATACTGTTTTCTATAAAAAATTTGTGTATTTGTCTCATTGTTATTGAATTTTAGGAATTCTTTAAATGCTCTGGATAGAAATGATTTATTGCAATTTTTTTTTTTCCTATTCTGTGCCTTGATTTTTCTTATGGTGGCTTCTGAAGGGCAGAAATTTAAATAGTTTGGTACAGGTCTTCTAGCTCTGAATTCTCTCAGCTTTTATTGGTTTAAAATATTATTTAATCTTCACTTTTAAAAGTATTTTTTGACAGATATACAATATGTTTACAATATATAGAATTCTAGGTTAACGAAGGTTTGGGGGTTTTTGGTTTTTTGGTTGTTTTTTTTTTTGTACCAACAGGGTCTCTCACTCTGTCACCCAGGCTGGAGTGCAGTGGCCTGTTCACAGCTCACTGTAACCTCAGATTCCTGGGCTCAAGTGATCCTCTCCCTCAGCCTCCCGAGTAGCTGGGACTATAGGGGTACACGCCACACCCAGCTAATTTTTTTTTTTTGGTAGAGACCGGGTCCCCCTATGTTGTCAAGGGTGGTCCAAGTGTCCATCAGCAGATGAGTGGAGAAAGAATGTGGTATGCATACACACTGGAGTACTACTCAGCCTTAACAAGGAAGGAAATCCTGCCGTTTGTGACAACATGAATGAACCTAGAGGGCATCACGTCAAGTGAAATAAGCCGGATACAAAAGGACAAATAGCACCTGATTTCACTTATATGTGAAATCTAAAAAGTCAAACTCACAGAAGCTGAGGGGGGACATGGTAGGGGAATGGGGAGATGTTAGTCAAAGGGTACAAAGTTTCATTTATGCAAGAGGAGTAAATTCTGGGGATCGAATGTACAGCACGGTGACTGTAGTTAGTAATACTGTACTGTTCACTTGCAATTTGATGAGAGCATGTTGTAAGTGTTCTTACCCACCCCACACCCCCCACACACACACGGTAACTGTGGGTGGTGATGGTTGTGTTAATTAGACTGTGGAATTCAGTATGCAATGTATGCTTATATCCAATGACCATGTTGTACACCTTGAATATAGACAGTTTTTATTTGTCAATTAAATATTCCAGAAGTAAAGATAAAATGCCTTTTCTATTTATCTACACTTAAAAAATAAAAAGAACTAGAAATCAAAGAGCTTGAGTTTAGGGTTCCATAAATAATAAGTAGAACATTTAGGGGAGCAGAGAATTTTTTCCAGGGCCCCAGAAATTGCCTGACATGTAGACATTCTTCTGATCAATACATGAACATAGAAAGAAACCTTGAATTAGGATAACTGGTTTCAAATTCTTGCTTTGCCAATAACCTATGTAACCTAGGGGAATTCATCTGTGGCTTAAGTTTATTATCTGTAAAATGAAAGGGCTTGATAAATCTACAGTTAGGATGTTGGGCTCAGCTGTATTAACAAAGAAAGGCCAGGTGCAGTGGCTGCAGCAGGGCAGAAGTGTGTTTCCCTGTGGGGGCAACCTCCGTTCCTGCAGAGGTGTGCAGCCCAGGCCCGGAGAGTGAGTCTGCCTTCCTGGACAGAGACCAGGACGCTTCTCCCGACCATCTTCTGGCCATCAGGAGGAGGTGGGGACTGGGGGGCACAGTAGTAGTCCTTTTGAGATGCTTCACCTGGAAGATGGAGTGTGTGTCTGCCCACATCCCTTGACCCAGAATATAGTCACTCGGCCACACCAAGCCGCAAAGAAAGCTGGAAATACTTTTTAGCCAGGCAGCCATGTGTGTAGGCAAAACTGGGAAGTTCTGTTATTGAAAGAGATTGGTGGATGACGAATAGTCTCTTCTGCAGTGAGTCCCTATAGCGCTGACAGTGTCTGAGTCTACAATCCATAATTACAGCCAGCTTTGAATCATTACAGGCAGCTAAACCCCCTGCTGCATATACAGGAATTATCTAGCTTGTAAGTAGGTTCCAAACCCATTTTCTAATAAATTATTTTATCAGTTGTAGGTAGGTTTTCAGACTAAGCCACAAAGGAGTAGGTGGAAGTCATTATACAGAACTCATACTGCATATTTTCTCTCTCTTTCTCTCTTTCTCATGCTCCTGTTATTTGTAATTTAGCCAAATAGGAAGGTTAGGAATACAGATTTCTGTACAATCCTTTGTGTGGACACATGTTCCATTTCTCCTGGGTAAAAACCGAATAGTGCATTTTCTTGGTTTTATGATAAAAGTATGTTTACAAGAAATAGCTGAACCGGTGTACAAAGTGGAGGCACCACTTCACATTTCAGCAATGTATGAGAGTTCCAGCTGTCCCACATCCTTGGTATAGGCAATGTGTTTTTATTTTTGCATTTCCCTGATGATTGATGATATTGAACTTTTTGATACATAAGCTATTTGTATGTCTTCTTTGTGAAATAATCTGTTCAAA
>VBSM01002608.1:173490016-173503757 GCA_008086735.1 Cheirogaleus medius | reverse complement strand
CAAGGGTGGTCTTGAACTCCCGGCCTCAAGTGATCCTCCTGCCTTGGCCTCCCAACTTGCTGGGACTACAGGTGTGAGTCCCGATGCCCAGCCGGCAGGTTCCCCCTGCCTTGTAAGATGCCATCTCATTGTCCTCCAGTTTGCATAGTTTCTGATGACAGTCTGCAGAAATCCTTACCCTTGCTCCTCCGTACCTAATGTGTATTTTTTTCCTCTGGTTGCTTTTAAGATGTTATCTCTGATTTTTTCAGCAATTTGATTTTTATGTGCCTTCACACGGTTCTCTTTCCTGTTTATATTGCTTGGGAGTCATTTACCCTCCTGGATCTGGGAGTTTATCATTTTTGTCAATTTGGGGAAATTTTTTGGTCATTAGTTCTTCAGATATTTTTTGTGTTTTCCTTCTCCTCTATTCTGGAAGCTCCAGGTACACATACTGCTTGATATTGCCACAGCGTTACTGAGGATTCGTTTTTGGTATTCTTTTTAGCTTTCTGTCTCTTGTGTGTGTGTGTTAAGTTTGAAATTCCTATTGCTGTGTCCCTTAAGTTTTCTCTACTTTTTAGTTTGCTATTGATCCTATTCAGTGACTTTTCCAGATTTTGTGTCTCCAGAATTTGTATTGGGTTCTTTTTTATATCTTTTACTTTCCTCATCATTTTCAAGTTTTACTTTCGCTCCTTGAGAACATGTATAAGAGATGTCTTCAAGTTCTCTTCCGGGCCAGGCACGGTGGCGCACACCTGTAGTCCCAGCTACCAGGGAAGCTGAGGCAGGAGGATCGCCTGAGCCCAGGAGTTTGCGTCCAGTCTGAGCAACATAGGTCTCTTAATAGAAGAAAAAGAGTTCTTTCTGAAAACTCCATTATTTCTATACTTTCTGGGTCTATTTCTGTTTATTTTTTCTCTTAGTTATGGGTCACATGTACTTTCTTGTTACATGTCTAATAATTTTTTTTTGCGACTGGGTCTTGCTTTGTTGCCCAAGCTAGAGTTGCATATGAAAATGCATCGTAGCTAACTACAACCTCAAACTCCTGGGCTCAAGCGATCCTCCTGCCTCAGCCTCCCAAGTAGCTGGGACTACAGGTGTGAGCCACCACACCCGGCCTCAACTCACATTTCCCTTTTCACAGATTACAGCCTTTTCTGTGTCTGAAAACAGTTGTTAAATTTTGTTGTCCGTTGTGGTTGTTCACGTTAGGACAGTAAGTCCAGCCCAACTTACTCAGGAATGCACAAAGCGAAAGTTACTGCTGCTGCTTTTGTTCACCTCACTCACAAATGGGCTTCTTTTCTTTTTCTTAAGTCCCCCGTCTAAAGAACGCTCCATTGAACTGAAGCATGTGCATGGAGCAGGGAAGATTTGGAGAGGCTGGTCCAAGCCTCTTTGTGACAATTACCTGTGAAAACGTTTTCAAGATCCCCATTTGTTTAGGGCCTCATAAGAAAATAGGTTTATGTTTGCTTTTGGTTCTACAGCGTTAAGACATGTTAATAATTCATATACCATAAATTCACACATTTAAAACATGCAATTCAACCACTGTTAGTATAATGACAGAGTTGTACAACCATTGCCACAATTAATTTTTAGAACATTTTTATCACCCCAAAAAGAAGCCTCAACCCCATTAGCAGTCACTCCCCATCGTCCTACCTGCACCCCAGCTCCAGGCAACCTGTCTCTATGGGTTTTCTTGTTCTGGACATTTCATATAAATGGGATCATACAAGACATGGTCTTTCCTGACTGGCTTCTTTCAGTAAATATAACATTTTTAAGGGTCATTTATGTTGTAGCGTGTATCAGTATGTCATTCCTTTTTATTGATAAGTAATCTATCGTATGGATGTTCCATATTTTACCCATTCATCAGTTGGTGGACATTTGGGTTGTTAGCATCTTTTCGCTGTTGAGCAGTGCTGCTGTAAACATCATGCACAGGCGTTCGTGTGGACGTGTGGTTTCAGTTCTCTTGATGTATAGCCAGGTGTGGACTTGCCGGGTTATGTGGCAGCTCTGTTTCACATCCAAGGAACCGCCAGACTATTTTCCAAAATGCTGTTCCATTTTACGTTGTTAGTCATATGTTAATATCTCAGGAACTTCCTGTGGTTACTAAAGTGTTAACAGAGAATTCTAAGGACAAGAGACTTTTGCAGTGTGGTCTCATTAATTGAGAATGTTGCAGGGATGGAGGATTTAAATTGGCCTTCCCTCCCCAGCATTCAGATCTGATGATCACCACCAGTGACGTAAGAGGGTTCCAGTTTCTCCACATCCTTGAGTTTGGGGTTTTGTTTTGTTTTGTTTTTGTTTGTTTGTAGATTTTATTCAGTTGTTTCCACATTTCCTGGGAGAAAGCAAACACTAGAGCTGGAGGAAAGATGCTCCCAGGACGAGCAGCAAGCGTCTCCACCGGGGACTTGGCAGGAAGCTCAGCGTGTCGCGTGCCAGGTGCAGGTGCCGCGTCTTTTCAGCACGCTGCCCTGTGACCACTGTTTCTTTAGGTGTCCCGGACAGTAAGGCCCGCGCACTTCGAATCAGCTGCTCTGGGTTCTGTTTTGTCTGTGGCCATTAAAACTAAGAAGGGGCTACTAAGGCCAGCCCCCGCTGCAGGAGAGCTGCAGGCCCACGACCATCTGCCGGCTGTGAGAACCAGCCACTTTCTCTTCCATAAATACCTGACCAGGAGAGTGGGGCCGCGTACTACATTGTCAGGCTGCGATGAGTCCCAGATTGTGACAGGTTCATGTCGGATCTCCTCCTTGTTCCCTGAACCTTGCCTCGGATAGAGAAGACCCTCACTCAGTGGTTTGCTGATTTTATGGATCCGCTGGTTCTGACTGGACACCCTCCCGGGTGAGACGGTGCAGCTCTCCACAAGTCCCTCCCCACACTCCAGTGGCCGCTGGAGGACGTGCATACAAAATGTTTCAGTCTCATTGGGCCATGATTGCCCTCAGTTTAGTGACACAGGGAGGGTTAGGTTTGTCTTAAGACATTGGGCAAGTCCTTGGACTTAGTAGGATGTTTGTTAGTCATATGCTAATATCTCAGGAACTTCCTGTGGTTACTAAAGTGTTAACAGAGAATTCTAAGGACAAGAGATTTTTGCAGTGTGGTCTCATTAATTGAGAATGTTGCAGGGATGGAGGATTTAAATTGGCCTTCCCTCCCCGGCATTCAGATCTGATTTTGCTCTTTGCCGGGCTCCCTGTTCCTCTGGCTAAGATAATGCTTTCTGTCTGATGCGAGTTGCATTTTTGCAAAGCTTTATGGAGCCATATGTCTAAGCTCTTTTATTTTGCCCTTTAATTATCACCCCTAGATCAGTTAGCTGCTTTTGTGGCTCTGGTATTTGAAGTACTTCACCTTAACTCTCTGAAGGCAGAAATTATAAAACTGCTGCTCCTAGACCTTTGCCCCGTGTGGGAAGATGTGAGGCCTGGCCGCTGCCAGCAGAAGGCTTAGACCCAGGGAAAGGCAGGCCTGTGACCTGGTGCCACCAAGCTCCCGCCCTGCCCCCCGCCACAAGCTGTCAGTCTCTCCATAGAAGGGTGTCAGCAGAGCCGGAGCAGCAGACAGTGTCAGCAGCTTTTCTGCATCTCTTGCTCACGTGGTCTAGTTACTGCTTTTCTTTTAAGTGTCACCATTTTGAAAGACAGCAAAAGATTGAAATAACCTTGCTTATTAGCAGAACTGCTTCTGTGCTTTTCCCCGAGCCAGCACAGGAGAACAATGGGAAGGACCGGAGCCAGCGGTGAGGTCCGTGCAGGGAGCACTTCCACACTGATGTCCCTCCAGTGGCCGTGTGCTCCCTGTTGTCCTGCAGTATCAGCGTGAGCCTCCCTGGGGCGCGGGCTTTGTGCTGAGAGGAGAGATCTTGGCTTCCTCCGCGCCCCCGCCCCTGCCCCCCACTTGGAGTTGTCCTAGTTTTAGAGAGACCTCGGGGCCTTGTGTGTGCTGCTCTGTCAGCAGCCGCTGCCCCCAGGGTGCGCAGAGCACGTGTCAGGGAGGGCTGGGTCGATTTGGGGCTGCTCCCTGTCTCAGGGCATTCCAGGACCTCAGAGCGGCTCCTCTCTGCAGCGCCCTTCCTCAGGCTCCAGCAGGGAGACAGATGTCCAGAGCTTTGTTGCTGTCACAACTCTTTGTCCTGGGCTGCCTTGTGGTGGGCCATGCAGTAGTGAGTGTCCTGTGGACCTCTGAGGGGCGTGGTGTCCAGCCAGCAGGCCTCGCCCTGGGCTCTCCGTCACCTGCACTGCAGCCACAAAACAGCACTGGAGACTGCGGGGTGACGGTGGCAGTTACTAGCTGCTCCCCATACGTCATTTAACTCGGTAACTTGCAGCTCAGGCATGCCTTACCTTTCTCTGTAGCCACAGGGAGTTCTTCCGGCTCATAAACACTGATCCCCTGGGTGTCTTGCTGTGGCACATCCCTGATGGTCCCCAGGTCTTGCACCAGCTAAGAGACTGGTCCCTGGTGGGTCCCCGTCGGTACATCTCTTCCTTCCCAGGCCTATACAAAAGCTCCTCCTTGCTCCCCCGGCCTTTCTGTGTCTTTCCTTTAAAGTAACATGCTTCAGATTCCACGTGCAATGTTCTTTAGCGCAGTCTAAAGATCGGCATCATCTGAAGAGTCTGGTTAGGGACAGAAATGGCCCCAGTGCAGAGGCGAATGTGGACCCCTCCCTGGCCCACAGCGTAAAGTGCTTTTTGTCACTCCTGTGAGCAGAGGGCCTGGCTGGGCAAGGCTGTGAAGGACCTGCTGGGAGAAGGGAGGCCCCATCATCCCCTGGCCTAGCCAGTGAGCCTAGTGTGGAAAGCAGGGTGGCCCCTCCATGCCACTGGTCACTCACCTTTAGCCCTGGCCCTAAAGCCTCTCCTGGAAGCCCGGGCAGGCGTGGTGAACGGATGGGGTCCAGGCAGACTGGTGAGGCCTGCTGCCCCAGCGTGAGCTCACACTGCAGAGGGCCCTCCCAGCACCAGGCTCGCGCCTCCAGCCAGTCCCCTCACACTCCCAGGGCCCCCAAGCCCCTCACCCACAGCCCCGCTCCTGGCTTAGTTTTGGCGCTTACTTAAAGCTGGGACAGGTGGTGGTGATTTACCATTTCTTCAAAAAGAAGAACAATTCTAAAATTATACATTTTATTAACAGTTATGGTAATTTAGCTTCCGGTTGATTGAAGTTTTACGATAATGTAACCAACATTTTTACCTCTGTAAGCTACAGGAGAAAAGAGGGATTTTGTTTAGTTATGAGTTCTGGTTAGCTGAGTTTAATTGACATTTTATTGTCTTGACATGTTCTTCCTACATTCTTTCCAGGGAGATGCAGTTAAAGACTTGATGCTTCGCTTTCTGGGTGAAAAAGCTGCAGCAAAGAGACAAGTCCTAAACGCCAACTCAGTGGAACAGTCTTTTGTTGGATTGAAACAGCTCATTGTAAGTAACAATGTGTTTGATTTTCAGTTTGTTTTTGATAAGCATTACCTTCCTTCACAATATTTTCTCTAGAAGTTAATTACTTTGTATTGTTATCCAAAGCCCTGCACATAAGTGAGAATTCTGTTGTATTAGAGACCAGTCCTATAACAGCAAAAAGCATCATATTAATATACAGGTAATTTTAAGTCTAATCAGTTAAAATGCCATTGTTTTAAATGATCAAATTACTTAAAGCGGCATATACTTTGATCAAGTATGCTCTATCAAATACAATAGAGATAAATGATTTTAAGTTTGATTTTTAAAATATACTCCGTTTTCTCCATTTAGGTAGAAATTTTATTATTGAATAGGTGGAGTTCTAAGCATTTTTAAACTTTGCCAGGAATTCCATAAGTGGATTTTTAAACATTCATGAATACTGTATCACCAATACTGTACATGTTAATATGTTTCCAGGGAATTTCTGATCTCTAAGACAGCTTTAATAGTGTTGAGTTGCTTTCCTTTATTAAGGAGAAAATACCGAAATTCTCTCACCTGTATTTCATTCAGGAATCCTAAGGCAGCCACCTGGTAAATACTCGGAAAGGACAGCCACGTCCCCCGTCGCCCCCTTTCCCCAGCTCAGCCTCCCCCGGGTACTGTGGAATTGCCCGCAGCTGGTCCCGGGTGCACTCGGCCACGCCCTGCTCCGCTTCTGAGCACGGGCAGCGGGTGCTTTATCAGAGGGCTCTGGAGAGTGAGGTGCTTGACTTTGGGAACAGGTCCCACTGGCTGTCGAAAACCCTCATATTGAAATTCAGCCCTCGCCCTGAGTACTTTACAGTCGCTCATCGTCTTGGTGCTCATCCTGATTTGGGTGAAGAATCTGAAGGATGTGTATTCACTTTTCCACCTTTGCAAAGGAAACTGGAGTCTCCTACTGTGCTTCACTTCTTTTCTAAGAGTTCCCCAGCTTGTCTGTCTTTGTTGTAGCTAATTTTTCTATACGAAGCTCCAGATTTCACCTACTGTGAATAAGCTTAAGTTCTTTAAGATACAGTAGTTGAGAGGTGTAGAAATTTATTGAGGATTTAAGTTTGCCACCCATTTAAGTCAGGAAGGAAAGTTAGCCTGTGAAGTTAAAAAGAAAATGGGATTTTTTTAAAAGTTTGTTTTGGAGAAGCCTGCGGTTCAGTCTCCACTGAGAGGTGGCCATCTCTGGTGTTAAGACAGTCGTGTGTAAATCGCTTGGTTGCACAAAGACTTCATAGTAAAACTCAGAATAAAATAATCCTAGTTCCTTTTTTGTCACATCGCCTCTACTTTAAGCCAGTATCTGAAAGTCAGATGTGTCCTCTCCTCATTTTGCCAGAGATCACTGATGTTTGTGAGGCCAAAGTCTTAAACCAGAACCGCAGGAGGGGAGTTATGTCTTGATCTCTAACAGTAACATTCAGCAACGCAACGAAATTCCTTTTCTTAATTGACTAGATCTCTTGAATTCAGACATCCTCATAACCATGTGTGGTGTCATGACTTCTGTACCACTTTAGAAGTTTTCCTGGGCTGGGGACAAGTCAAAGCTGCCCCTGCAGTGGTGGCCCAAAGCTCCCATGCAGGGCGCAGCTCCCCGCTGTGACAAAGCATACCCCGAGTGTCTGTCACGTGCAGGCCTTTCAGGAAGCGTCGCCTGGCTGCACTCCACCAGGAGGTCAGGCAGGGACGTTGCTCCCTCGGTGACCCGATTTTCTGGTCCCTCTCTTTTGACTTCATACCCCAGCTTTAATTTTCTTGTGTTCAGATGTCAGCAGATCTCCTTGCTTCCTATAAAAGCAAAAAGGAAAAAAGAATTAAAATCCTCCCCATATCACTCAAAGGTTAATTTCTTATATTCTTATTCTTCAGTCTTGACTGTCATCTTCCTTTGATCCCTGATCTTTTTCTTGGAAGATCTTTTTTGGAGTCTTGCCAAAAGAGCCTATTTTGGGGAAAGTCCTGAACGTAGGCAAAGTGCTCTTAGTTACATGGGTTTTATCCTGACTCCGTCACGTGTCTGCACTGGAGGGTGACATGTCATAGGTGTCAGTAATAAATGCTTTCACTCGGGGTGTAGGCAGAGCCAGACGACAATTAAAGATCTGCGATAAGCGCCGTGACAGGCGGGAAGATGGGTCTTACCCACCGGTGGATCTCTGGGCCTGCACAGTCGGGCAGCAACGGGCACACTTTTTTTTGAATAAAGGGCAGAGTGAATGAGTAGAGAAGAGGACCCCAGGGAGGAAGCTACTCTTTTGAGAAAGTCGAGTCAGACTGGTGGTTGTAAGAAATGGATGCAGGAACCCGTGCGGGGACTGCCAGACGAGAACCCAGGAGAGTGAAGAAGAAACAAAACCGTAGCGGAAGAGTAGTTTGGAAAAGGATGGAACTTTTCTTCCTCCACCATGAGAGAAAAGGAGAGGAGGTTAGATAGGAGTTGAAGTCTAATCTGGCGTGTTTTCAAACCGTGTTCCCAGGAACCCTGGGGTTCCAGGGACGGCCTCTGGATGGCCGTGGGCAGGGCCGCTGGGGCACTTCAGCAGTGTCTGCTTTGTGTGGTGAAGTCTCTCTTGAGTTTTCCTTTTGTAGGGGGAGGGATGGAGGGAGTGGTGGATGAGTTTTGCTATTTAACAATGGTGAAGACTGGGCATGGTGACTCAGGCCTGTAATCTTAGCACTTTGGGAGGCCACGATTCAACATAGCAACATAGCAAGACCCCGTCTCTACAAAAAATAGAAAAATTAGACGGGCATGGTGTCGCATGCCTGTAGTCCCAGCTACTCAGGAGGCTGAGGCAGGAGGATCACAGGAGCCCAGGAGTATGAGGTTACAGTGAGCTCCGATGACGCCACTGTACTCTAGTGCGGGCCGCAGAGTGATACCCTATCTCAAAACACAATTTTTTTTTTCTTTTGGAAAATTAATGCAGTCCAAAATCTCACTTTGCAAATTAGAAAACTAAGCTAGAAAGGAGAAGAGCTTGGCCCAAGACAACAACCCAGAGGTCCTAGCTCCTGGTCATCAGAACCATCCCTACTGCCCTGCATCCCCGGACGGTCTGCACAGCCCAGTAAAGACCGCGCTTCCTGGCGGTGGTTTTGCTCACTGACTGCTTCCTACCAGTGACTGAGTATTTCTGAAACACTGAATATACGCACTGGGGGAATCATGCTTTGCCGTAGTTTCTAAGACTGGGTTGTATCCAGGAGTAGGATTTGCCCATAGAAGATTTTTTCACATCTGATGGAATTGAAACAAATTCTCAATGTGTTTCTTCAGTTTTTGTATTCATTCAGCAAACACATTAAGCCTCTTGTTTCAAGCAATAACAGTAAAGGTTGCTAAGATACGGCGCTTGCTACATGAAGTTCTGCCTTCTTAACCACTTATGGAGTTTACTCAGATTTAGAAGTACTATGCTATTATTTTTTTAAGGAAGAATACATTCCATATTCACAAATTTATTATAACTCAAGGGTGATTTTTCATCAGTGTCTTCAGACACAACAAAAATGCAGCTGCATCCTGACCCTAGCAGCGAACTCTCCCTTTTCGCTCCCCTTACTGTGGGTCCACCTCCCGCAGAGCAGCTCATTATCCTGGATCCTGAACACCAGTTCCCTGAGTCCTGGTTCTCTAACTCGCGGGAATCCTGGGAGCCCAGCAAGAATCCTTAAGGCCTGTTTTTGCCACAAAGTAAAGTCCCCAGCCATTCACCCATTGAAGGGACTGAAGGACCCTCCAGGGTCTGTGAAGCCACACCCTCCCCAGAGACTCTGCCCTCTCCTCCCTCCGCTCCACTCTCTCTGAGTCGTGGAAACCTCACTCACATGGTCACCAAAATACACACTGAAGTCTTTATTCATTAACTTGGGTAAATGCAAAACCCAGGCAGAGACCCTGTCCTAAAACAGAGGTAGGAAATTATCTTACTGTGGGTATCTTAACATGGAGTACACAGATGTTCTGGCAACCTACAAACCACTGGGAATTGTGTGCTCTCCCCAAATTGCCTCTTTTCTCAGCATCTTTTATCATATTTACAGAAGTATGTGTCCTCAAAAAGGTAAACAGGAATCACTGTTTAGGTGGTTAGGAGACTTTTTATACATAACACAAAGTTTAATTTTCAGTTAACGTCAATCAAACTCTTCACTGAGTTTATTTTACTGAAGCGATTCTATAATTATCACTATGATTGGAAAGCTTGGGAAAGGAAAGATACGGAGATACTCTTTTTTAAAGGGGGAAAAAACAACTGATTTTTAAACATCTGTTTACTTGATAATTTGTTAATGAAGTTATAGGTCTTATGCAGGGGTGGAGACCTGCAGCCTTAAGGCCACATGTGGCCTTCTAGATCGTTCAGTGTGGCCTTGTGACTGACCCTTCGGCTGCAGGTTCCCACTCCTGTAAGGCGCCCCTGCCCGGCCCGTGTGAAACTGATAACGTGAATTGACCGTTCCTTTGCTGAGAGGGTGGCGGTGGTTCTTTATCTGGCCTTGAATAAACTCTGATCCATCGTCAGGAGTAACAGGCTGTGTTTGAAGTATGACTTTATTTTACAGTGACGAGCTTAAAAGTCACACGCGAAGCCATGCCGTTAGTTGTGATTAACCTGTTCTGCAGGCTGTCTTTTTACCTCCTTTGGTTGTTCCCAGTATTAATAAATATATATATACAATGGTTCCCTTGGTTTTTTTTATACATTGAGAATGCTTGAGGCCGTTAGAGATTTTATTAACAGTCCTAACAAGGGAACTTATGTAAGGTAGGAAATGTATTCATAAAAAGATCATTTCCTTGCCCTGGTATTTTAATTACAGGATATCCTAAAATAATTCCTATTGTCTTATGGCCAGGAAAGAGATTCTGAATGTATTTTCCTAAGTCACATCAGAGTGCTCTAAGATTGTGATTTATGGGGAAATGAGTGTCACAGCCCGAGGAGGAGGACATTTTAATCACTTCAGTGATATCATGTGCGATGATTCTGTTTGCGTCTTAGATGGAGAAAAGTTATGTACATATTATTAGTTACTTGAGTGATTTTTATTAGACTATTTCTCTCATCTTTTGGAAGTTGTAGAATGCCTGTTTGCTTTTTCAAATGCAGCCTGTATCTTAATCCTAGTAAAAGAAAGTAATATTTATTTAAATTTAGATATTTTTCTCCACTCTAACTTTATTATCAGAGTTCTACGTGTTGTGTACAGTAATTATGAGATTTTCTTGAGATTTCCTTGACAGAGCTTAAAGCTTTCTGCGGTATAAATTCTGATTTTAAGACGATTTCTCCGTTGCACATGTCTGACATCCATCATTGACAGTGGAGGAGGACCACCGGGAAGGGGAACAAGCAGGTAGAAAACAAATGAGATAAGAATAACAAAAACACGCTAAGAAAATAAGTAATTATAATTTCAAATAGCATGTGATAGTAAGAACCGGCTCTGTCTCTCACAGTGGCCAAAGTCACGTCCCACTTCAGAAGGAAAACAGTGCCGGGCGTTCCAGCGCCGTGCCGTGCAGGTTTCCTCTGGCCTGGCCTCCGGACTCCTCATCCCCTCCCCATAGCTCCCGGCTGGCTCTCCAGGACGTGCCCAGAGCTGCACAGGGGACTGCAAGGAGGGGCACGGGCACTCCCTCTCTCCTCTCTGCATGTTCACATTCACCGAGAGCCCCGGCCCTCCAGCTCCGTGTCGCTTCACGAGCAAGTACGAAGATCGAAAGGCTGAGGCTATGCTCTGCCCAGGCTGGTAAAATAACCCCCATAACACGCTTGGTGTATGTGGACAAAGCTCCAGCTGGAGGCTCCTCCAAGGGAAACGCTGGCAAGGAGGGAACCTGCCACACCCCTCAGACCGGCCGCACCACCTGGCAAGGGCAGGCAGCGTCTTGGTGGGAGCGTGAACTGGCCTCACTGCCTTGCAGAGCGATCGGACAGTCGCTAATAAAATAAATGCTGCTGTAACCTTTGGTCCGACGATCCACTTCCGGTAATATGCTTTAGAAAAACTCTTGCGCATGTGTGTAAAAGCGCATGTTCAAGAATGTTTGTTGCCGTGTTATTTGTATTGGCCAAAAATTTTATTGAAAACCTTTAATATCTAATAACAAGAAGAAGAAAATTATGTTATATAGTCAATTAAGTAATTTGGAGCAATCGGAATAAATTCCCTAGCGCCACAGTCATCAGTATGGATAAATTTCAAAGCCGGTGTGAAGCAATGCAAGTATAATTGCAGAAGGCTGACCACAAGGTGCCAGCTTTTGTTAGTGTGTGAAACGCGTCGGTAATCCCTTAGCCGTAGCTCTGACATCCAGGAAAGCCCTGAAATCTGAAAATTGGTTTTGGCCTCAAAATCTGACCTGACCAGACTCATCTTGTGCCTGCCCCATAAATTTATTCCCACGCACCCCCTCCGCTGCCCTGCTCGGCAGGGCCGCATGGTGTGCTCTGCGCTCCCCATCCCCTGCCTCACCAGAGCGGCCTCCTGGTGGCCGGGAGCCTCCTCCTCAGGGTGTGACGACTGTCCTGCACACCGGTCCCCTCGGCGCAGGCCTGCCAAGGGCTTCTCTCTGTTGCCAGACCCTGGGGGCATCGCTGTCCCTTCCCCGTCCTTTTTCAGAGTCCCAGAGTCCCTTCATCAGACTGTCTTCAGGAGGCCCCATGGCCGTGAAGTGGCCGCCGTGTCCTGCAGGCCCCTGCGGGATGGCAAAGCCTGACCTCCCGGGAAGATGCGTCACAGTCCCCCTCAATGTGAGCAAAAGTATCCCTGTGCCTGGAAATGCTTTTGAAATCCAAGTAAACTTTCATTGTAGCCAAATAAGTATTGTGTATTCTCTCATCAGGAAAGACAGTTATTTGGAAAAGTATAAACTGTCAATGGTAGGTTTTTCTAACATGATTTTTTTGTGTTCTTTCCTTTTTTTTCCTTTTAATTTCTTTTTTGTTTGTTTGTTTCTAATTATGATACAAGGAAAGTCATCCTCATCTCTTTGTTCGCTCTGCTGACTTGTCTGACTCTCATACCAGCAGATAATTCAAATCTGAATTAGCGATTAGAGGTCCTGAGTTGCCCTGGGGCCGTCCCTGGCTGGCCACCGGGTCTGGCCTGGGCCCTGCCCCTGCCCTCGCACTCTCGGCGCACTCTGACGGGTCTGCCAGCTTCTCGGCCTCTGCGTCTCCGTCCGAGAGTGGAGGAGGAGAGGGGCCCAGGCTCCCTGCCACAGGGTGGGTATATTTTGTGCTGTTGTCTCAAGTAATCGAGTTGTTCTGACGTCTAGAAAATTGGCTATCAGGTTAGTATACGTTTGTTTAGATATGACCGTGCGTCATTTATAGACCAATCAATATTAATCAGAAAATTGCTTAGCCTAATAGTGCACACTTAATCAATAGCAGCAATTATCCAAGTAAATCTTTTGTATTCAGTCATCTATGGAAAGATTTTATTGAGGGAAGCTGTAATAGGAGCATAAACATTTCTGCTTTCTATTTCTCAGTCAGGAGAGAAGCCACTTTTTACAAGATTTACATTTACAAAAAAAATGAATAATTAAGATGGTAGGTTTTTGCTTCATTTTTAAGAGTAATGATCCAGTTTGAAATATAGAAAATACACTGTAGTATATGAAATCATAGCAAGAGCTGATGCTTTTTATATGATATATTTTACTATTTTTAATCATTTATAGAACACTTTGTATTTGCAAAGTCCTTGTAAGTAATTTTATTATACATTTAAATATTTTATCGGTGTGAATATCTATACATATGGGATGTAAAATGAGATAGCCTTTACTGTGTTATATTTCATATTTGTTTCAAAAATATATAAATGTTCATAATCAGATTTTCTCATTTATAAATTTTGTACCCACACAAATTCTAATTGCCTTTGAGATCTGTCAGATAGATAACAAGTTGAGTTCCCCGGGAGCTATACAGGCATCAGGAAACTGAACATCGGGAGACTTCATATCTGTTGTATCTAAATCCTTATATTTTCCAGGAAAAACAAAACAACACTTTCCTCCTGCGTCAGCCACCATACTTACCAGTAGCCTATGCCTTCCATACTTGGTTCGATATACGGTAGTGTTCCAACAGGCATGAGTTGGTTCCTGCATATCCACTGCTGTCCTGGGCACAGGAGTGGAGTGACGTGGGTCCCTCTGGGCCGCCACTGTGTGGACAGAAGTGGACACGCACACGGTCCATTGCCAGAGGGCCAGGAGCTCGAAGCTTCGTCTTCATGTG
>VBSM01002608.1:173443321-173461322 GCA_008086735.1 Cheirogaleus medius | reverse complement strand
ACTCTGCAGTTCAGTCTGCGCAGGTGAGGAGGCCGTCTGCTTCCTTGCTGGAATGCAGACACCACCACCATCCTGGAACCCCACAAAACTTCCAAAACAGCTGGGAAATGAATGGGGGAATTTGACAAATATGACCTTATTTTTTCCAAAAATTATAACATGCTGCTGGCTCCTAATAACTGCTTGTCTTTTATAGTTTTCAAAGCTCTTGCGCAGACCCTGTTTCCTTTAACCTGCACGGGAACCCCGTGAGGTGGGCAGCAAAGGCAATATTGCTCCTTTGAAATCTGGCCACCGAGATATTGTATTTCTCCTCCCCCAAATACAGCTTCTTCCCTGATGCCTTGTAAAGACGCAGTTCTAAAGTTTGGTCTTACCTGTCAATTTGACAGTGCCAGAAATTTTAACAACTCCCTACCACATTTGCTTTTGCCAAAAATTGGCTCCCATAGGTGCAGGGAACTATGGATTCTCTAAATGAGTGCGGAGAGTCCAACAGAGTGAGAAGAAATTAGTGGAGAGTGTTAGATCTTATTTCCCTCAGTGTCGTTTTCCATGAATCCTCCTCCCTCCACGTGCCCCCTCAGCCTGCCCTGCCCTCTGCTCCCTGCCTCACGCCTCAGCCCAGAGACGACAGCGTCACTCTCCACGGCCTGTGCGTGCTCAGGCTGCTCAGGGACGCCAGCACCGTGCAGTTTACCAGGCTGTTCCCAGTGTCAGTTGCTGGGCTGGGCCACACCCAGCGGAGCTCTCACGCCCTCTCGAGTCTCTGGGGGGATTGGAACAGACAGGAGGCCAGTACTGGGGTTGCACGTGGTGGTCACTGGCTGGCCAGGAGCCTTGGTGTTGATCTGAGATGCTTAACTCAGGGACATTCTGCAAAACTGGGATCGTCATTTCCAGAAAGAAAGCAAGCAAGTTATTTGGTTCATATTCCCTGAGAATTCTCTGTCCCATTTGTTTTCATTGCTTGTGTAGCATCTGTTGTTGTTCTTCAAAGCAGTTTTTCCAGGCTGGAGGTCAGGAACGATTGTGGAATCAAATGCGTGAGAAGGGGGTAAATGATAGAGCAAGAACCAAACAAGGGCAGGGGAAGGTTTTCGTCCCGCGGGAATCACGTCAGCTCAGACAGTTCAGGTTGCTCAGAACATGATGTGCTGTGGTTTGTGCAGATGTATGCTGAGCCCTGCTGCCTGATGCTGGCCCCTCCGGCAGAAGCAGGTCTTCTCAGGTTCAGTTCCCAGCGTGGATTTCCCACGTGGAAAGGAGGCACCTCGGTGACTGCAGAGTGAGGAGCGGAGAGGGCTAAGGGGCGCTGGGGCAGACGGCAGCCCGGCACCTGCCCCCCCGGCACAGACTGGCCACTGGCGCCTCCTCCGCGCAGCGCTGAGATGGGTTCAGCTCTTGAGGGGCGGCCAAGCGGAGTTGTCTCCTGTTGGTTCCATCGTGGGCAGGTCCTGAGCCACAGAGTCACACGGGTTTAAGATGCTGAAGTGGCAGAGGAGGAGGCTGGTCATGACAGGCAGAGCTGAGCGTGGCGTGGGTTCCACGTGGCCGCCCCACGCCACAGCTGTCACATGGGGACGTGTCTGTGACATAATGTTAATTTTCAGAACCAGCCTACAGAATCACAATTACAGAATGACCCCAGTGAAATGAATAATACGTGTTGGAGCAAAGAGATGCCAGTGCGTGAGTGGTGTAGATGATGTGATCATTTAATTCCCTTTTTATCTTCCACGTCTTACAGAGCACATGTATTAATTTTATAATTAGACTTTTTTCTATTGAAAATTAAGCGAGGTCCATGGGGCAAAGGGAAAGTAAAACTAAGCCGGTAGTGCCGCTGGTGAAGTAGAAGTGTGCTGGGAGTAAACGCGGTGCCGGGGCTCCGGGTGACCAAGGCAGAGCGGGACACAGACCCTGTTACAGAGTTCGGCTTCCACACACCGGCCGCTGCTCGGAGGCCGGGCTCTCCCAAACGTGGGAGACTCACAGTGATGAGAGTCTGTGTGTGCGGCATGTGAGTACTAGGCGTGATTAGGACGATGTTGTGAATGTTCATATGGGGCCCCGTTTTAGCAGGACATCACTTATGATCTTTGCAAAGTGCTCCAAAATACTGGTTTATCTATTGTCTTTGAGCCATTTAGTGAACTACTAAATGTTTGGTGCAAATATAATTACATCAGTGAAGAATAAAATATGACTTAAAATAGATTTTCCATGCTACCCTGGCGTGGAAGAGTTAATGGCCACACCGTCCACAGCAGCAGACACCTCTGTCCCCGACCTGTTCCTCTCTCTTGCTCTGTGGGCATCTCCACCTCGAGGTCCAAGAGAACTTTGCAGACCATTTGGGTTTCGAACTCCTGACCTTGAGCAATCCGCCTGCCTCGGCCTCCCAGAGTGCTAGGATTACAGGCGTGAGCCACCACGCCCGCGCCCAACAGACCATTTGGGAAGAGCCAGGCAGACACAATTCTACAGGCCATCTGCATAGACAGATACAGTCCAGACATAACGTGTTGCTAGTGTGGATGTGCCTGCAAAGTCTCGAGGGAATTCCCTTGTTCCCTCCAATCCCGCAGCCTCCACCTCCCCAGCTCAGCTTGGCTGGGGGTCCCATGTCCAAAGAAGTGCTTCTTTAGAGACTCACCCTCAGCTGGAGGAGGCAAGGATGAGGGATGTGTTTGTGCACTCGGAAAAAGAAGGATACTCAACAGTGTCAGTATAGTTTGCATCTCTGCTAATGGTTGCTGAAAAGGTAGCAGTGAGAATGTTCTTTCTACGAACGGTTAATGTGTTTCCTAGAGGCCGGCGCGGTGGCTCACGCCTGTAATCCTAGCACTCTGGGAGGCCAAGGCGGGAGGATCCCTCAAGATCAGGAATTCGAGACCAGCTTGAGCAAGAGCGAGACCCGTCTCTACTAAAAATAGAAAGAAATTAATTGGCCAACTAAATGGTGGTGCATGCCTGTAGTCCCAGCTACTCGGGAGGCTGAGGCAGGAGGATCGCTTGAGCCCAGGAGTTTGAGGTTGCTGTGAGCTAGGCTGACGCCATGGCACTCTAGCCCGGGCAACAGAGCAAGACTCTGTCTCAAAAAAAAAAATCTTTCCTAGAAAGGATTTCTGACAGATGGACATCTTCAGTTTTGCTATTTTATTTGGGAACAAAGTTAGAAATGCTAGTGAGAACAGCCATTGCTGGCCTCCAGCGTGGTCAGGGCCAGCTGCGCAGGCAGGCGGCAGTCGGCACACTGACGGCAGCCTCGCCTGACCAGGAGGTTCATTGCCTAGGTCGTCTTCTGCTCCAGCAGAGAACGATGTGGCTCAGTCAGACGAGATGGGGCGACTGGTGAGCAGAGAGAAGAAAGGAAAGACTGAATGAGGATCACTCCTGTGTCCTCCGTCGAGGCCACGTCCCTGCCCTTTGCCCTGGGAGCCCGTGCCTCTAGCACTCCAGCTGTGCTCAGAATTCGGGAGCCAGAGATGCCAGACGGGGTGGGCGTCCCTTGTCATGGGGTTTGCAAGATTGATGTCGTGACCCAGCCCACGGTGGGAATTCATACCTTCAGAACGCCCTCGAGTGCATCATTGCAAACCCAAGGACGTGGACTTGGGAACGCCCAGCAGTGCCACGCAGCGACTCCAGCCCAGTACTGAATCCGATGCCCCGGAAGTGAACCGCAAGGCCACGGAGCCAGCAGATGACCCGGCCCTGAGCATCATGATGGCGCAGAGAAAAGCAGGCCTTTGATGTGGCAAAAAGGTCTTAAATTCTGCGTTCTTTGCCTCGTTCTGCGTGGCGCTGTATATTCTCTCAATCTGAGATCTGAGTGGAAAAAGAGAGTGCATTTTCAGGGCATGGAGGCCCCCAAGGACACTGCCCCCCACCCACCCAAGGCAGTGTTCGCGAGGGTGGCTCTGGAGCCAGGCTGACAGCCTGGAACCTTTCGGGTCTGACCCTGACAGCTGCCCAGCCTGCGCCAGCCTCGCCTCCCGTCTGCAAACGCGGCAGGTTACCGACCACCCGCGCTGCCGAGAGGTGGGATCAGTGGCACACGCAAGGGACTCCACACGGGGCCTGGTACATGACAAGTATCTAAGAGCTCTTCAAGTGCCTTGGAGCCGCTCCAGAAACCGCTTTTCACTTGGGACAGTCTCCTTTCTGAAAGGTCCCCTGGGAGGCTTGGTGGAGATGGGAAGGTCCTCGGACTCCCAGAGAATCTCAGGCTCTTGGGCAGACTGTCTGTTAGGAGGGACTTGAGGTTCTTGAATTAGCACTGGCTTCTCAGCAGCCTGATATCAGATGCCTCGTGAATAAAACCCGTTCCCTAAACCTGTCTCTCCCCAACCCCACAACCCCGACAGCCCGCCAAGGGGACAGCCTCCTTCCGTCTGCAGTCCCCAGACCAAAGGTGTCAGATACCTGCTTAGAACACCTGCTTCACTTCCTCCCCAGATAACTGCATATAATTCAGAACATGGATTTGGGTCTCTTTAAATATGAATAGGTTACAAATTGCTTTTTTAAATAGGGTTTGAG
Organism: Cheirogaleus medius; assembly: GCA_008086735.1. Lineage (NCBI taxonomy): Eukaryota > Metazoa > Chordata > Mammalia > Primates > Cheirogaleidae > Cheirogaleus > Cheirogaleus medius. Next base: position 173,456,774 of record VBSM01002608.1, on the reverse strand, counting down.
ATCAAGCGGTATTGGTTATAAATGGAGTCAGACAGCTGGGATATTCATTCAAGGCCTATAATTTTCTCTTCGGGCAAAACACAACCAGGTTTTCTATTTTGAATAACGCACCTTCCCTCCCCTACCGTGGAGGGTGCTGACAGCTGTCTGCGTTGTTCAGTAAAACCTGTCCCTCCCAGAGCCAGCCCAGGGCATTCTCCCTTGGGGGGCTGACGGCGGCCCCTCAACACTGGTCGGCCCCTCCGCGCCACACAGGACCACCCGAGTCCGGGACCGTCTCTGTCATCTCCTCCCCATTCGGTCCACGCAGCTTCTTCTCACGGCTGCAGCTGCTTCCCGAGGTGAGCTCATTCTAAGGTACCCAGGGAGGGACCCATTGCAAAATGTACAAGTTAAAGAAAACTAAACCTCCAAAGTGATTGAGTACATTGACCTTCATACACCGCTTCTCATGGGAAGCCTTAAATAAAAAGTGCTAGGTGGCGTTGATTTACCTGTTGGTTAATTATCTACTGCTGCCTAACTAATGACTCCAAAACCCTGTGGCTTACAACAGCAGTGATTTGTGGTCTCACTGCATCTGTGGGTCTTGAGTCCACAGCAGCTTCAAGGTGGTTCTGGCTCAGGGCATCTCTTGAGGCCGCAGTCAGGACGTCAGTGGGGCCACATCATCCGAAGGCTCGGCTGGGGCTGAAGCATCGGCCCCAGGGCCTCCCTCCCATGCCTGTCCAGCTCTGCTGCCTGCTGGCAGGGGGCCTTTCCCTGCAGAGACGTTGAGAGAGGGAGAGGGAGGGAGGGAGCAAGGAGGAGGGGACAGTGCCTTTCATGACCTGATCTTGGAGGACACAGTGTCACTTCACCTGATTGAGTTTGTTAAAAGAGAGTCACTAAGTCCAGCCCAATGCAAGGGGATGGGAACGAGGCTCTGCATTTTGAGGAGTGTTCGAGAATGTGGGGAGTGTTTTCAACCACGGCACCTTGGCCAGTCAGCTCGGGTCTCTCACGCTTTCAGCACAGACAGGCCCTTTATTACCCTTCAGGAAAAGAGCCGGTCCCCCACCCGGTCCTTTTCCGATGGTCTGAGCACCACTTAATCCTGCAAGGTGCAGGCCTGGGCATTTGGCCGCTGGCGCCAGGCTCCTGCTCCGCGGGGCCTCCCCTCAATCAGAGCAGCTCTGGTCAGGGGCCCGGACACTGCCTCGCAGCCACCTGCCTCCTGGCCAGAGCCCAACACAGCTCACGGGTCTCACCCTCCCCCGAGGCAACCCACAGCTGCCGTGGACGCTCCCGGAAGTCTCAAAGATCCACTTAATATTTGACAGCGCAGCATTGATCTTGTTGCTCCCACATCACACAGATCTAAGCCTTTCACCGTTTATTACAAGAATAAGGGTGGAAGAGAAACCACAGTGAAAACCTGAGACAGAGGGACTTTTTAGATTTCTGGTTGCTTCTGAACCTCTTGTTTGTAATTGATCTTCATTCAGCACTTTTAAAGTTGACAAAACACTTCAAGTATATTCTCACTGGAGTTCCACAGTTTGTAATATGGGCGTGTGAAAACAGGAAACTAAGGAAATAGAAATTTGGAGAAGTTAGCTTAAGGCCAGCCTGACCTTGAACCTGCATCCTCGGACGCCCGACAACTCTGTTCTTGCTACTGTACCACTGTGCTCTGCACGTAGAAAGCACGAAGGCACTCCTGCAAACGGGGGTGACAGTGCCTCCTCACAGGCGTATTTCTGTGATTAAACAGACACTGTTTGTGCTTTGAAACTATAATGTGCCCCACATCTGTGACACGTATGGTTCCCAGTAGTTCACGGCACTTCGTGAGCCCTGCCTACACCAACGGTCGATGCCAGGCAGCTCCGCAGAGCTCCCGACCCACCTAGAGCCAGTGAGGGACAGCTCCCGGGTGACGCGCAGGAAGACGTCTGCAACGCGTGGCCCTTCCTGCAGGTTCGGACTCACTCATAGCGCAGAGATGCCGTCACTCGGCGCGGGGTCCCGTCACAGTTACTGCTTCCAATTCCCCGAGATGATAAGCACTTGCCGTCCCTGGAAGGTAGAATTTCTGGGTCACCAGGCCCGGCTCTGCTCTTCCCTGCTCCTGCCGATGGTGTCCTCATGCGTCCCACCACTGAGGCTTGTAACCCTAGAAGCCACCCAGCGCTCTGTCCCCTGCAGCACTCTGTGCCCCTGAGCAGGGGAACTGTGCTCCAGCCAGGAGCGCAGGCACCGTTCCTGCGTCTTGACCCCTTCCCTCGCCGCCTTCCTGCCCCGTCTAGTCCACACCCACGTCCTGGACGTGGGCCCCAGAGCTCTGTCCTCCCCTTCGCAGCTGCCAGGGAGGGCGCAGACGCGCCTGCTGTGAGTGCTGGCTCCCCCTGCCTCAGTCTCCCCATCTGTGTGACAACAGGGCCTACTCCGAGGGTCGTTACAGGATCAGAGGACGTTTGTGGAGCACTTGGACCGGCGCCCTGCACACGGAAGCTGCCGCGCAGGTGTCTGTGTGGTCACAGTGGGCGCCGGGACAGCCGACTGCAGGAACCTGATGGCGCCGTGCCCCGCGCCTGCGTGCTCGGGCCCCTTTCTGAACACGGCGCGCTGGCTTCCTTCTGCAGCCTCCCGCCACGGGCCAGCAAGGCCGTAGCCGAGGCCGTCTCTAGAGCATTAAAAGCCATTAATCTGTTGATGGGATTTTTGTCTTAAAAACACAGATTTTGTGTCTTTTCCATTTTCTTTTTAATTGCAAAATCGACATAGGAGCCACCCATCCCCACGCCTGCGGCGCGTGCCTCTGAGCCCCGGGGCCTTTGTCTTCACGCTCTGCAAGCCGGCTGTGGTGCCGGGTCTTGGGCAGAGACAGCCACCCCCCCCCAGTGCCTCCTCCCTTGCCCCGCACTGGTCACCCGCAGTCACCGCTGCCCTCGGGAGGGTGCGTCCGTCCAGCGGCGAGCGGCGTGGTGGTCAGCCATGCCAGGCGCAGGAAGCCTCAGGGACGAGGGGTGGCCCCAGGGAGCCGACACCCTGATGGAAGACGCGGGCAGGCCTTCACAGCTGCAAGTCGGGCCCAGACGGCCCGGGCGCTGTGGCTGGCACATTCACCTGGGTCGTGACGTCCTTTTAATTTAAATCGGATGGAGCTGAAATAAGCAACTTGGTCTTCGGGGCCTCATACCAAACACAGTGGGATAGCAGCCATCTGCGCACCTGGATCCCGTGTGGTGTCGTTCTGGCCACCCAAGCTCCAAAACATGCCTCTCCTTCCCAGAGCATCTTCCAGGACGAGCCGGGCTGGTGCGTCATGCCTTTATTCTTCTGGGAAATACATGCAGGACTAATTGGTGTCTGCCTTAGACTTGGACTCTGGTCCCTTTGTCTAGGGCAGAAGGAAGCAGGGAGGAAATGACAAGCACACCACTCTTGCAAACTAAACCACTTTCAGGCTTTTCTTGCAATATCTGCATTTCCTAAATAATTCAGGCTTTGAGTTGGGAGTGTCTGTCACTTTACTTTACAGAAATAACCTTTTGTAAATCAACGTGCTGTTACTGTATAGAGCCAGACAACTGTCTCTAGAGAGACAGTGATAAAAGCTGCTCACTGGGAGCTACTGTCTGTTCAGTCCATTCGAGGAGTCCCTTCCGAGTCACACTGGGACCTATTAACTGGCGTCACTGAATTATGCTCCCTAAAAATAAAAAACAGTCACTGAGGATCAGAAAGTCGTAGCTAAGGTGTCTGCGCATCTGCGATGCGTGCCTTCTCCAGCCGTCCCGCTCTCCGCAGCCGAAACACGTCCGTGACCCAGGTCCCCGCACTCAGACCTTTCTCGTGCGCCCCTGCCCCCAGCCCGCGAGAGACTTCGTGTAGAGCGAGGGCTGCAGCTGCTCGGGGTCTCCATCCTTACCTGCAGACCTCCCTCAGCTGTGCGGGCTGTCCCAGGAGACGGGCAGGACTCCCCAGAGCAGATGCAGCCACAGGGCCCGACCCGCAAGCCGGCCCAGGCAGAGGGTGCCTCGGCTGCAGGCGGAGCTCCTGCCCCCGCCCACACCCGGCGCCACTGGGGCGGGAAAGCCTTCCTTCCTTCCCGACCCTCCTCTCCTCCTGCGGCCCTCCGCGGCCCCCCACTCCTCCCATCAGCCGGGGGCCTCGGCCTGTCGGTGCAGCCCAGGCCGAGACCACCGCGCCCACAGCGGGGGCCTTCCCTCCCAGCCAGGCACTGCCACAGCGTTCCTGCCCCGTCCACAGCGGGAGGTCACCCTCCGTGGCCTCGGCGTGTAGAGCCGACTGCAGTGTGGAGGCGTGAGGGGCAGGCTCAGATCCCACCCTCGGCCGTCTACACTCAGCCTGAGCAATCCGGATTGTCTCAGCCCAGGCAAAAGCCTTCCCTCCTGTCGCGCTTGGCTCTGCTCCGTCAGTGCGCTGCGCTTGGCCAGTGGAACCCGGCCCGCTGGAGTCTGCGGGGGCTCCCGGGGCTCCGGGGCAGGGTGGCACCAGGTCCGGTTCTTGTGCACATCTTTCTCCCGTGCCTGTCCCCCGTGTGCCCCTAGCCTGCAGAGATTTGATTTCGTGGTGACACCAAGACTTTCTTTCCAGTCAGTTTCTGCGTTTGTGATTATTCTTCAGAAGACACACTCGATGAAAAATGTCATTTGACCTGGTTTAAACCCACTAGATTCTTTCCAAGGTCACAATTTTGAACAACATGCGTGTCCTCTGAAGCATTAGGTGACTCAAGATAGCCATTAAGAGGGAAAACCCTTCCTGATCACAGCAAATTCAGGGCTCTCGCAGGTGAGGAGACACCCCCCCAGGGCCCCCCACCGTGTAGAGGGCTGGCTGGGTGTCCACAGCGGCTTCCCCGTCGGGCAGTACCCTCGCCTCCTGGAGCAGTCATGGGTCTTTTGGGGACGCGGAGATTGGCAAGACGAGCCACCAAGTGCAAGATCTTTTCCCAAAGGCTCATGGCTGCGATGTCACCTCATTTCACGTAACATTTCTGTATTTTTCTCCCTGGCAAACAGTCTTCACGCTTAGGACTTTTTTCCCCTATTCCTGCCCTCAGAAAAAGTGAATTTTCTACCCAAATTACAACAGCTTTTATTTCAGAGAAAACCAAAACACAGAAGAAGCAACCAAAAGTTACTAACCAAACAATAAAAACTATGGAAGTGACAGTCGTGTGGACTAATTTATTTGGTACGTTAAAAAGGTCAACAGGGCCGGCGTGGTGGCTCACGCCTGTGATCCCAGCACTCTGGGAGGCCGAGGCGGGAGGATCACTTGAGCTCAGGAGTTGGAGACCAGCCCGAGCAAGAGCGAGACCCCATCTCTACCCAAAATAGAAAAATTAGCCAGGCGTGGTGGTTTCGTGCACTTGTAGTCCCAGCTACTGGGGAGGCTGAGGCAGGGGGATCGCTTGAGCCCAGGAGTTTGAGGTTGCTGTGAGCTAGGCTGACGCCACTGCACTGTAGCCTGGGTGACAAAGTGAAACCCTGTCTCCAAAAAAAAAAAAGGAAAATGCCACAGCGCTTGCTTTGCCCTGGAGAAATAAGACTGATACTTTCACTAAAGGCTATCACCATTCTCACGTGTAACATGCTTGATGCTTTTCTAAACAGAAACAAGCATGTCCTACGTACGATGTCTGAGATGCTTTATGAGCGTCATGAACCCCAGTTCCACGTCACCTGGGGGCAGAGTCCCCATCCACTTGCCGTCACCTCTCGTGACACGGATCAGCGATGTGTGAAATGTGCGCGCGGGAACATCCCTTGACAGACTGTGTCCATGGAGAGAAATGTTCCCTACCAAGAATACGCGATGACAAAGTCTAGGCGCAGGCTTGATTTCCATGGTTTTGTCGTTCTCGTTTGGCATGACTGCAGATCCTGACCAACTTGGAGCACGGCCTGGCCGAGGACGGCAGCGTGAGCAACATGACCCCGGAGAACAGACAAGGTGAGCAGGCCACGCGCAGCCACGCAGGCGGCCATCGACGGTGCCCGCAGGCTCTGTTCTTCCTCTCAGCGCACGCGGGCACGCACGCACGCACGCACTCCTTTCCTGGGTGAACCTTCACCACATAATCGCACACACCCGGGCGACATTCCACACTCAGGAGGGGTCTGGCCAGTGGCAGGACACTGGGGAGGCCTCCCCGTGCGGTGTGTGTGGGGCCTGGGGACGGGGGCTCGAGGGGCGGTTGCAGGAGGAGCCGGAGAGGAAGGCGGGTGCTGCATGCAGAGCCTGGGAGGCCAGGCTGAGGGTGCCGGGCTGTTTCACCCAGGGGCTTGGGGGGCTGATGCTAGCAGATTTGCTCTATGAGAAGAATGTTCTAACTGCAGTGTGTGGAGTGCAGGTGTGTGCAGCGTACAGTGTGTGCGGTGCAGGTGTGTGCAATGTACAGTGTGTGCAGGGTACAGGTGTGTGGAGTACAGGTGTGTGCAGTGTACAGTGTGTACATTGCAGGTGTGTGCAGTGTACAGTGTGTGCAGGGTACAGGTGTGTACAGTGCAGGTGTGTGGAGTGTAGGTGTGTGCAGGGTACAGGTGTGTGCAGTGCAGGAGTGTGGAGTACAGGTGTGTGCAGTGCACAGTGTACATTGCAGGTGTGTGCAGTGTACAGTATGTGGAGTGCAGGTGTGTGCAGTACAAGTGTGTGCAGTGGTGTGCAGAGTGCAGGTGTGGGAGTACAGGTGTATGCAGTGTAGGTGTATGCACTGCAGATGTGTGCAACGGTGTGCAGAGTGCAGGTGTGTGCATTGCAGGTGTGTGCAGCGGTGTACAATGTGTGGAGTGCAGGTGTGTGCAGTGGTGTACAGTGTGCAGAGTGCAGGTGTGTGCAGTGCTGGTGTGTGCAGCGGTGTACAGTGTAGAGTGCAGGTGTGTGGAGTACACGTGTGTGCAGTGGTGTACAGTGTGCAGAGTGCAGGTGTGTGCAGTGCTGCTGTGTGCAGCGGTGTACAGTGTAGAGTGCAGGTGTGTACAGTGGTGTACAGTGTGTGGAGTGCAGGTGTGTGCAGTGCAGGTGTGTGCGGTGGTGTACGGTGTGTGGAGTGCAGGGGTGTGCATTGCAGTGCATTGCAGTAGCAAGGCTGAGCTTCTACTCATGTGTCCCAGAGGGGCCCCGCCCCTGTCCTCGCTCCCCCATTCCTGGGCAGCACCTCCCCAGGCCGGCTGCAGCCTCTCCCTCCACAGCGTCCGTCCTGCTCCACCTGCACTCCCGAGTCCAGGGACAGCCGTCTCCATCTCCGCAGGCCTGACACGAGGGGGCTTCTCAGGAACTTCGGGCTGGTGGGGCTGCGCTGGCAAGCTGGGGGTTCCCTCTGCAGCCCGCTCTGAGGGGACTCGAGCCAGAAGTGGGAGAGGAGAGGACCTGGGTGGACGCCAGTGCGCGGGCCAGGCCAGGAGTCGGGTCCAGCGCTCCGTCGGGGCGTAGGAGGGCGCACGTGGGGCAGGGGAGGTGCTGGCCTGCCAGGCCCCCTGCCCTGGGCCCCGTTCATGCTTAAGTCGTGTGTCCTTTGTTTAAGAAACCCACATAACCGCCAGGTTTGGGTGTGTGTGGTGTGCGTGTGTGTGTTGTGATATGTATGTGGTGTGTATGTGGTATGTGTGTGTACAGGTGCGCACTGTCTCTCCTGTAATTCAATCGCAGGTAAATTACCACAGTCTGCAGGAGAGAAGTCTCGTGCACAGGGACATCCCATTCTCCAGCATTTCTGGCACCTCGGCCACTTTGCTCTCGGGCTGCTGTTTTGATGGGATGAGGACACAGTTATTAGACATCAGAGAGCAGTTCCTAGAAATCTAACAAAAAGTCACACAGATCATCAGATTTACGAGGAGAACAGGGGAAGATTTAGGGCTGGAAAGGAATCTGCAGAGATAATCAAAATAGATCTGCAATTCGTTGAGACAATCCAAATTTTACATTCATTAAGAAAAGATTGTTCAAAATTTCTTTTCACAAAAATAATGTTATAAGGGGAATACAAGCAGCTAATGTACTTTGAATTGCTGAAAGGCAAAACAAGTTAAGTTTTTAATTCTAGCAATTAAGTTTTGTGTATACTACTAAGCCCTCCAAGAATACACACAATCTCTAGGTGACTGTCACCTCAAAATTGAGGTGCAGCCGCGGAAGGTAAGCTTCAGGAGGCGGGCAGGTCAGAAATAGGAAGTTTAAAAGCAGCTCAGTCCCGCACCGGACCTCCTGGTCATCCAGGCATAGACAGCAGAGCCATTGCTCAGCCCTCCTGTCACCCACAGCAGCTCCTAGGGGACCTTTGCAGACCCCACAGAGTCCACAAAGACGGCTGGTGACTACCGGATGCGCAGGAGAGAACAGGGGCCAGGCCAGGCTCGGGCCACGGTCGCCTGCTACCCGTGGCAGCAGGTGCCACGCAGGCAGGACAGCGTGCGGCCCCCTGGAAGGTGTGGGGCGGCATGCCACCACCATGCAGCCAGCCGGGAAGGCAGCTGTGACGTGACCCTGCACCGTCCTCCTGCCTGACAGCTGAAAGCGCTTCACCCTTTCAGTAGCGCTTTTTCACCCACTGTCCTGGCTAATCCCACAAAGCCCTGTAAAGGAGATGGGACAGGAGTTGGCTCCTTCTGAAAGATTAAGGAGCTGAGGCCTTGAGGAGGTTGGTCCCTTGCCCAAGGTCACAGGTAACTGGAGCAGAGCCCCTACTTGGGTCTCACGCGGGGTGTGGCGCTCCTCGGCGAACTCGCTTCGCCCCCTGCCCTGCAGCCGGTGCCCGGGGGAGGCTTGTGGCTGGACACGGGTGCAGCCCCCCGGCGGCAGCCTCCCACGGGTCAGTTGGGGAGGTGGCACGGCCACTCTGGGCCTTCCCGGCCGAGTCACAGCTGCAGGCAGAGGGCGGTCATTTATGTCAGATTTGCTGTTTTCCTTGGGGTCCCATGGAAACATGTCTCGGGTTGGAGTATTTGGTCTTCTGGGCGGAAGCCGAGCCGTCGCCCTCCTGGCTTTGGTTGCTGCACCGTTTGCACAGACCATCTCTTCCCAGAGCCTGCCCCGGCGGTCCCTGCGCATGCTGCTTCCGTGTCAAGGCGCGGCTTGCAGCACTGCGAGCATCCCGGGCTGACCCCGGGCGGTGACGAGGGGCTCGCGGCGCACTCACAGGCTGCCCTTGCTTTGCAGCGTCCGTGCAGCTGTGGAGGTCGCGGCTGGGCCGGGTGACCTACTCCATGGCCAACTGCCTGCTCCTGATGAAGGTACGAGGCCCAAGGGACGGCCCGGTTGGGGCGGCGGGAGGCCCGAGGGCTCAGTGCGCAGGGACGTGGCCGTGCGCGGGTCTGTGTAGCCGGGGGTTCGGTGACACTCTCCGGAGCCAGCTTTACTTCCCTTTCTCCTGAAGGAAATTCCAACAGAATGTGGAATTTACATTTTCAACTCTAATTGTTTAAACATGGGTCTGAACCATTTCATTAAAATCATTGCTCGCCCCCGTTTTTCTCTGAATTCCATCCCAAGAAGGTGTCCTTTGTTCTCCCTGCCTTCGTGGAGGGTGTTTTCCTTTTCATCTCAGTTTGGTTTTGTGACTGATGCGCGCAGCATCTGGAGACAGGCCTTCCCACACGACCTGCGTCTCAGGGCTTCGCCCCAGAGCTCTCAGCCCCCTGAGGAAACAGCGTAAAAACCCAGGCTGTCAGTCAAGTGCTTTCCAGTCTGTTCTCTGCCCGGCCCTCCCAGCCTGCTGCGGCGTTTCCGCTCCTCTCTTTGTCTGAGACGCGCCGCGCCTGGCCCACCTCCCGCCCTGGGCATCGGCTCCCTGCCGCCCAGCGCGGGCTGCAGCTGCCTCGGGCACCGAGAGCTGCGGTCTGGAATCAATTAGCAGCTGATGCCCCGGAGCAGCGCTCTCAACATCTTCTGGGCTATTCTGAGACCCAGATCATAATTCCTCCCACACCCGCCCGCGTTCACGCTGCCCAAGGTCACTGCTGAGCTTGGTTCTAGCACGGCACGCTGCTCAGCCGAAGCGGCAGCCCTCTTCTGTAGTGGGCGCGGCAGCCCTGAGGGTGGCCGCGTCCCTGGGCACTGCTCCCGCAGGCGGGGTGTGGGTGTGGAGTCACAGCCGCCAGCAGCCTGGGGCCAGTCGGGAAGGGGTGCAGCCTGCAGGGCCCAGCCTCCGTGCCTCTGCAGGTGTGTGGTGCCGGCGGCACACGGGAGAGCCCTGTCCATCCTCGGTAGCAAGTGACCTTGACACACACAGCCTCGCATGTCTGCGAGCCTCGGCCTCCTCCTTTAGAACGAGGGCCCAGAACCGAGACCCCGTGAAACACTCCCGGCTCTCACATTCACAGGGCTGTCCTGTCTCCTTCAGCATGCTGGGTCCAGACATCACAGTGTGTAAGTTCCCTATCTTTGCTCAGAACAGGTTCGTCCCTTTGTTGCCATGTCTCAGACATCCCTGGCGAGGCCAGTTGCCTGCAGGGTCACTGTGGTCGCTGTCCTCACCTCCTTCCATCCCCTGCCCCTGCCACCTCCTCCCTGAGTTCTGCAGGGCTCGCCCCTCCGAGAAGAGTGAGGAGCGGCCCCCACACACCCCTGACCCGGGCGCTACGCGGACTGGGGAGGGGGGAGGCTTTGGCAGCAACCGCGGCCCCAGAGCACACCCCAGCCCCTTCTGCCTCCAGAACAGGCCATTCTCCCAGTGCTGCTGCGGCCAACCCTGACACCCCCACCTGGTGGCCTGAGCAATCCACAGTGGCCCACCTGAAAGCCACTGCTTGCCAGAACATTCTTAAGCAAAGAAACGAAGAACAAATTATAAATTCACAGGACCGATGTCTCATTAATCATGGGGCTAAAACTCCTCAGGGAGGAAAGTTCCCTGTTCTACTCACAGGTTTTTATTTGCTTTTTAAAGACACATTAATAGAAAATTATGGAATAAAAATGCTCTCCTTTGTTGTAGTAGTAATAACAACAGCAGGCACCAAATATAAGTCTTCCACCTATATTGTTGGGACCCAGTACAGAACATATTATTGCGTTTCAAAAATACTTTTACAATGGATGTAATTTAGTATGAAAGTTTAGCTTAATCTTTCATTTTCATGAGTTTAAAAAAGGAATGGAAGAATTTTGCAATTAAGGCCGATTGAAGCACATGCGTTCTGGTGCCATCTAGTGACCATACCTGATATTGCAGGAGTGGAGTGTCGTGTTACTACATGGGGTGTCGTGTTAATTAAATTATGGACTAACAATGAGTTATTTAATCAGCCATTTAATTATTTTGAATAACGTTATTATTACTAGTGAAATAAATATTAATTTAACCTTTTAATGATGAGAAATGTATTCATACCTTCCAGCCCTGAATATCTGCATAACATACTGTAAGGCATGGTCGAGTGTATTACAAAGCTTTAAAAATTTCACCTTCTCCACTTTTTAAGGGTTGCTTCCTCTCCTTAGGCTCAAGGGGCCCACACGGGCAGACCCCCCCCCCCCAGGTGCACATGCCCCTTGCCTCAGGTGCCCCTTCCCTCCCGGGATCCCCACCTCCCCACTCTGTGTCACCTGCTGTGGCTTCTCAGCTTGTTGAAAGGAGCGTGCAACTGCATGAACCACCTTTCTTCTTGCTTAAATTGCACTGCGCAGGCCTTTCTGGTTGCAGAACGGTTGTAAATCTAGTTTCACAGCCACTGAGCAAGCGTGGCTGCCGAAAGAAAAGGGTGAAGATTGAGCTGAAGTAGGTTTGTCCCTGGAAGCAAGTCATTCGTGTCCTTTGCAAAGTCAAATACGTATAATCTGGAGAGTAGATTAAGCTGTCTCTGAAGAGCTGCATTTGGCCATTTTCCCTTAAAAGGGCTGTATTTCCTCCATCTTCAGTGAATAAACAATTTCATTAAATAATAATCAACTTAAAGAAGCTCTCTGACACAGTCTTAAACCCGCACTTGGTTTGTTTGATGATAGGCTCCTTGAAAAGTGTCAGAATTCATCCCCCGGCTGCAGCCGGCTCCCAGACAGACGTCCTGTCTGCCCCGAGGGTCGACCTTGGGGGGCGCTGCCCGTCAGCCCAGAGTCAGCCCTCTCGGGGTCCCCAGCCTATGCGTCTGCTCAGAAATGTGCTCCTGGAGGACAGTGCTCTAAAATAACTTTTCCCATCAAGGATCCTTGTTTGGCGTTTTAAAACCTCTCCTTCGCTGAATCAGATCATCTCCAGAAACCTTGACCCCTGGCCCGGGCATGACGCAGAGTTGTCAGGGCGGTGACGCCGCCCTCAGCACTGCCCCTAGGAGTGGGCGCCGCGGCCTCTCCAGGCTGCCACCCTGCGGTCTGGTGCCGAGAGTGTGGTCAGGGTGGGAGCGACGCACAGGCGTGACCCAGTGACGCTTCAGGGCTAATAACTAGAAAGCCAAAGTCTGCCTTTGGTTCACCTGAAACCCGGCAGGGGGTGTGTGTTGGGTGAGAGCGGCCAGTTCCCAGGGTGATGCCGCCGCCCCATCTGAAAGCGGGGCTGCTTCACCCACACTTCCCCAGCAAGACCCAGCCCCCGGTGGCAGGCCCAGCTGCCTGCGGCCTCAGCTCCCCCGAGGGCCCGGGGCCCTGTCTGCGCACGCTCACACACGTGCTCGCACAACTAGCGGCGGGACAGCCCAGCCAGTCAGCAGTGACGGGCAGCAAGAAGTTACGGGAAAGGAAACCGAGGCACGTGCTGTCTGGCTCCTGAGCATCTGGCCTTGAATGAAATTAGTTTTAACGGGCTGTGCTTGAAGGTACTGGAATGGAGAGAGTCCCTACATTTTGTTCCTGCCAAAATGGAGTTTCACTTGCCTCTTTCTTTATAGCGTCCCAATTAGCAAACTGGTAACGCCAGTCCCAGTTTGGAGGAAATTGAAACTATAGAAGAATAAAAAGTAAAGGTACCTTCTGGGGTTTTATGCGGAATAAGTCAGAAGAAAACCCCACTGGGGGCCCCATTTATTGCCGACTGTGTGCTGTCACCCCGCACGATGGCCCGGGAAGTACTGAGCACAGTGCCTTGCCTCAGTGGGCTTGCTCGGTGAGTGTCATGGCGGTCACCGTCACTCTGCAGAGGACAGCAGTTTGTTAGGCGCTTGAGACGGGCCAACCACTGTGTCCCCCGTGCCTTTGGCAGGACCCCTCTGTGAGACCGGCTTCCTCGCCCCTGGAACAGGTGATGCGGCTGCCTTTGTTACCTGCTGTCAGGAGCTCTCATCCGCCTGGCACCGCCCGCGACAACAGGTGGCCAGTACGACGGTGGCCACAGGGCCTTGCCCTCGCCCTCCCCGAGGAGGGGCCATGGGCAGCGTGGAGGGGCCGCCGCGAAGGCACAGGAGGCCCGGGTGAGACGTGCGGGCGCCAAGCAGGGCAGCTGCCAAGCAGAGCCTTTTAAACTGTCCCCACGCAGTCGTCGTTAAGGCAGAGTCAGGCCTGACTTAGA
>VBSM01002608.1:173430153-173443221 GCA_008086735.1 Cheirogaleus medius | reverse complement strand
TCCCAGTGCAAACGCATGTGCCGAGAGAAGGCCTGGCCCCTGCAGTGGTCCGGTCGGAGTGTGTCCGGTCCCGGCGTCCTCGTGGCAGCTGCTGAGGGTGAACTCACAGAGGTCGTCGCAGGAGGGCACTGGAATGGACCACTGCGGACACGCTCCTGCCGCAGTTGAGCAGGAATGACCAAACCACACAGGGTTTTATTTCAACAGTCGCTGCTGGTATTTGCGGGAAAGGACTCTAGAACTGTGGGTGCTGGCTAAGGAAGGTCCAGCCTGCCCGGAGGCCTCAGTAGTGCGGAAAGCTGGGACAGGACCCTCTTTGCCAAGAACGTCGTGAAGCGAGAACGCGTTTCCCTGGGATGTTTGGTGACGGGAAGGTCCCTGCCTCATCTGTCAGTCCTCCCCTCACAGGCCCAGCACAAGGCAGCCCTCGCCCCTCACCTGGGGCTTCCGGGGTGGCATCCCAAGCGTGGGCAGGGAACACGGGAGCGATCAAGGGACAGCTAAGGGTGGGTGGGAAGCGAACACGCCCGCTGGCCATGACTCAGGTGCCACGCAGGGCTGCTCACCCTCACGGGTGCGACCCACTGTTGCGCAGGCCAGGGAACTGAGTCTCCGAGTGCTTAAGTGAGGCTGGGTTGGAGAAGGACAAGCCGACAAGCGTGGCCTCATCCGAGTCCTTCCCGGGACGCGTGGGCACCCGTCGCGGAGCGTCTCGGAATGGCCTGCGCTGGGGGGTGCGGCGCGGATGCCGAGGATCGTGCGCTCAGAGCCGACCAGCCCTGGCGCCTCCCTCTGTGTGGCGGGCAAGACACCAAGCCCTGAGCGTCACCTCCTCGTCTGTCCTCGGGGACGCTGTAGGAACCCTTGTCACCCACGGGAGAAGTCACAGCGCGTGGCTGGGATTTCTAGCTGACTGTGCATTTAACGTAATCCAGCACCTACTGCAGCTGTTCAAGCAGCGGTGCCGCCTTCGCCTGTGTTTGAAACCGTTTGGTGCCCGCACCGCAGAGAAAACTCACTCCCCATCCTCTCCATCAGGCAGCGCACGGCTGCAGCCTGTAGGGCGTCCCGTGTTGGGAACGTGTTAATTAAAATGGCCACGGACAGTCTGTAAGGGCTTCAGTGCATCCGCAATGGCAAGAGCCCAGCGACTGGGGCAGAGGGGACAGGTGAAGGGACTGGGACGCAGCGCTCTCCCGTGGCCAGAGGGCTGTCGGGGTGAGGGAACCGCGGAGGTGAGACGGGCGTCTGCGGGAGCAGACCTCGCGGTCCCCTGTCTGAGCCAGACGCTCGCTGCCTCCCGCCCGTGCAGGGCCCCGGGGCTGGGGCCGCTCTGGGGATGGCTCCCTTCCACGTGGTAATTCGGAGTTCCAGGCGGCTGCGGAGGGGAGGAGAAAGCCCACCCCGCTCAGCCAGACCCCGTGGAGCGCGCTGCTCATTTCTGCTGGCTCTCGGGGCCTGTTGCGCCACAGGACAGAGCCGGTAGGCTGGCGCTCCAAGGAGGCACATCCCCAGACTTGCGCATGTATAGGTGAAATTGGTCTCTGGGTCTCAAAAGCATATGGTGTGTTCTGTCTTCAGAAAAGTAAGAAGTGTTCCTTCTTCTGTTCCGTGGAAAATTTTAAATAATTACTCCTGAAGGTTTGAATAATTCACCTAAGAACTGCCTATGCCGAGCTCTAGGGGTGACGCTGAGCATTTCTCATAATTTATTGTTGTTACCGATCTGCCTCAGTGTTGTTCTGTGCCTGAGGTCTCCTCTCTCTCTTTCTGGGAACAATTTTGGTAATTTAGAGTTTTCTAGAAAATCGCCTATTTGGTCCTATTTTCACATGTATTTGCATAAAGTAAAATACAGTCATCTTTTGCAATGATTTCGATTTCCTTCCTACCAGGGGTGGTTCCCCTTTTGCATTTCTAACTATGTTTGTTTGTGCTTTCTTTTTCTTGATTACTTTTGATACTTGTTGTTTGTTGTTTTTTAAATAACTAGTGTTTTATTGATTTATTTTCTAGACATTCTGTAAAACTTATAATTGCCTTTTTATATTGCTTAATTCTTTTCAGCTGCTTCTAACTCTTAGAGATCGGTAGGATTTTAAATCCCAATTATGTTTTTGTTTTTGAGACAGTCTCACTGTGTTGCCTGGGCTAGAGTGCCGTGGCATCAGCCTAGCTCAGAGCAACCTCAAACTCCTGGGCTCAAGCCATCCTCCTGCCTCAGCCTCCCGAGTAGCTGGGACTACAGGCACGCGCCACCATGCCCAGCTAATTTTTTGTATATATTTTTAGTTGGCCAATTAATTTCTTTCTATTTTTAGTAGAGACAGGGGTCTTGCTCTTGCTCAGGCTGGTTTCAAACTCCTGACCTTGAGTGATCCTCCCACCTCGGCCTCCCAGAGTGCTAGGTTTACAGGCATGAGCTACCGCGCCTGGCCCCAATTACGTCTTAATAGTTATGAACATGTAAACTTGCTTTCAAATCATCAATCAGTGGGTGGCAAACAATATACCAAGACTTCTCTGTTATCTTCCCCCCAAAATTGTGTCTGTTGACCTGTGAGGATTCGTGGTGCAGGGTCAGCGTGTGGTCTGGGAGTTGGGCAGACCTGGGTTTTGAGTCCCAGGTGTTAGGTGTTCGCCGTGTGACCTGCAAAAATTGCCCAACCCTTGAGAACCTCGTTTTCTGCATCTAGAAAATGAAGGTAGTAATCATATCCGAGTTACAGGTTGTCCCAGAGTCAGATGAGCTGTGTTTGAAGCACTCGGCATAGTCCCGAGCGCGTATTAAAACCTGACTATTATTAAATCTTGATTATTAGCTATGATAATCTCCAGCTGAATATGAAACATTGTCCTGTTAAACAGGATTTTCATCACCATGAGCACATTGCGGGGAATTCAGATGTTCAAGCTGAGGGCCACGCTGTTGAACCCACAGCGGCTTTGGTTTCTTTTCAGTCAATTAGGAAGTGAGAAGTCTGCAGGCTGCCTCAGACCGCGTGGGAGGAGGGAGGCAGTGGATAAACGCCGTCCTGCTTTCTCCTTGTGGGCGTTTTCTCTGTGTGTTTCATTTTGTTTTGTTTTTCTTCTTCCTCATGTGGTGTTTTCTTTTGCGGGACAGTGTCCTTGTTGTGACCTTACCAGGTTCATTGCCCGCCACTCAGGAGGAAGCCAACCCGCTAAGACGGCAGGACGACAGCGGAGACAGGGTTCAGTATCGCGGGCGCCACGCGA
This sequence comes from Cheirogaleus medius, assembly GCA_008086735.1. NCBI lineage: Eukaryota > Metazoa > Chordata > Mammalia > Primates > Cheirogaleidae > Cheirogaleus > Cheirogaleus medius. The sequence goes on along the minus strand of VBSM01002608.1, from coordinate 173,439,984 downwards.
GGAGACGGGACTTTGGGAGAAAGGGTTTCTAAGGATAGTTTCGGGTCTGCTGATGGCTGGGGATGGACTCAGGGTCAGGAGGCAGAAATCATCTGCTCGTGCTGGGTCCGATCCCAGCTCGCAAGACCAGCTGCGTTGGTTCCTTGGGCCACTGCTCTGGCTGGTCAGTTGGTCCACCGGCATGCAGGGTCCAGAGGACATCTCAAAGGCCAGCGCTAGGCGTCACCAGGGTGATGGTATCTATGGCAGCAATGAAGAAAGCTAAGCGTCTTCATGACCATCAGCTCTGTGACTCCTGAGCAGCGAGCAGTTGTAGGAAGCCAGCTGGGGACGCGGCCGGAGACACACACCTCTCTGTGTATTTTAGCCGTGCGTGCACCTTGCAGAGTTCAGGCCCTGCGACTGTTCCCACCTTACGGCCTTTTATTAGTTGGGCAGTTTCAGCGCCAGCTGTGAAGAGTCTGCGGTTTTATCCCACTCGTGAGCTATGAAGTTAGCTGCCATTGTCATGAACACGGCAAAAGGTGTGAGACTCCCGGGTCAGAGACAAAGGGTATTTATTACCCTCGGCGGCAGCAGGGTAGCCGAGTGTCACTTTTTTCACCGAGCACTGAGCCCCGGTTCCCCAGGGTACTTCCGGGATACTCGGGATGGGTTCTGCTGCTGGAGAGCAGTTCTGAACTCGGAAAACCTGAGTCCTGGGTACTGGCCGATCGGCATGGCTGCCCTTCGCCCCAGAGGGCTGCGTCGCAGCTTCCCAGGCTGTGCCCTGCCTGCAGGACACGCGGCTCCCACGAGAGCCGTCTCCCAGCCAGCCCTGGGAGAACTTGGCGGGCTTGTTAGGGACTGACAGGTGCTTGCCATGGAGAGCAGGGAGGAAGTTAACCAGCACCGCGCAGTCCCTGGTCACTGGTCGTCCGAGCTCTCCTGCACTTGGTGTGAGAGTGCATGTCCCCCGGCGTGTCGTGTGACAAAGGACATAGTGATGCAGAGCCCCTGCCTGCAGGACACGCGGACACGCGGCTCCCACGGGAGCCGTCTCCCAGCCAGCCCTGGGAGAACTTGGCGGGCTTGTTAGGGACCGACAGGTGCTTGCCATGGAGAGCAGGGAGGAAGTTAACCAGCACCTCGCAGTCCCTGGTCACTGGTCGCGCGAGCTCTCCTGCACTTGGTGTGAGAGCACATGTCCCCCGGCGTGTCGTGTGACAAAGGACATAGTGATGCAAAGCGGGGCCCTGGGACGCGAAGGCCTCGTGTGTGAAGCTTTTGACGGAGGATTTTTCCCTTTATTTTTTATATATTTTTCATTGTAAACCTTAGATCATTTATTTCCTTCCCTCTGCTTCCGACGGCAAAAGAAAACCAGAACCTGCCTTTTCACAACCACCCTGCGCTTCCGCAGGGGCGGCGGCAGGGGACGGCCTCGTGCGTCCTGAGCCACCAGCCCTGTCTGCATGATCTGGGAAGCTGGTGGGTTGTCTTACACGTGCAATGAAGTGGGTTCGTGGTTTGGTTTTGTTACAGTAGAATTCTGCATTACTTGGTCAAAATATTACTTTGAAATTTGCAAATCTGATGACAACTGCCATTTTACTAGGCACAAATAACCAATAAAACTGACTTGAGGCCTGCTCGTAGTCTACCAAAATTTTAAGATTTTTTATTATTTTATTACCATTCTTTTTATTTTTATTTTACTTGATGCCATGCCAGAATTCATTTCAAAGGGTACAAGTTACTAAGCTCTAAGCCTTGTAAAGAAGGCACGTGTGTTAGCAGCTGAATCTCTGATATGTAGAATGTTGACATTCCACTGTTTCTTAAATGTCTCTGGCCTTTTTACATAAAGTAATGATTACTGATTACTAATGATTAAAATTGGTGTATTCTCCTGCCCAACACATTAGTGTCTTCACATTATAACATGATATTAGGAAACTGTATGTGTGGGCATAGACTTACATTTAATTTGTCAAATAAACTGACTAAATAATTTTGTCAAAGCAGATTGGAGACATAAAAACAGCTGAAAAGTATTTTCAAGAAGTTGAGAAAGTGACACAGAAACTGGATGGACCACAGGGAAAAATAATGGTTTTAATGAACAGGTAAATATTTTAAAACTAAATATATTTTTTATCAAATTTCCCCAAAGAGTTTAAGCTCTACTTACCGATCTGGAGAAAACGTCCCTCTCTGTGCCTCTTCCCATCCTGTCTCTCAGAATTGGGAGACCCAAGAAGTACAGGAGCATTTCCTTGAATTTCAGTGTTGTTCTTGTACTCATAAAAACTGACTTTTCCCCTTTGTTCTTCTAAGTACGGCTTGCGTTGTCCCCACCATCGACGCAAATGTGCATAAATGTTTACCGCCTCCCGTGCACCAGCCGTTTGGCACGTGTGTGTTTTGTTGTTCCGTGATTGGCTTCTCTGGGTAAAACAGCGCGTGACAAAGTGCAGCTTTGTGTGCGTGTGTCTGTCGACAGGCAGCCTCGCCCAGGGTGAAGCTCACACGTGAGGTGGGAGTGTGAGAGCGGCAGGGAGGAATTCTAGGTGGAGTTTCTTTGCCTGGATTAATACAATCTCGAGTGGTGTGATGTGCGGGCCGGAATGCATGGTGCGGTTTAGGCGGCGAGCGCGTCAGGGCCTGCGTCTGAAGCGCAGGGCGGCCCTGTCGCCGGGAGCCACAGCCAGAGGCAGACGTCGCGTGTGCTGTGTCGTTGGTTTTGCCGTGTGCATCAGCACCCTGACCCCCCCCCCGTAACTGCTCGCGTGTTGCGTGTGTTGCAGAGCTTTCCTCCACCTCGGGCAGAACAACTTCGCGGAAGCCCACCGATTCTTCACCGAGATCCTGAGGCTGGAGCCCACCAACGCCGTGGTAAGGTCCCAAGCAGGAGCAACCACAGATCTTCTGCCTTCTGCATCTCGCAGATGCCGGAAACATGCGCTAAACGCATCCGAAGCGGCACCGAGGCCTCTCCGCAGTCCACTGGCTTCGGGCGGCCGTGGTGCTTGCGGGGGGAGGTGACCCGGCAGGGTGGGCGGGCGTCCGCCGACCCCGTGTGACCCCGGGCTGTGCCCTCTCCTAGGCCAACAACAACGCTGCCGTGTGCCTGCTGTACCTGGGCAAGCTGAAGGACTCCCTGCGCCAGCTGGAGGCCCTGGTGCAGCGGGACCCCGGGCACTACCTGCACGAGAGCGTGCTCTTCAACCTGACCACCATGTACGAGCTGGAGTCCTCGCGCAGCATGCAGAAGAAGCAGGGCCTGCTCGAGGCCGTGGCCAGCAGGGAGGGGGACAGCTTCAACACGCAGTGCCTCAAGCTGGCGTAGCTCACTCCCGGCCTTCCGGAGCAGCCCGGATCTCTGTAAACTGTGTACATAGAGCTAACGTATTAATGCGACTCTGGGGGATTCAATAAAACATCTCTCACAGGTGTCTGGGAGCGTGTCTTCTTGATCCCGAGGCACGGCCCAGGCCCAGACTGTCCCGCAGTCTGCTGTGCTCCGGCCGGCTCCAGCCCTGCGGCTCTGCCTCTGTCTGCCGCGAAGGCGCCAGGCTGATCACACGGTTGGAATGGGGCTGTGGGCGCAGGAAGTCCAGGGCACGCACTGGCCCTTGAGTTTGTTCCTGGAGACTGGCCTGGTTTCTTTATTCATTCTGAGCATGCTCAGAGAAAGGCTGGGCCATGTAATGTGAGCCCTTCCCACCACACGCCTGAATGTTCTGGAGGATTTATAAACAATGGAAGAGAAACCGCACGTGTGGATCACCCCCCTCTTCCTCTCCCACACCCCAAACTGAACACACCAGTGTTACTCAGCGGATTCCTTCTCAGCCTGATGCCAAGCACCTTGGTGCCCGGTGTGGGGTGAGAGAGCGTCGGCGTCTCTCCTGGGTTCTGTGTGCCATGCAGAGTGAGCAGGACAGGGGAACTCATATAATGTAAACATCTATTGTGCAAAGCAAAGCTTTATTCGTTCTTTTAATAAAGTAGAAACATACAAATACAGTATCTACTAGGCAGTCTCAACCCACTTGTTGAAATATGGTATAATTGCACGTTAAAATTGGAGAAGAGAGAGACGAGACAGCCAAAAGGACCATTGAACAGCAAGGAGGTTTTAAAATCTTTCTCTTCAAAAGGAGAAAAAAAATAACCTTTAATTTTAAAAAGCCCGAAAAGCTGATGTCATTTAAAGTCCTTTATTTTGAGGGTTTTCCTTCAAATCTGGCCTCAGGAACGAGTGGCAGGTCCTTTCCTCTGCTCAAACCTGGCGCCTGGCAGTGGGTGACAGCACCTGCCCCAGGTCAGTTGTGCATAAAAACAGAAGACATTGCCCAGCAAAACCAGTCCCGCAGTCAGAGGCTGGCCAGGGCAGTGAGGGGCTGCTCCGGAGCCGGCCTGGGGTAAGGCTCAGCTCACCGGGGTGATGGCATCATCGTTTGCCTCGTTTCTCTGCAAGTTCTTAGAGACAGGAGAGGAAAACATCGCTATGAATGTCCCTCATGTCTGGGATAACAGTTAAAACTTTATCTGGTTTACGCTCAGTTTCCCTTTATTAAATAAATGCATCCCTGAAATCTTTTCTGGAGCCAAGCAGAGCGAATGGTTAACCGTCACAGGGCCTATACTGATATTTCAGCTAGGAAATTGGAAAGCTCATCAGGCTGCGATGGGCTAAGGCTGTGGGAACGCCTGCTCTCCGGCACCGGGAGCGTGAACATCCAGCAGCGCGCGCCAGGCCTTGCGCAGGCGCCGTGTGGGCTGCTCCGACCTTCCCAGCGCAGCCCTGCCCCCACCGTCAGGAGCTGGCCACGTGCTCTTGGTTTGTGGACCTGGCTCCAGGCAGGGACTGGCCGCACGTCAGGCCCGTGAGCGCTTCGTGCGCCGCCTGGACTGACCGCCCTCCTCCCTGGGTCTCAGGTGTCCCTGCCCGTGTCCTTCAGCAAACTTCAGAGCCCGCCCGGCTCGGCCCTGGTGGAGGTGGGTGCGGCTCCTGCGTAGGCCCTGCCCGTCCTCCACCTCGACCTGACTTGCGCCGAGAGGGGCCCAGCCCAGGTGTGGCCGGCAGGCAGGAGGAGGAGGAACCCACATCCGAGGTGCCCGGGCGGCGCGGACTCCCGCAGAGCGCTCCTGCGCAATGCGGGTGCTCCCCTGGGCCGCGCAGACGCCTGGCCTGGCCTTTCTGGGGACCCTCGTGCGGCGGACACAGACCTGGCCTCGGGCTCAGCCCGCACCCCACGCCCACGGCTCGCTCTGCGGGGCACCCAGGCCCTCAGCACGCATGGGAGACAAAGGGAGGGTCTGCGTCTTGAGGGCTCTGCGCCTTGAGGGCTCTGCGCGTGAGCCCTGTGGCTTTGGACCAGCCCATTTCCTTCTGTCAAAAATCTGGACATGAACTAGCCTAGGCCATAGTCATCTCTGCTTCCGTCCTGGTTTCTGTGTGGTCCGAGCCACCTGGCCCCGCTTGAAGCAGCCAGGCCAGTCGCTGGGGCAGTGCCGGCTCCGGAGCTGGACTTTTCCCCGAGTGTGTCTGTTCAGCTGAACCTGAGAGCCCCCACACTTCCCCGGGACGCAGTGTTAGATCCGTGGTTCTCAAAGTGGGGTCCCCGGACCAGCAGCATCAGCATCTCCGGGGAACTCGTCAGAAATGCACGTCCTCGGCCCCCGTCCCAGCCCACGGGCTCAGACCCACTGGGGCCCGGGCCCAGCAGTCTGGGCTTGCACAGCTTCCAGGGCCTTCTGGTGCCCGTGCAAGTGTGAGAAGCCACATCTGAGGGCTGCAGACAAGACGCCAATTGGGCGGCAGGTTTTAGAGCCCCTGGGGCTTGCGTCAAGCTTCCTAACACTTCTAACCATTCTCTCCTGCGTCCCCCCTGAAGGCCACGCCCCCAGCTGGTGTCTTCTCTACCTGGAACCTCCCGCATGCGTCTTTCCAGTCCAATATCACCTCCCCAAGCCAGGGCTGGGCACCTCCTGCCCGCAGTCCCCTTTCCTTCTCCTTCTGGGTCTGACCTTGGGACCTTCCGGGCTCCGCTGTGCCTGCTGGCCGGGCAACTCTTGCACAACGAGCATTGCAGCCTCTGGCCGGCGCGGCCTTCAGCCTCCGGGGAGGGCCTCCCCTTCAACACCCCCTCCAGTGCTCCCAGCCTCCCTGGGCTGGCCGCACTTCCCTTGCCACCCCGACGCGCTGTGCAGGACGTGAGGCCCAGCAGAGCAGATGTAGAACAGCTTTGGCAGTGATGATCGGCTGAGACACCTCCGTATTGTTTCCTGGGCCAGAACAAAGCACACAGACTCCAAGTAGAAACGATCCTCCCTCAGCCTGCGGGCCGGCAGTGCAGGGACAGGTGTCATCAGGCGGCTGCCCCAGGCCCTCTCCCGGCTCCCGGGGCTCTGGCGATCCCTGCTGCCTCTGCCTCCACCTCACGTGGCCTCCCCGTGTGTCTGTGTCCCCTCTACTCCCGTGAGGACACCAGTCGGGACTCTGCCCCCCACCAACCAGGACGATCCACGGGAGGTCCTTATCCGACCACATCTGCACGGGCACTGCTTCTAAGCAAGATCACATGCGTCCCGGGACTCTCAGCAGACACGGATCTGCGGGGGACACACTGAAGCCACTGCACCCACCTAGCAGCGTCCTTGTCAGGACCAAGTAAAATCCTTTAAATCTCAAGGAACAGCTCCTGAGCTGGTCGTTGTGCGTACCTCACAGACAGCTCTCGCAGACTTGCCTCCACTCCACTCGGCAGGGCCATGGTGTTCCCTTTTACAGGTGAGAAAACTGAGGCACAGAAGTTTAGAGAACCCACCCAGGTCACAGGGCCCCTGGAGCCTCGTGGAACCTCCCAGAGTGAGCATCTGCGGAGCTCATGCTAAGGGGTGAGACCCCCAGTGTGTTTGCAGTGGATGCTTTACTAACAGGGCTACTGAACTAGTCTCGATTGAGTAAGAAAAACTGAAGGTGACTTGCTGACATTCCCAAGTTGCTTCCATGTAAAAATCATTTTTTGCCGGGAGTTAGCCATGCTCCCAGCAAAAACAGGTCCCTTGGCAGGATCGTCCCAAGAGGTTTGGAAATAATAGAAGTAGAGAAATAATAGAGAATAGAGAAATAAAAGGGAAATAACCTAGACAAGAGACAAAGTATAGTTTTAAAAGACGGGGGAGTCAGGGGTCCTCCAGCATTCCCGTGAGCTGTGAGGCCCCGAGCGAAGTCCTGCATCAGTGTTTATTGGTGCTGCGATTAGTTGCCAGTGGTAACAGATTTATGTGATAACAGATAGTTCATCTAGGTTTAAAGTCTCCCCAAAAGCTTCTAGAAATCCCTTAACTCTATGTATGCGAGCAAATGGTTACAAAATTTTTCTAAGATAAACTTCTAAGCCCTAAGATAAAATTATCAATTAGCAGAAAGGCTGAACAGAAATATAGTGGCTCTTTATTTCTTTATCTAGTTTCTTGCTGATTAAGACAAGTGGTCAGGAGGGAAGCAGGAACTGTCCCTGAGGCCAACTGTCTCTAGCTGCAGGTGACTGCCAGGCGGGCACTGCTTGATCAGTTCTCAGCCTGTGACCACGTACTGAGCCTTGTCTTGCACAAGCATCAGGCTCAGGCCTCCAGGTCTGAGACAGGTGTCGCCTCGCAAAACGCTCCCGATTGGTGAAATGCCCTCCTGAGGCGAGACAGCTTTTGATCTGTGCACTGGCACGTTCACATGTTCCTTCGAGGCAAAGCCCTGCAAAACTCCTGAAACCTTTTATTTCTTTACCTGCCAACAATTTTTATAGCTCCTTTCATTAAAAAAAAATCCTGATCAAATAATCTGGCAAAGGAAAGATAATCTAGCCTCACGTCTACCGCACAGAAGCAAAGAGAAAACAACTGATCCTCTGCGTAGTTCTCGTGTTCGGGACCTTGACAAGGCGCGAGGGAGCTCCCGGGGAGAGCGCTGCTACACCGCCTGCGCCAGAAATTTCACGTACTGCTCCCGGGCTTCGAAATGGTCGGCCGGCCGGTTGTACGCCGTCCACACGGGGTCTCCCACGAAGAGCCGCATGGCCTTCACATAGTTCTAGGAACCAGACAGACACATCCAGCATCTCATTACACCAGGTGGCTTTCTACTTATTTGTAATAACTGATTAACATAAACGACTGTGAATGCTTCTTTCTGTTTTTATTCTGTGTCTTCACGGTTTCAGGTCACACCATATCCGCTGACTGGAAACCGGTGTCGGGTGTTACTGACCGGTCCTTATCCTCAGGCAGCAAAGCCCCTGCAGTGGAAGCTCAGCGCACACTATAAACACACTCATCATGAAAACCAGCCCGATCTCCAGCCTGCTGGGGCGCTCCACTTTCCTCTCCATCTCCCTTGGGCACGGTTTTCCAAGAATTAGCACTGGGGCCTTGCGTTGCCAGTAGGCAGGAGGGGAACATCTGCCACCGTTCATCGAGACAAAATGCACATGCCTTTTAATCCAGTTTTCACTTTCAGGAATTTTTCCTACAGAAAAATACACTTAAGTACAAAATGACAAGTGTGGTGGTTATTTGTTATGGTACTGTTGACGACAGCAACAAACAAACAATCCACATGCCCATCGTCAGGGATCATCCACGCGGTGGAATGAACCAGTGGTTAAATAAACCCACGTGCAGCCCACAACGGAGCACTGCGCAGCTGCACCCGGGGAGGGGCTCCTTACACAGGGACAGAAATGGGCCCCAAAGCACAGCGTGCAGAAAAAAGTAAAATGCCACCGGGTATAGTCTGCTGTCTCCTGCATACGGAGGACAGAAAGATGCCGATTCACATTGTCTTGACTATGCATGAAGTCTCTAGAAAACCTTGTACAAACACGCTACTGTCACCTTCAGGGAGAGAAACTGGGGGCCGGGGAACTTTTCACTGCATACCCTTTCGCAATTCTGGATTTTAAACCATGTGCATTTATTGTCTACTCCAAAATGACGCTTAAATCCCAGGTTTAATCCAAATCACACCCAGAGAACCCAAGAACTACCCTATTTCTGTTTTTACTGACAGTCCTACTGACTGCAACTGCTGTTAAATTCTAAGCGGAAATGCTCTGAAAAACGACACAGTAACAACCCGACCGGTGCCTCACACGGCCCCAGAAGTAACAGCAAAGTGCGGGCTGGAAACTCTCAGCACAGCGGCGGGACCCCTGTCTCCGCCTGGCCCCGGCGGGCGCATTAACTTGAGCGCCGCCGTCAGCCCGGAACAAAGTGGGGGCTGCTGCCGCTGCCGTGAAATAGACAGCTGTCACCCGGGCGTCCCAGCGACGGCCCCAGGTGGTCTGTCTGTGAGGCCCAGAGCCAGGACCCACAGTCACTGCCACGCAGCACAGCTGGCGGACACCATGGCCCGGGGCCGTGTGGGGAGTCTCTGACGTCCCCGCGCGGGTCAGACCCGAAGACGGCCCGGTGGCTCCTACCTTCTCGTCCACCGTGAAGCGGTGGTAGATCCCCGCGGGCAGCGTGATCATGTCCCCTTTCTCCATGGAAATCCGGATCCACCTGTCCTCGGCGTCCCTCACGTCGAAGTACCCACTGCCGTCCAGGATGTAGCGGATCTCGTCGTCCAGGTGCAAATGCTCCTCGTAGAACATCTTAATCTAGTGCGGGGGGCGTTTCTGTAAGTCTCCCGGACCCCGATCCTGCAAGGTAGCCCAGATCCCCCCGCGCCGAGCCTTCGACAGCCAGGACCGAGGGGAACGGACCTTCTCTCTACAAAAACGGAGACTGCACTTGCTGAGAACTATCATTACACTAAGTCCAACGGGTGGAGCTAGACTA
>VBSM01002608.1:173394711-173408234 GCA_008086735.1 Cheirogaleus medius | reverse complement strand
CGGCCTCCCAGAGAGCTAGGATTACAGGCGTGAGCCACCGCGCCCAGCCTGGAAACCTGATTTGTATTGAGAATATCAATATGAGCTCAGAAAATATTTTATCTTTAAATGTGTATGTGTGCATGTTTGTAATTTTTTAATAGTCACATCCAATGAAAAGGCCTGGAAACAACGACCAACCGTGTAGCAGTGAGTATCCTGATCATGGATTTGAAATACCATTTCCACCAGAGATTCTTAGAGAAACAGTGGGTTCCAGGTGTTAAGCTGAACTAAATTTGGCCTAAAGCGGCCTCCGTATGGTGAACTGTAACCGAACTGCAACCGAACTTGAGAGTAAACTCTTGTAACAAGGAGCTGAGCCTCGGCCAACCGCAGGCCGAAGGTTGCCAAAACCTGTTCAAATAAGCCAAATGCCGGAAGTCAATCAGGCCATTTCTGTGTGTCTTTTGTTTCTCTGGCTACAAATACAGCCTGCACGTGAGCATTCTGCACAGCGCTGGTCCTGAGCGCCACATGGTTTATGAACCTTTTTTGTGCTCAGTGAAACTCTGTTAAAGTTAACTTGTCTAAGGTTTTTCTTTTAACGCAGGTCTGAAGCAGATGTGCAAGATGGGCCTAGAGCACCTTGACATGCCAGGCTGCAAGGTGGCCATCAATGGCTGTGTGCGTGGGCTGTGCGTGTCCGTGCACAAACACACACATGCACATCAAAAGAAATCAGGAGCCAACCTAAGAGACTCCCTCTCACTGACCAAAGCTACAACTTGAGTTAAAAATACGAGATAAAAATGGAAATGGATTAAAATCTATCAATATTCTTAACTTCATGACTTCTTGATATATAAATATAAGGTATAAATAAAAAACTTTAAGTGCTTATATTCTAAGGATGACAGAGAACTAATTCATTATCTTGAAAACTTACTATATAAGAACAAAGGATCAAACACTTAAAGCCATCTTTCCTCTATGAACTGTACCTCCGGTAACCAATCAGTACATGTAGGGAAGCATCTCTTAGAAAAAACCATCTGGCCAACAAGTGCAAGCAAAATGGTACCATTAGAATATCACCATTTTGCAACTCACAAATAATTAACGGATCTTGGCCTGAGCATCGGCAGCTGTCAACACCAAGACTCCTGGATAAAAGCATCTCTACCTCTCGTCTTACCAAAGGTATCAAACCTGAGTCTGGTCACGCCTCTGTACCCAGCTGCAGGGAGCGCAGCAGACAGGGGGACACACTGAACTGCACCACGCGAATGTGATCAGCAAAATCCAAACTGCGGGGCGTGACAGGACAAGAGGCCCAGGTTCTTCAGCAGAGGAACTACAGAAGACAGTGAGGGGGAGGGGAACTGCAACTTAAGACATGTCAAGTTAAAAAGAAAAGTGGACAAGACTAAACTGCCATCAAGAAATGCAAGGAAGTCACTGAACTTAAAAATGGTAAAGATAGTAAATTATATATGTATATGTTACCTCAATAAAAAAACAAATAAATGAAAAAGAAATGTAAGGAAGTCATTTTATAAAAGTCAGAATTACTTTGGGAGGAGGAGGAGTGTTACGGGGGGAGGGGGAGCAATTGGCAAAGGGTCGACTCCTACCAGGGTGGTGGTGGATACAAGGGTACTCCCCTCACAATAATAATTCAGTAAGCTGTACACTCGTGTCATTTCCTGTATGTTTTTATTTATGATAAAAAGGTTTGAAACTAAATAAATTATGTCAAACACTTTTTTTTAAAACTTGCAGTATTTTTAACAAAAAAAGCCAAAGGGCCGGGCGTGGTGGCTCACGCCTGTAATCCTAGCACTCTGGGAGGCTGAGGCAGGAGGATCACTCAAGGTCAGGAGTTCAAGACCAGCCAGAGCAAGAGCGAGACCCTGTCTCTACTAAAAATAGAAAGAAATTAGCTGGACAACTAAAAATATATAGAAAAAATTAGCTGGGCATGGTGGCACATGCCTGTAGTTCCATCTACTCAGGAGGCTGAGGCAGGAGGATCGCTTGAGCCCAGGAGTCTGAGGTTGCTGTGAGCTAGGCTGATGCCACGGCACTCTAGCCCAGGCAACAGACTGTGTCAAGAAAAAAAAAAAAACAAAGAAATTTTTGGAAGATTTATGCAACTTGGTCTTTAAAAGTCATAACTCTCCCTTCAGAGCGGTCTAATGGCCAGGGTGGCCTGCGTGCAGGCTGTGAAAACCTACACGTAAGTGCGCAGCAAGCAGGCAAGCGGGCCGAGACCCGCTCTCGCCGTCGCTGCTGAGCTGCGTGCCCTGACCCCGGGCCGCATCCTTCTCTAACCTGCACACAGGCACAAGTCACCTGTAGCAGCAGGAGACCCAATCCTGCAAATTGGAAGGTAAATGAATGCTTTCAGAATGCTTCTAGATTTCTTGTCTGCATCTTTTAATCGATTTTTTATTGATTGCTTATCAAAATCAAAGCCGTGACATTTGGGGCCAGACTGTAATAAAACAAGCAAGAACAGTATCAATAAACACAAACCTGAAATCTCACAGAGTTCTCGAACCTCAGAGATGTTCAATTTATTATACAGGTAACCACTTCGCATCACAGAAAGCCACCGTGCCTCCCCGATTCGGTGTGAGAGCCAGGTCTGCCCGTGCACGGCAGCGGCCCAGCCTGCAGTCCTGTCTTCCGTGCAAGGACAAGCAGTGACACAGCCACTGGCTCGAGTGTCCTCAAGTCCCAGAGTCACTCGCTCCATCTTCAGACTGCTTAGCTCCTTCCCTGGCTAGCCTGTCAGCCTCTTCGTTGCCCACAAATCCTGCGTGACCAGGAATGTGCATCTGTTAAAATAAATTTTTCCCCTTTATTTTTACGAATTTTTACACAAGCAACATAGGACTATATTCTCATTGTAGAAAAACTCAACTGTTCAGAGCAGACTGATAGTCCCACTCTCCTCTGCAGCTCCTCTTCCCCAACAGGATTCTCGACAGCGCGACACATATTCTCAAAGCATTTATGCAATGACGTATTTACACAAACTTCATTGTTTTTCTATAAATTAGATCTTGCTGTTCACATTGCTTTTTTTCCCCACTTAACAACGGGACTTGGCAAGCTTTCCAGGCAAAACACATGTATGTGCCGATGGGTGGATGTATATATACATATACAACACACACTTTACTCTCTTTAAATGCTGTCAACAAGAATGGATGTACTTATTTAACTATTGTTTCCATTTACGCTGCTGAAATTTACATGCCAGGTTACCAAACTGTTACTAGTGGTCCTGGGAAGGCACACAAGGCAGGGCTGAGACCATGGTTGCAGTTTATCTTGCTCTGTATTGCTTGAAAAAAAAATTTTAATAAAAATGATTTATTATTTTTAGAAGTTTCCACTTTGTAATAAAAGTTGTGTTACTAAGGCTTTATCACACAACCTTATGATAGTTTAACATCATGGCTCATTCCAAACACACTAACAGGCTGATTTACTCTCTTCACTAGTGACGAGGTGTGCCTGGGCTAGGCATCATCACCATGCATTGTTAGCAAACGTGACGACTACAGAGCATCTCTCAAATCATACTGCCTGCATCGTCTATATCTAGTAATACTCTCCCTTACGACAGTGTTACTCAGGCCAGGCGTGGTGGTTCACGCCTGTAATCCTAGCACTCTGGGAGGCCGAGGCGGGAGGATCGCTCAAGGTCAGGAGTTCGAAACCAGCCTGAGCAAGAGCGAGACCCGTCTCTACTAAAAATAGAAAGAAATTAATTGGCCAACAAGTGTTACTCATATGATCATCAAAATAATCGAATGTGTTTTAATATATGATACGGTAATAATTTAATGGGAACTGTTATATCATTAATCGCTTATGTAAACCATTAATCTATAGGAAGTCTGGACTCTCTGGTCACAGCAGCCATGACACTCACCCACTGAATGTCCATACCCTGGGTGAGCTTCTCCAGCGCCACAAAGTCCTCTTTGTTGATCACCTCTTTCCCAGTACTCGTCTTCCACCCGTTCTTCTTCCAGCCTTGAACCCAGTTAGTTATACCTACAGGGACGACGTGCTCTGGCCAGTCACTCTCGAGTGTCCCGGCCTTTCGCCACCCTAGTCTGACCCCTTACAACTGCTCCCACTGGTATCTGAAGTCGCCATCCTGGACCCTTCGCTTCCTTGGTTGGCCTTAGTTGCTTTGGCCTTTGGCACAGCCTGAAATCCCCAAGCCTCTCCCCTTTCCTAGCTTGTATTCAACCTACAGCTCTCAGCTTAAGATGTCACTTCCTCCAGGAAGCCTTCCCCGGCTCATAACCACCCTCCCATGGGCTCCTACACACGGCATCACATTTGGACTAGAAGCGCCCACGAGAGCAGAGACACGCCCACTCATGACTGCATCTCCAGCACCCAACAAAGAAATAAGCGCGTGGGAGATACGGGAGCAGAAGAACTGAGACTCCAGACTCCTCACTCTCTCCTTTGCACCTGGCCGGCCAAATGTCACCCCACTGCCAGCTGGGTCCTGCTCTGCTACAACGCCTCCTACTGGGGAACGAAATACCCATCTCCCTTCACAGTTAACCAGAAAAACACTGAGAAACAAAACGTGAATGCTTACCATTTATAGTAAACATACTGTCTGTATATAAAACCAGCTTACTGATGTTCTGAGCCTTGGCTTGTTCAATGGCTTTGCAGGCTGCCTTGAAAAAACAAGTTGATAGTCATGCTACAGAAAATGCTCAACTTTGACACGACTGATACTCAAAATTATTCAAAATTGGAAAATCCACCCTTTTTGCACCCCCTTCTTTTTTTGCTTTTTTCCTGCCATGACAGTGTGTCTGGTCGTCATCTGTGGCGAATGTATCACGCTCTGTAAACCCGTATCTTGCTCTTGCCCTACAGTCCTATCTTTCTCTCCTCCATAAACCTCATTTTTGTGCTTGCCTTAAAAAACAAGAAAAATCCTTTCTTTTTCTATACTGTGATTATATTCTCTATATGAAATAAGGCTACACATACAATTCTCCTGTGTAGACACCCATTTGAAATAAGTTCTTAAAATTATTCTAAAAAATTCTTATCCTTCAGAATTATTACTATTCCCAAGTTTCTTCTAGACTTAGAATATCTTATATATGTAGATAGTTTTAAAAAGTTGATAAGTTCATAGTCAATGCTAAAAAAGGATAAAACAAATATATTTGATAACTTACATGAATTTCTGCTCTTTGGTTGGTCTGTCGCCCAGGAAGTCTAATGCCTACGTTTCTGTTTCAAAACAGTGCAAAATAAAATTATAAACCTGATTCTCAAAGTGATTCCTCTTAATGGATAACAATAAGCTAGTGGGTATTTTTATTTGAAATATAAAAGCATCAGATAAAAACACAACCTTTATTTATTTATATATTTTTTAAGGCAGAGTCTCACTCTGTTGCCCCAGCTAGAGTGCCGTGGCGTCAGCCTAGCTCACAGCAACCTCAAACTCCTGGGCTCAAGCAATCCTTCTGCCTCAGCCTCCCAAGTAGCTGGGACTATAGGCAAGTGCCACCATGCCCGGCTAATTTTTTCTATGTATTTATAGTTGGCCAATTAATTTCTTTCTATTTTTAGTAGAGATGGGGGTCTCACTCTTGCTCAGGCTGGTTTTGAACTCCTGACCTTGAGCGATCCTCCTGCCTCGGCCTCCCAGAGTGCTAGGATTACAGGCGTGAGCCACCACGCCCAGCCAAAACACAGCCTTTAAAAATCAAACCCACAGAGAGACTGCCAGAAGCAGGGAGGTGCAAGTAAGTTTCTGCACTGGGCACCTTCTGACTTGCCTGGGCTCTCAGGGCAGAGGAAGTGCTAGTTCTCTGCAGGCCCTGGGTGAGGCCCTGTGGCGGCAGCGGAAAGACTACCAGGAGAAAACTCGGGAATAAAAATGGAGAAAGTCAGACTTTAGACTGAAATTTCCAGATAGCTTCAGGAAGTAAAAGAGGAAAAAGAAATAAGGAACCAGAAAAACCCTCAGACCAGGTAATTAAATCTTGAAGTCAGCTGGGTGTGGCGCTGCACACCTGTAGTCCCAGCTACTTGGGAGGCTGAGGCAGGAAGATCACTTAAGTTCAGGAGTTCAAGTCCAGCCTGGAAACGAAACTCCAGCTCTACTAAGAGAAAAAGTGCTGGCTGGTGCTTATCATCCCAGCACTTTCGGAGGCCCAGGCAAGAGGATCATTTGAGGCTAAGAGTTTTGAGATCAGCCTGGGCAACATAGACCCTGTTTCTAAAAAAAAATTTTTTTAAATTAGGTAGGCATGGTGGTACATGCCTGCAGTCCCAGCTACTCAGAAGGCTGAGGTAGGAGGATCACTTGAGCTCAGGAGTTGGTGGCTGCAGTGAGCTATGATTGTACCACGGCACTTCAGCCTGGGCAACAGAGACCCTGTCTCTGAAGAGAAAAAAAGAAAAGCCGAAAGAAAAAAACCTTGGAGTAACCAGGAGACCAGAGCTCCCTAAAAAAACAGCATTTCTTGAATTAGAAGAGTTGAGGAAACAGCATGAACAGTGTAAAGCAATTGCCCTGTTTAATTTCTGGAAGCCAAGAGCCAAGTTTAATTTCTGGACCTGAGAGGCATTAACAGGTGTCTTAGGCAAGCAGCCCAGGGACACTCAGTGCCACACAGGCCTGCCTCCTCTTCCGGGGTTCCAAGCCAAAATGAGAAGTTACAAAGAAAGAAAGTGAAAAAACTTTGTAAACTATAAGCTCAATGGAAAGGTACAGTGGAATTATTGTGAGCAATTTACATTAAATAACCCAGGAGAGGGATGCACAGACCCCAATAGGGCTACCAGCTACTCCGCAGGGTCACTCACACCCAGGGGCTGGGTGTATGTGAATGATCGCATTTTGTATCACCTTGACTTTGTTCCTTTTGAAAAACAAGGGACCACCTCCAAGAGGGCCGAGTGATGTGATGGCTTCCCAACCCCAGACCTGCCCTGGTGCATCCCTGCCAAGAGCAGCTCCCAGAGTGCCAGGCGACTCTGCAGTTAAGAGGCAGTGAGGTTGTGCTGGTGTAAAAGCTCACGAGTGAGACGGACTAATCCAGAGTCAGGCCGGGAAGGCAATGCCAAGCGAGGTGCCCGATGTGCTGAAGAACAGCGCTATTCCGCATCAACATGAATCACAGCTCTGCTCTTCTGCTCTCTCCTGCCAAAGCTGTTTATTTGGCAGGTTTTCCAAATAATCACCCCATGAACAGATCCTGCCTCACCTCATCACAAGCTCTGGAATGTGATTCAGTAAAACGTGAAGCTTAAACTCAGCTTCCTTGGCTTACTTACAGGGGATGGCCCGGACCCCAGTACACACCGATGCCTGCCCGCGCCCTCCTCCGCCCATTGCTGGAGCAGCAGCCATCAGTGTACACGACGACAAAGTCTCCTGTGGGAGGGAAACGGTGAGTGCTGTTGAGTCAACACTACTGAAAACTGAAATCCACGTCAAAATTTCACTGTGGTTGAGTCAGCATTTTAAACTCAGAGGGCATTTTACAATGCTGTAGAAGTTTCCTGTCTAGGAGAACAGGATCAATTCCTTACATGGGGCACTGGACACTTTTTGCTTGAAATCACTTATATTTCGGTCTCACATGCCAGGCAAGTTCAAGGCAAAGGCAGACACTTTGTAAGCAAGAACTCACTGCATGAGAACTGCTGCTTACAACCCACACTGAGGAGTCAAAGGACAAATGGGCCTGTCCTCTCTATGCTGGGTCACCTTCACTCAGGAAAGCCAACCACCCAGAGACAAGCAGCACCTCAGTATGATGGCGACCCTGCCCGCCAGGAGGTCCAGTCCTCTGACCAACACTGCTCTCATTTCTTTCCTGGCGTATCTGCCACTAGTCAAGTGTGGCCCCATCTTAGCTTCTTTCCATCAAGGCAGAGGGTGTGATCGACATATACCAAGGCTGCAAAGAACGAGGTGGAAAAGGACCGATAGGGGCCTCTCTCAGGCCACTAGTGACCAGCAAACACTTTGAGCAGCAGGGTGGGAGCAGAAGTCAGGTAGCAGAGTGTGGAAGAGCAGGGTGTGGGAGCAAACAGAGGCGCATGCATAGGAGGTGTCTGCCCAAAGGACTGCAGACGAGCACAGCAGAGGCAAAGGGGAAAGGAGCTCTGGGACAGGATGGGGACGTGTCCTCACATGAGCTTGCTGGGAGCCTGCAAGCACATGGGTATCAGGCAAGCCTCTTCGGTCCCGCTGGAACTTGACTCCATCAGCACGACTGCAAACTGCCTTGCCAGCCACTGAACTGTCTCAGCTGTGAGCACCTATTCTAGGCCCTTCAAGCAACTGTCAGCACACTGCAAATGGCTCGCGTCCCTACCACTCCACAAGGACTTGCTTCCATTCCTATTGGTAAATAACCAAATGAAGAATACTTGATTTTTTTTTTTTTTACATAACTACAAAACTGATCTAAAATACAGCTTGATAAAATATTTTCTATTGGTTTCCCTTGAATTAAATTAGAACCTACAATTATACTATTTATATAAAAAATGCTATTTTTCTGTTCATACATGTAAAAGACAAAAAGGAGACTTATATATCGTAAGTCACTAAATATATACAGCTGATTACTGGAGCTAAAAGTAGAAGAAAAGCTCATTACTATTTTGTTTCTCAGGATAAGGTAGGATTTCTTATGTTTTGCAAATATTAAACATAAAAGGTTAAAATGCTGGTGCTAACTGATTTTAACAAGCAGCTCTGTCTAGGGCCTTTGTTATTTGAAGAAGCTAAAATCTTGGCATTTTCCTTACCTTAGTGAAGTAAGTACTGTGTGCAGAGGGAATCCCTGCCTGTCTTTCAAAGGATTACAATGTTTTTCATTTCTACTCTATAAAATGGTTTGCCCAAGACATCCAGAAGTTTAATTCTGCACTACTTGATCCATTATCATATTAAATAGTGACCATAGTGATCTGTAAATAACCTTTACAGATAAGAATGAGGACGATAAAACAGCAGCTCAAATTCCCCCATAAGAAAGTGGAAAAAGTTTTTACATAAATATTTTCATGATAGTTATATTAAAAATAAAAAAAAAACCATATACCCATATAAGAAAATGTGTCTTTGCTAACTGGAGGGGCCGATTCTGTGTCCTGTTTCACATGCTTTGCACACGGTTCTGCGCTTTCATCTTCATCCAGTGGCTCACGGGGGCGCTTGCTGGCTTTCACTGTTGATTCCTGTACATGTTTATTCTTCTGCCCTGAAAGACAGAGTCTACTTGTGAGCCAGAAACAATGAACATAACACGAAATGCTTAAGAATGAAGAAATCTGGCTGGGCTCGTTGGCTCATGCTTATAATCCCAGCACTTTGGGAGGCCAAGGCGGGAGAGGTGGGAGGATCACTTGAGGCCAGGAGTTTGAGATCAGCCTGGGAAATGCAGCAAGACCTAATCTCTTTTTTTTCTTTATTTTTTTTTATTTTTTTCACCCCAGGAGTTCTAAGAAGAGACCTAATCTCTTTAAAAAAAAAAAAAAAAAAAAAAAAGGAACTAGCCTTCGTTAAGATTTAGAGTGTTTAATAAACAGAAACATACTTATATTGTAAGAATTGAAATATGAATACATTACTAATTGGTTAAAAACAAAATATCTGTGAAAAGGAACTATTAAGAATCCAACCCCAACCAAGAAGACAGGAGCCATACTTTCAAACTTGTTTTCTGTCCAGAACTGATTTCTCCATCTGGGTAGAAAACTTAACCATCACACCAGAAGCCCCTTTAACAGCCACTGGGGAGGGAGAGGGTGAAGCAGAAACGCACTGAACGATGCTCTCGCTACCTCTGGACGAGCCCTTAGGGGTCAGTTCTGAGCCTGACCTGCCTCCCTCTGATCTGTGCTTTGTCCAGGATTGTTCCAACATCTCAAAGGAGCAGCTGTTTGGTGTTCGAGCATCTTAGTGGGCTCCACAGAGACTTACCAAGAGAAACTGATTAAAACTTTGCTCTGTTCAGTCTTAATCCCCTGCAGTAAAAAAGTGAATAAGTTAATGAAAAATCACTTCCTCAAGGTAGGTTCAGACACATTTTTAAAATTTTGTGCTCTAATGTAGAGTCACCTTGCTTATCTGAGTCCTGCATATTTGATGTCCCTTATTACGTCTTAAACTTCGAATAACCATACTTTCTGTAACACATGAAACAGGAAGAAATCCAGATTGTATAGCTCTGTCTTTTTTTTTTTTTTGAGACACAGTCTCACTCTGTTGCCCAGGCTAGAGTGCCGGGAATCAGCCTAGCTCACAGCAACCTCAAACTCCTGGGCTCAAGCAATCCTTCTGCCTCAGCCTCCCAAGTAGCTGGGACTGCAGGCATGTGCCACTACACCCAGCTAATTTTTTGTGTATATTTTTAGTTGGCTAATTAATTTTTTTCCATTTTTAGTAGAGATGGGGTCTCACTCTTGCTCAGGCTGGTTTTGAACTCCTGACCTCGAGTGATCCGCCCGCCTTGGCCTCCCAGAGTGCTAGGATTACAGGCGTGAGCCACCGTGCCCGGCCATAGCTCTGTCTTAAACAAAAACGAAACACCACAATGGTGCATGAAAGGAACCACAGTCATCCCTTTAAAAGCACAGCCCATTCAGTCCAATAACAGTGCAAGCTTTTTTAAAAAGACAAGAAATTGCCCACTTTGCAGACGCTGCTGTTTCCCGGAGTCGCCTGCTACCAACCATGGTCAACCCCACCGTGTTCTTCGATATTGCCATCGACGGCGAGCCCTTGGGCTGCATCTCCTTTGAGCTATTTGCAGACAAAGTTCCAAAGACAGCAGAAAACTTTCGTGCTCTGAACACTGGAGAGAGAGGATTTGACTATAAGGGTTCCTGCTTTCACAGAACTATTCCAGGGTTTATGTGCCAGGGTGGTGACTTCACAAGCCATAATGGCACTGGTGAGTCTATCTACGGGGAGAAATTTGAGGATAAGAACTTCATCCTGAAGCATACAGGTCTTGGCATCTTGTCCATGGCAAATGCTGGACCCAACACAAATGGTTCCCAGTTTTTCATCTGCACTGCCAAGACTGAGTGGTTGGATGGCAAGCATATGGTCTTTGGCAAGGTGAAAGAGGGCATGAATATTGTGGAAGCCATAGAGTGCTTTGGGTCCAAGAATGGCAAGACCAGCAAGAAGATCACCATTGCTGACTGTGGACAACTCTAATAAATTTGACTTAATGTTGTATCTTAATCATCATACCATTCCTTCTGTAGCTCAGGAGAGCACCCCTCTGCCCCATTTGCTCGCAATATCCTATAATCTTTGTGCTCTCGCTGCGGTTCTTTGGGTTCCCATATTTTCCTTAGTCCCCTCCACATCTAGCTGGATTGCAGAGTTAAGTTTACGATTATGAAATAAAAACTAAATAACAAAAAAAAAAAAAGACAAGAAATTATGGCACAGTGAGGTCACTGAATGGAACAGGGGATCTGAGTCCTGCTTGTCTCTAATATTGCTACTGACACGAACCGTTATTCTTAACTGCTTCCAGCCTGTTTCCTAATTTGTAAAATGAAAACAATCACAGTATCTTCTTTATGTGCCTAGAAGGTAGCTATATAGATCAGATGACATCTGGGATTTGAAAGGCTGTGAATATGTTAAAATGTCACATTGCCGTGAGAGGTGACTACCTTCCAAACCGTCTGGGCTTGCAGAGTTCCTGACAAAGGCCCAGGCCTCATCTTCTGTAGCAAACTTCTTAAATCTGGCAGCAGGAAACCGGTCCACTTGTGCTTTGCAGTCATTCCTGGAAAAGATATACAATATTACCTTCCTCCTTCCCTTTAACTTATCTGCTTTTTAATTGATTAATATTATTTTCTCAAGTTGGGAATACAGTTGTCCCTTGGTATCCAAAGGGGATTGGTTCCAGGATCCCCCCTGCCCTCCCGATGGATACCAAGATCAGAGGATGCCCAAGTCCCTTACATAAAATGGTTTATTTGTATATAAACTACACACATCCTCCTATATCTCTAGATTACCTATAATAGCTAATATAATATGTTATGTAAATAGTTGTTATACTGTATTGAGTTTTTTTTTTTTTTTGGAGACAGGGTCTTGTTCTGTCTCCCTGCTGTGGCGTCATCATAGCTCACTGCAAGGTCAAGCTCCTGGGCTCCAGCAATCCTCCTGCTTCAGCCTCCTGAGAAGCTGGGACTACAGGTGCAAGCCATCGCACCTGGCTAATTTTTCTATTAAATACTTTTTTCAGACACAAGGTCTCGCTCTTGCTCAGGCTGATTTCAAACTCCTGACCTCAAGCAATTCTCCACCTTGGCCTCCCAAAACGCTAGAATTACAGGTGTAAGCCACTGTACCCAGCCTCCCGTATTGTCTTTTTATGTGTTTTTTGAAATTGTTTTATTTATTTTTGAAACAAGGTCTTGCCCTATTGCCCAAGCTAGAGTATAATGGCATCATCACAGCTCACCAAAACCTTCAACTCCTGGGCTCCATTGTCATTATTGTATTTTTTATTATTTTTTTCCTGAAATATTTTTGATCCATTTGGCTGAGTCCAAGTATGTGGACTGCAGATACAGAGGAAGGACTGTAGTGTGAAAAAGATGGGCTGTCAGTTTCTTGGAGGCGAAGGGTCATACCTTACAGTTCTTAGTTTTATCTTGCACGTGACTCTACACCCTGTGTTCTACTGTATGCCAGCCAGCCAGCACACAAGCACCATAGAGCTGTCCTCAAACTCAAAGCATACTAAAATTCTTGGGTCTTTGTAAAAGAAATTCTATTATTCATTCCATTACAGCAAAAAGTTCAATTTCTGAGATGCTTCTTCCTCAATACTATAGCTGCCATGCATAGGGAAGCACAGATAATAAACCTGGATATCACACCATGGAAAGAGTCCTGGTCGTGGAGTCAGAACACCTGGGCTCCAATCCTATTTCTGTCACTTACTTGCCCTGTGAGCTTCCTGGCCACTGGAAATACACCTGATGATGAGAATAATCCCACCCACCTCCAAGGATTGTTACAAGGATCCAATTGCAAAAACCAGTTTATCACAATTTCTCTTTTTAAAAACACAGAGAAGATTAAACACGGTGCTGAGTTCCAGCTCCAATTTAACTGGTACGGAAAATCTGGCAATGCTGGTTGGTACCCACCACGTGTTACCTTTTGGGAATTCTCTAACTTAAACAACAAAAAAAGGATTAAATACAGGCCCCTGGCCACCTTCAACTTTTATGTGGCGTTTTTGGTATTCCAAACAGAACTTCACCGGAGGCGCGCCTCCAGGCCGGGAGCCTCCCGGAACACGCCTGCTGGGCAGGGAGGCGGGACGCAGACCCGACCTACCCACGGAGTCCGGGCAAGGCACACGCCACGACACCCAGGCTCCCGCCGCCCGGTTCACCGAGCGCCGGCAGGGAGCTGCCTCGGGGGGAGCGCCACTCACCAGGTCAGAAAGACC
>VBSM01002608.1:173371658-173392124 GCA_008086735.1 Cheirogaleus medius | reverse complement strand
GCCTATTACTAATCTTTTAATAAACATTAGGCTTGACATGGACGTTAACCCCAAACCTCCCAGTTGAACAGCTGGTTCCAACACGTGCACTCAGTTACAGGAAGTTCATTTGGTTTAGAAGCGTGGGCCCTGCTTCAGGCTCAGTTTGATCCAACTCCTGGAGCACTGCGCCCTCCTGCATTAAAACAGTGGATTCTCAGTGAACCATGGTAGCGCCATGATTGTAAAGACAAAGAAGGACTGTGTTACTTCACTTCATTCTATGTGACCACTTGTGTTTAAAATTCAAAACAGTGAAATGGGACGGTGAGAACTACCAGCTGACCTATTTTTGTTAAAATGAAGAGTGGAAAAACAAGCACCACATGTACTCACCATCAAATTGGTATTAACTGACCAACATTTATGTGCACATATAGTAATAACATTCATCAGGTGTCAGGCAGGCGGTGGGGGCGGGGGAGGAGAAGGGGATGGGTATATTCACTCCTAATGGGTGTGGTGCGCACCGTCTGGGGGATGGACATGCTTGAAGCTCTGACTTAGGTGGGGCAAAGGCAATATATGTAACCTAAACATTTGTGCCCCTGTAATTTGCTGAAATAAAAAAAGAAGAAATCACTCTGGTGGGATGGGAGAGGAGGGGATGGGTAAATTCACACTTAACAGGTACAATGCACACTATCTGGGTGATGGGCACACTTAAAACTTTGACTCAAATGGTACAAAAGCAAATTATGTAAACAAGACATTTGTACCCCTGTAATACTCTGAGATAAAATAAAAATTAAAATATTGTTAAAGTGAAGATTTTAGCTTATAAATTAAATATTTTACTTAAGTTGCATAACGTCTTTAAAATTGAAATGTATTCTTTTTAAATGTAATTGTTGGTTTTAAAACCAAGAAAATAATGATTACTACTGAGTATTACATGATTATAACTGAAAACACTTTTGTTGAACAGAGAAGGATGTTAACATAATCCACCGTGGGTGTCAAATAAGCTTGGAATGTTACTTCCCCGAATCCTTCCTTATGCTCACTCCCCAGGATCCACTCCTTGCAGAGACCTGCCCGCTCCCTGCTCAGACTGGATAGCAGCAGAAACACCCCCTTGCAGCCCTGGACCCAGGGATGCATCCATCACTGTGCTAATGGCACTTTAATTGCAATCTTGGTGGTGCAGGGGACAAAGTGCTTTTGTTATTTACCCCTTTCAGGTGATGGGCCCTAAAGGCAAACAGCGAACAGGGGCCAAGCTAGAGGAAGTTTGATGCCGGGTGCTCTTTTCTGTAAGGCCTGGTCAGGGGACGCACCCCGTCCAGACCCCAGCTTCTTTGCTGGCAAAACCGGGATAAAGCTCCGGTGCACGTGCAGACGCCGCAGGACTGTTGCGAGGCCCAGTGGAGTCGTCGGTATCGACAGCCTGGAGAACTGAACGATGAACATCAACCATTCTTCACCCGCTCCCCTCCTGCCCTGGCTGTGAAGTTCACAGACATGCTTCGGGTTCCAGCCTGACAATTTACTAGTTGTTCAAATCTGGTGAGGTGCTCAAAGTCTCTGTTCTGTCCTGTGAAAAATGGACACATCGTCACCGTGCGTGGTGGCCGTGATAGTGACCACAGCGGTGTGTGCGGCGCCTCTGACACAGCCTGACGTACAGGCGTTTGCAGCGTCACGCTCGTTCTTTCCATCCTGTACATAGTTCATGAGAATTAATGGTGAGACTGGTGTTGCTTTTGATGAAATATATTGATGATGAGCAAATTATCAGTTTATGGTAAAAATCAAAAGTGTAAGTATTTCTATATCTTAAATATTAATACATGAGTGGTTTCCTTCCGTCCACCTGACGGGTCACCTGTGTCCCATGCTCATGTCCTGTGTTAGACTGCAAAAGAGGCCTTGGAGCTCTGCAGGAAGAGCCAGCGACCTTGCTTCAGCCGAGCACAGGCGGGCTCAGGAGTCTCGCCTTGGCTGCAGGGCTGTACATTCACGTCACTTACGCTGGCAACAGATGACAGTAATAAAGGCCCTGGCAGCTGTGAGTGGAGGTGAGAGAAAGGACCTTCTGCTAAATTCAGTCCATTAATTCTCGGTCGCACAGACAGGTACATAAATTCTTCTTACACACAAGGACTCACCAGTAACTCTCCTCTGTCACTTATTATTAACATTAGGATGCGGAGGGGAAGAATGACTTTGGAGCCTGTGGGCTCTGTCACCCGTCTGACCTCTAGGCTTTCTGCAACTCAGATACTGAGATTATACATGCCCAGCACAGGATCCTATTTAATGAGTACATTTACATAATAGGGAAGTAATTTATTTTAAACAGGTGAGCACTAGTCTTGGGTTTTAACTGCCCACCCCCAGTGTCACTTAGTCCCTCCGGGGGGCGGGGGATGAGACTGTAGATGCTCTCATTGGTTTCCTTCACGCTGGAAGGAAGCTTTCTTCCTTGCTACTGCTTGTATTAGGATCCCTCGCTGAGTTTATCTCGTCCCCTCCTACTCACAGTGTGGCCCCTGGACCAGCCATCAGCATCACGTGGAGCCGGCTAGAAATGTGAATGTTTGCATCCCCACAGGGGCATATGTTAAATCCTAACCCCGCAGTGATGGCATTTGGGGTTGGCGCCTTTGAGAGGAAAAGAGGTCATGAGGGCGGAGCCCCCAAGGTGGGATTAGAGCCTCAGGAGAGGGACCCCAGAGAGTTCCCTGCCCCTTCTGCCAAGGCCGTGTGAGGACGCAGTGGAAAGACGCTGTGCACCAGGAAGAAGCCCTCACCAGACACCAAATCCGCTGCCCTGTGGATCCTGGACTCGCGGAGCCTGGGGGTCAATGTCTGTTGCTGATAAGCCACGTGGTCTACGGCATTTTGTTACAGCAGCCAAAATGGACTGAGACCTGCATTTTACCACAATCTCCAGGTGGTTTGTTGTTTGCACATTGAAGTTGGAGAAACACTGATTCTTAAACTCAGAGATCATTTAACTAATGAGTTTAATCCCTTCATTAGCAGAAGATTATCTTGAGGATCTGAAAGGTTAGGTGACTTGACCCAGTAATATTAATAGTTATGTTTGTCCTATAAAAATGATGCTTAGAGATACTAGGATCTTAAGAATAATTTGTTTGGAAAAACATCCTCTAAGCAGATATTTTAAAAATCTGTAGTGGGGGGGAAAGACCAAAACTTGATAGAAAAATGGTTGAAATATGAACAGAAAATTCACAAGAAGATATACAAAGTTATAAAATAGCCCTTAAACATATGAAACACATGAAAAGATGTCACCTTCTCTCAAAATTAGAGAATGCAAATTAAACTACACCAAAGTCTCATTTTTCACCTGTTGGATTGACAAATTTAAAAAGTAGGACATACAGGCCGGGCGTGGTGGCTCATGCCTGTAATCCTAGCACTCTGGGAGGCCGAGGCGGGTGGATTGTTTGAGGTCAGGAGTTCAAGACCAGCCTGAGCAAGAGCGAGACCCCGTAAGTTGTGGCTATGATTTTAAAACACCTATTTAATATACACTGCAACATTCTATCAGATTCAAAGTTTTTCAAATTATATTTCTTAGAATCCCATGAGGTCCAAAGAGTTAGAAAAAAATTTATGTATTTTAATTGCTTGGTGCTTTCATGGGAGCTACAGAATTTCTAATAGTAGACATAAAAATTAGGTAATGTCTATAACTTGAAACCAGAGAAGTGGGCTAAGTGGTCACTTCTCTCTTGAAGTTACAAGATCATTAACAAAACCACCACCAGTGGCTCAGCACATTCGATTAGAGTTACGAACAAGAATCCAGGCAGTCTGTCTCCTAAGTCTGTAGTAGATAATATCATTTAGCTGCTATGCTAACTATTCTCCTCAGGTTGGTAAGCAGTTTTTAATCTGGAAAGATTTAGAATTAAGATAGAAATGTTTATGAGAATTAGACCTATTACACAAACATTTTTTTGGTTAAGAGAGAAACAGTGCATATTTGCTCTTCTGTATAACCATAATGCAAGGGATAATTTGGCCTGTTTAGAGTGACAGCCAAGTGGCAATTATTTGAAATGTATATTTGAGTAAAAGATTTAGACCAGTGATTTTTAGGTGAAGTCTAGTTATTTCAATGTTGAAATGCCTAAAGAAAGCTTGAGATTCCTTAATATATAAGTCTAGCTAACTGAATTTATAAGAAGTTGTTGGTTTGTTCATTATATCATTGTTTCTTTTTTTTTTTTTTTCCGGAGAACTGTCTTTATTCTGTCTGCATCCTCAGCCGTCTTCTGCTCTTCTGTTTCTTGAAGTTCTGAAAAAAAAAAATGTTTGAGGTGATGCAGCTGCTGAATCTGTTTCTCTCCTAAAAAAAAGAGGAACACCCACAAAGCAGGCACCTTCCCTGTTCCCCTCCTCAGCCTTGTCCTTCATCGGCTGTGAAGGCCTGAGCGTCAGTAGGCTGCTTCTGCCGATCTCAGCCTTCAGGTCTACCCAGATAAGGGTCCCGCGCCCCCTCAATTCTTCCACTAGTCCAGCTACCCTACCCAGTAGCACTCTTGGGGATGGGGAGAGATGACAAAATATACTTTAAACATTTTGGTTTGCAGCTGGATTTCCTAACAGCCATTTTCCATTGTGTGCACCACCTACTCATATCATTATTAGAGCAAGGGAGCCCCTTTAAGGCTCTCCTGGCATCCCCTACGCAACAGGCATGTTTAGTGGTAGTGTGCCTATTCTCTCTGTAGCCAAGGCTTCCCCCTAAGAGAAAGTGAATGCAGCCTTAGGCTGGTAGGAAGAAAGATGATGATGATGATGATTATTGATGGGGTATTGCTCTGTCACCCAGGCTGGAGTGCAGTGGTGTCATAATAGCTCACTGCTACCTCCAAGTCTGGGACTCAAGCAATCCTTCTTGCCTCAGTCTCCCAAGTCGCTGGGACTACAGATGCACATCACCATGCCGCGCTAATTTTTAAAAAAGTTTTTGTAGAGATGAGGTCTTGCTGTGTTGCTCAGGCTGGTCTGGAAGTCCTGGGCTCAAGCCATTCTCCAGTTGCAGCCTCGCAAAGTGCTGGGATTACAGATCTTTCTGCACCTAGCAGAGAGAGCATTATGTTGTGCTGATGATTGATCCCAGAAGTAAAATAGGGCCCTGAGTCAGAAGAAAAATAGTTCTTATTAAGTCTGCATATACTACTCTGAAGACTAGGCATGGAGTTCTTTCAGGCCTTTTAGCTCTGAATTAAGAATACAGTACAATTACCTTTAATACGGATGTAACAAGCATGGATCACCTGCTCTCCCTTGGGTATGCTTTGTCTATTTCCCTTTACAAAGGGTTTATTTATATTTATATTTATATTTTTTTTGAGACAGAGCCTCACTCTTGTTGCCCGGGCTAGAGTGCCGTGGCGTCAGCCTATCTCACAGCAACCTCAAACTCCTGGGCTCAGGCGATCCTTCTGCCTCAGCCTACCGAGTAGTTGGGACCACAGGCATGTGCCACCATGCCCAGCTAATTTTTTATGTATATTTTCAGTTGGCCAATTAATTTCTTTCTATTTGTAGTAGAGATGGGGGTCTCATTTTTGCTCAGGCTGGTTTCAACCTCCTGACCTTGAGCGATCCTCCTGCCTTGGCCTCCCAGAGTGCTAGGATTACAGGCGTGAGCCACCACGCCCAGTCTATATCCCTTTACAAAGGGTTTATAAGACAACAGATTGAGGTACTTGTTAGACATCAATATACTGACAGTAATGCCAATTTAATAACCACTGTAAGGTAGATGAGGGTTATACACTAAATTAGCTTATAAAGGGATCTCTGTAATACAACATAGCAAGGACTCTGTGGTCATAATAACTCTCAGTCCTCCTGCATAACCAAGTCAGAACTGTATCTCAGGCCGAGTCCTGAGCAAAACCGGACTCCAGTGCCTCCAATCTTTCCCAGCCTGCGCCGGAACTCTCGTGAACGGAACCAAGCTTCGCCTCCTAGGGAGGAGAAGCGTGAGCAACACACTCCTCCCCCGATCCACTTCCTGAGACTCTCTAGACTTCCTGTCTCTTCTCGGTAGTTTTTCCGGTTTCCGCCCCTCTACTCGCGCTGTTTCCGCCTCTTACTTTCCGCCACCGGAATTTGATGAGCTCTCGCGAGACTTTGGGCCTCTTCCTAAGCCGGCGCTCTGCAAGGTAGGTGTGCGGCCCGTACTCGGGCCGGAGTTTTTTGCCGGCATGGAGGAAAACGGCTTTCGGAGTCAGCCCTGGAGCAGCGGGTCCTGCTCACCGGGTGGGGATACAGCCGATTGCCCGGCCTGTGGCCCCCGATGGCTTCTGCGGGGCGGGCGGGGTCGCTGACCGCGGCGCGTTCTGTGCTCGCAGGGCAAGGCCATGTTCAGCTCCAGCGCCAAGATCGTGAAGCCCAATGGCGAGAAGCCGGACGAGTTCGAGTCCGGCATTTCCCAGGTGAGAGGGGTTCCGGGCCGCGGCGCGGGCGGAGGCTCCCGGCGTTGGGGGAGGGACGGGCGGCCACGTGTGTCCGCGGCCGGGTCCCCAGGTGGCGACCTCGGCGGGCCCCGGGGGACAGGCGGGCGGGCGCGCGCTGAGGGTCGTCCCCGCCGTTCTCTGCTTCTCAGGCTCTCCTGGAGCTGGAGATGAACTCGGACCTCAAGGCTCAGCTGCGGGAGCTCAACATCACGGCGGCCAAGGTAAGCTCGCGCGTCCCGGTCGCGCGGGGAGGCGGCGGCGCGTCTTCCTGGCGCAGGGCCTGCGGGGGCGCGTTGCGTTGCTAGGTGACCCCACGTTTCGTGGGGGGGCTCCCATCCTGCTTCCTTATCCTCACAGCAGCGGAGCCGGTACCTGCCCAGGTGCGCTGCGACGTCGCTGACCACTCGCGTGGGGGTGGAGAGATGTGGAGTAGGGCTGGGTCCCTTTAGGTCCACGTGTATCCTTGTTGGGTTCCAGAATAGCGAGGTGGCGTGGGGGAGCCCCCAGCATGGAGACCCCAGAGTTGAGGCCACGGGGGTGCAGAGCGAAAGTGACAGTCGCCTGGGAGGCTGGCGTGGCCTGAGGGGCGCATCTCTGCGGGACTGTGGATTGGTGGCCGCAATTCGCGGCCTGAGGCCCAGCGTTATCCCTTCTTGTTCCTGGAATAGGGAAATCTAACGGTTGGAGGGAGAGGAGACTTTGACCCCAAAGTTCTTACATTAAGTCGAAACATTTGCATTTAAAATTAATACATCTCATGACACTCGAGGTTAGACTTTTCTTCTTTGCGTCTCATTTGACCGCAGATTTTACTTTACTTTCTGAAGCAGCTGTCTCGACTGACTACGTCTGCTTATTGTACAGATCATTTGTGTTCTTAGTTAAAGATTTATAGCGTATTTGGACTGTTTCAAGTTTGGTGAAGAAGCTTATGCAGATGACAACTAGACATCATTTTGGGGTGCAAAATTGTAAAGTTTATTTCCTGTAGAGAATATCAGCCATACTTGCATGGTTATCAGGAAGTTCTCAAACTGGGAGTTTTATTTGTCAGACTTGAGGAAGAATGATGGAGCTGTGGTATGTGGCAGTGAAAATGAACTGAGAAGTGGTTTTTTAAAAAGAAGCTCCTACAGTCTGTGTGTTCTTGTAAATGATGCTTGTTCCCATTGAGTGTTACCATGGAGCATTGTGCTTGAGTGGGAAAAATGGAGGTTATGAACTTCAAAAAGTGGATTTTTTTTCCCCTTTAGGAAATTGAAGTTGGTGGTGGTCGGAAAGCTATCATAATCTTTGTTCCTGTTCCTCAACTGAAATCTTTCCAGAAAATTCAAGTCCGGCTAGTACGTGAATTGGAGAAAAAGTTCAGTGGAAAGCACGTTGTCTTTATCGCTCAGGTATCCGTTCCGTTAAATGTTTTTGTGAATTTTGCTAAAATTATCTGTGTTTAGACTGCATTGGTAGTTAATGAAAACTATTCTTTTATGAGTACAAAGAACCTGTTCCAGGTGGTAGGGTGCTGGGGAAGTTGTTATGTGTTGAGTAGAAAAAATACACTGTTAGGAGTGGAAATGAATGAAGGAATCTGTTAAGTTACAGCTGTGTTTTTCAGATGTTAAAATGGCTTCACACATTTACAGTTCTATAAAGCAGGAGGTTGCTTACAAAGGTGATTGGTACTAAGCAGTGATTTTTCTACATGATAGAACTAGTGGTCCTGTGGTCATGCCGCTCAGGTGAATCAGATGTAGACTTTGGGAGGGAAAAGAGATGCTGAGGGATAGTTAATAGGAAAAAGGCAAATAGTCAAGAAAGGTTTTTTTGAAGTTCAGGTCTGGCTTTGGAGCAAACTGAAGTCTATGGGGAATTAAATGCTAGAATTGACCAGGAAAAAAAGAAACAGTATTCTGGCTCAGTAGACATTTTAGTGCCTGTATTGGGTAGTGGGCCTTGAGAAATGGGGAAAGATGTATTTGGGGAATTTTTTCTCTGTAGCATTTTAATACAAACTGTGGATTCTGAATGAATAGCTAAAAAGTGGGAAGTAACTTCATAGAAGGGTTTCTGAGTAAATTGTTTGGTCTAGGTTGTTTTGCTTTCTTAAACTTTAACCTTGTTCTGTTACTCATTTTGCTTTTAAAGCGGTTTGATTGTTCTTAGCTTTGTATCAACTTAAGGTCCTTTTTTTTGAATTTTGTTGCATGATAATTTTTACCTTGCAGAGGAGAATTCTGCCTAAACCAACTCGAAAAAGCCGTACAAAAAATAAGCAGAAGCGTCCCAGGAGGTGAGTAGTAGCATCAAAATATGTGCACCACTCTTCGTTTGTGCAGGTTTTAATTAATAACACAAGCCATTCACGCGGGAATCCTTGCTGAGTAACATTTGGTTTCCTCTATCTGTGGTGTGTTTTAGAATTCATTCTAGATGGAAAGTGTGTGTGTCCACATGGGCACCATAGGTATAGGTCAGTGCTGTCACAAAAGGTGAGACTTTGCTCCAGGTCTTTGGACAAAGGATAGGAATGATGAGAAGGATATCAGTAGTTCAGTGCTGGGATAAAGCATGGTAGATATAGTTGAGGTGGGCTCGGGTATATCTTTGCCTTTTATTTTTGTGGTAGCTTAGAGGTAAAAAAAAATTGGGTGGATTTTTCTGGTGCTAACATCACAGGTTAAAGTATTATTGTAGTTGAAGATGCTAATGGGAGATTATTTATGAACTTGATTGACTTACTCTGGCATGAACTCAAATATTGACAGTTGGCTTCTTGACAGGTAGGCTTTTGGTGTTACGTGAATGTCCTGGTTAGTACATTGTTTCAGAATTGGATTATTGGGTCTCTCCAGGCTCTTCCCTAGGGACCGGTTTGGGGAAAAATGTAGTAGTTGTCTCTGCCAGATAGGCAGCAGTCCTATGAAATGTATGATTTGTGGTGTTATCCCTAGTTAATGGATGAGGAAACTGACCCAAGACTTGGAGAATTTACTTATTACTGCTAATAATGGTAGCTAAGAAATTTTTTTAAAAAATTCACTCTTGTTGTTTTGAAAAATGACTTCATAGGAGGTGAGTGCTAGGGATCTAGAACAGTGGGTAGGTGTTACTGTGTGTGCCTTGTTGTGGGAAGGAAGTTGGGGACAGAAAGGTAGGTGCAGGGCTTCTAGAATTTGAGTTATGTGGCTTAGCACTTGGGACATGTTTTACGGGTGGTTGGAGTAGCGTAAGAATTGAGGATTTTTTTTTGTTTATCATGATACGTAAAGTGGGTTTTGTGATCTCGATTCTGAGAGCCCGAGTTAGGAATTGAGTAGAAAAACAGTCCCTGTGCTTTCCGCCCAGCTCAAGGACTGCCGCCCAGATCAAACTTCCCCTTGTGGAGTTCTCCCTCATCCCAAACCTGTGTTTCCCACATTTTCTCAGGTGATGACTTCACTCTGTTCTGGTGTGAGCCAGCGTGTGCGTTTAAAGCCTTCGCTCTCCTCCTCCACGCTCAGGTGTAGCTGGTGGGTCAGAGCGACCCTGCCACTTTTCCCACTCTGGTTTCCTGCTTTCAGGTTTATTTATTGAGAAGAGCTCTGTTTCTCTACCGCAGATTAAGCTGAAATTCATGTATTTTTGGCTCTGCAGAGTTCAGTGTTTTGTCCTCTGAAGCACTTGAAGTCCGTGTGGTTTGTGGTTATTGAAGTTGCAGTGCTGTTGCTCCACTTTTTAAAATAGTTTAGAGACCATTGAAATCTGAGGGATGATGCCAAGAATGGCTTTGAATCTATTCTAATTTATATTTTAAAGAAAGCAATACATTTTCTTATTTACCTGCGTGCCTAGTATTGTAAGAATATGCTTCATGAGCAGCAGTGAATGATGCAGCCGTCTGAGAGCTTTCTGAAAGGTGGCGGAAGGCTCTGGGAAGCGGATTTTCTTCCAGCTTTTGCTGCCGTGGAACAGTAAGACCTTGGCAGTCAAATCCAGATCCACTAGGAAATGTAAACTGTATGTGGTACTGCCAAGTAGGAAATAGAAATGAGTAGAGCATGTACTGTGGGGTGAGTAAGACCTATACAAATAACCATAGTACAAGGCAGCTCTGTTGAAAATATATAGTAGGCACCCCAGAAGTTTGGAATCCGTTGAATCTAATAATTTGTCAGGCAACAGCTAGGTCAGATTTGAACTTTGTCGTGACACTCATATGAGGAGCAGTATTCCACTGGCAGCGTGATGGGGATGAGTTGAAAATCAGTGACCCACATTGTGGGGGGCAGCTATCCTAGAGCTGGTGACAGGGCAGTATCTTTTGGGGTG
Organism: Cheirogaleus medius; assembly: GCA_008086735.1. NCBI lineage: Eukaryota > Metazoa > Chordata > Mammalia > Primates > Cheirogaleidae > Cheirogaleus > Cheirogaleus medius. The sequence continues at coordinate 173,381,325 of VBSM01002608.1, read as the reverse complement.
GCATGGTGTAGCCCTCATCTGATCATAGACAGCAAGGGGAAGTTTGGGGGTATTTTGGGGAGGACAAGGAGAGCTCTTGAAGCCTCTTTCGTGGGTCAGTTATGTGATCACTTCAGGATTTTGGAAAGATTGCTTTGACAGCTTTGCAGGGAGGGTGGTTTTGGAGGTGAGCAAAACTAGTGACGTTATTACAGTGATTTAGTTGAGAAATAATACAAATGAAAATGAAGATGTATAAAAAAGTCTTCACTAATCTCCCATTCTCTAGAGATAATCACTCAATACCTTGGTGAATATGGATTATATTGAATGTGCAGTTACTTGTATCACATTTGAAATAGACTGTTTCTAAAAACATTAAGCTGCTTACCATATTCTAGTTAGACAAAGACTTTGGTGTGAGATATGAAATATAATTAGCCTACTTGAAAACTGGTATTATTAATTTAGATTTTGGGAACCTAGAATTGACCATTCCATTTTGACTGTACGAGGTGCCCTCTGGGGTTCACCAGTGGGCAGGCGTTGCCAGATTGCTTACTTTCTGTCGCTATTCTTCAAGCCGCACTCTGACAGCCGTGCACGACGCGATCCTTGAGGACTTGGTCTTCCCAAGTGAAATTGTGGGCAAGAGAATCCGCGTGAAACTGGATGGCAGCCGGCTCATAAAGGTCCATTTGGACAAAGCACAGCAGAATAATGTGGAACACAAGGTAATAGTTCAGCGTCGTGTTATGGAAAGGTGCAGCCACACAAGAAGGGTGGATTGCAGTGTGCTGTCTCCGTGCACCGCCGGAAGCAAGAACTGGGGACTATGGCCAGCTTGGCTCATCTGTACCTCAGCCTTCTGGTGTCAGGTTTTAAATTGGGAGATGTCTTAAAAATTGGACACCTGACATTCTCTGTACCTTTTAAGTTACTAGGAAAATGGAAGTGAAATAATTCCATGGGTCTGACTTAACAGTAAGGCTGCATGTTTTCGATGAGTCAAGGGTGGGGTGGTGATGGTGTTAAGAGTCTTGGGAGAATATAACCAACATGGACAAGCGCTGGGGTGCCCTGGTGGCTTTGTCCACATGGTACCTGCAGGGCAGCCCAGCACACAGGTGCGGCGGTGAGGAATCCTGTCCCAGGACATTGGGGATGAGCCCGTCCCCAGCCTCAGGACTGTTGCGACATGTCCTGTATGTTTCTTACGGTCTCAGTACCTGGTTGCTGAGGAGGAAAACCGTACAGGGTATAATTTTACAGAATTAGTAGGTTTTAAGATGAGTGTGTGTATTTAAAGTTTTGTGATGAATTATTTCTTCTTTTGTAGGTTGAAACTTTTTCTGGTGTGTATAAGAAGCTCACTGGCAAGGATGTTAATTTTGAATTCCCAGAGTTTCAGTTGTAAACAAAAATGACTTAATAAAGTATATTCACAGTATTCTGTTTCAGGCATGTTTGTCAAAACTGGAGAGACACGGATGCACGTCTGCTTATGTCATCAGTAGTTCTTACATAGGAGGGTTTGAGCAGAGAGAGGGTGTATGTTTGTGCCAGGATTTCGATGTGAAGGATACACTTGTATCCAGTGATGTTGCAATAGGTGTAATCTTACAATATTACCCCGAATGCATGAGTAGTATTATCTTACCTGTTTTTAAGTGTGTAGTTCAGTAGCCTTAAGTATAGCCCATTAAACCAACAACTTCAACTTCTCACTTGTTCCCTCAGAATCATTGAATTTTTATATGTAAATCCATGTTAGGTCTTTGAAAGACTGAAAAGTCTAGTGTAAGAATGTAGTTGATAGATGATGGTGTATAAACTTGGGGGGGTGGTTCAGTTCCTCAGTGTTCTAGTTCACAAAATGAAGGTCTTGGGTGAAACGGAAGCTCTCGAGGTTAGGACCCTGGAGCAGCATTAGGGGACCATAGTTCTTCCAGGTCTTTCTCTCGTGAGTAGGAGATGTCTTAAAATTGATTCAGTTTGTTTGCTTTGTTGCCAAGCGGCTTTCAAGAATTGCTAAACCCTAAACTTACACTGTGCTGTGTCTACCTTCCTGTTTATATGGAGTGAAGAAAATCTTAGGGAAGGCAACCCCAAGTAGCATGTTTTACATCAGATTGTTCCCGCATGTAGAAGAGTTGGATTGTGTAAGCTTTTGAGGCAAAATAATAGTGTTTTCCCATTTCACAAATAAGGCCTGGTAAGAGTTGGGCTGCTGGACCCCTGAGCGGCTCAGAGGCTGAGTTGGTGGTGGTGTGGGTGCGCTGGGTGCTTTAAGCCCCCATGTGCTCTTGAGCTGCCCTGTACTTGGTGGGTGAGGAAGACTCCCCCATGCTGCTGTCTACACCCCATCAGGGTCACCACAGCCCTGACCCTTTCCCTGGTTCTCAGGAGTGAAGCCCTTGCTCAGGCCCAGGGTGATGTGCTGCAAACCTGTCTCACCCTCCCCAGCATGAAGCCCCTTTGTTTCCTGATGTGTGTTTTGTGACAGTGTAGTAGGTTCATCTTTGTCCTACTTACTGCCACCTCAGATGTTTAGCCTATATTGGTCTTCAAAAGACGATGGTCACAGGAAAATACCAGTTTTTGTGGCCATCAATCTGGAAACTGATTGGACGTGCTATAGGTGGACGTACATTTTACTTGAGCACAATCCTAATACAATTGTGTGTCACCACTCAGCCTCAGTTTTTGGGTCTGTAAAATGAGAATTTATTACCTGCTTCGTTATATTAAATTTATCTACACAGATACCAAGTTCATTTTCAAAGTGGTAGCTACTTAGTGCCAGGGATTTAAAGTATGTGCTTCACTAAACTGCACTGACCACGGCTCCATAACCTGGGAGTCCTCCGGGTCCGAAGCTCTCTCCAGAGGTGGCATATGGGATGAGCCCTTCAACTTTAAATTACAGAAGGTGACAAATTGCACAGCATGGAGGAGCTGGCTGAAGCAAATTCAGTCTTGCTTTTTTCAGCTTGTGAAATGCAATTACAAGTGGTTACTGGAATTTGTGGGTTATGTTAAGTGGGTGGGTCTGACTTGGGTAGAACATGATTATATCCCGTGCTGGTACCCGCACAGGTTCACTTCTCAGGCTGGGGAAGCAGGATTTACAAGCTGTCCTAGAAGGTGGTTTTTCTTTTAAAAAACATTTTGAATTTGTTGATTTTTCTATGATGCCAGTGGCTATCAGTAGTATGTCTAGTAGGTATTAAAAAAATCCACGTCTAGGAAAAGAAATTTTACCATTACATGAGGAATAATTGTTTTTTGAACTAGTGTAAGGAGCGAGCATATTTTAAGATGGCCATTGGGAAATGCTTCCATTTTAGGTGAAAGTTACATGTCACCTGTAAGGTATCTGCATACTGTAAAAACTTGGAAATGGAATATTCTCACCTATTTAAGACTCACGAAGAGTTTCAGTCGGCTTCTATTTGTTAAAAATTAAAATGTTCAATCTCGTCTAAATCCTTTGCAAGAACAAAGATTACCAGAACACCAAAAAAGGTGGAAAATTTTTTTTTTTTTTTTGAGACAGAGTCTCACTCTGTTGCCCAGGCTAGAGTGAGTGCCGTGGCATCAGCCTAGCTCACAGCAACCTCAAACTCCTGGGCTCAAGCGATCCTACTGCCTCAGCCTCCCGAGTAGCTGGGACTACAGGCATGCGCCACCATGCCTGGCTAATTTTTTCTATATATTTTTAGTTGGCCAATTAATTTCTTTCTATGTTTAGTAGAGACGGGGTCTTACTCTTGCTCAGGCTGGTTTTGAACTCCTGACCTTGAGCAATCCTCCCGCCTCGGCCTCCCAGTGCTAGGATTACAGGTGTGAGCCACCATGCCCGGCTGAAAATTTTGATTTATTTTCAATAAAAACTTGAACAGTTGCTGCACAGGAAGCATAGCCAAAGATATCCATTTGCATCTATTTTTGTAAGAGATCTTTTAAAAAAAACAACACTAGTAGCAGCTTTCTGTTACACACAAAAGTCCAGCAGGATACTGTAAGGGACTTCTGTGCACCTGTCTCCCAGCTTCAGCTTTACTGACAATTTGCTTAATCTTGTTCCAGCTATTCCCACCTCTTTTTGCTGGAGATTTTTGAAGGGAATTCTAAACATCATATTAGGAATCTTTTAGCTGTGATGATTACTATTTTTTTGAGGCAGGGTTTCGCTCTGTGGCTCTGGCTAGAGTGCAGTGGCGTCATCATAGCTCACTACAACCTCAAACTCACAGGCCTACAGGGATCCTCCTGCCTCAGCTTCCAGATTAGCTGGGACTACAGCTGCCATCACGCCGGGCTGATTTTTTCTATTTTTTGTAGAGATGGGGTCTTGCTCTTGCTCTGGCTGGTGAACTCAGAGTCCTCTGCCTCGGCCTACCAGAGTGCTGGGATTACAGGCTTGAGCCACCTCCCTGGCCTAAGGTGTGATAATTAATAAAATCAAGTATCAAAATAACTAGATTTTAATTTGTTATATTACAAAGTATTAAACCAAGGTTTTCTAAATCTAGTCAATCACATCACTTTTACTAAAATTAATATCTTGATGAACAGAAAGTCTTAGATACTATTATTTTTATTCATATAAAATTTCTTTGTGTTTTTGTAAGGTGTGTACTCTGTGTAATGCGTATACTATGGTATGTTCTATATTAACTACACATTGGAGTTACTCAGAAGTTTTCCTTGAGATACACAAAACAATTTGGGGACTGGTGTGTTAAACATTGTCATCACAATTTTCATCAGTAAACTCAGTGTCAAGAAAGCTTAAATATATTAAATATTTTGGAAAGGTAAACAATTTAAGATCCTATTGAACAAAGATTAGGTATTAAACCTGCAAGAATGAGATTAAACCCTGCTAGTTGTATTTAGTATTTTCTTCCTGACTTGTACAATGTAAAAGAACTGATAAGGGTACACAAAGGGTATGCGAAGCTCGTAAGTAGTTCATCATTTTAATTTTTTTGTGGCATTGAGATGCATAATAATATATCTTTAAAATAGGGATTAGACTTTATTTAAATTTATAACTGTAATACAACCATGGTCTAGTAAAGCAGAGACATTTCAACTACCAGAGACAGGCCTGGTTGCTCACATCCCGATTACTGCTGGATACGCCGTTAATAAAAATGCTCTTAACTCCACTGGGTTCCCTCACATAGTAACCGCAGCACCTGTGCATCAGCGACTAGAGTGAAGTTTGGTCTGAACGCCTCTGGCGATTACATTTTCACTCAAAGTTCCGTACAGACAGAATCGAGTTCGTGCTCTGTAACAGCATATGAGTGAGGGTTGTTTCACTTAGTGTGTCCGCACCTGAAATGGCCTGGCCATTGTCCTGAAAGTAGAACACATCAAACTTCTCAGTTCTTGTCATTTGCATTATTTAACAGAACTCGGCATAAACAGCCGTCATTCTGCTTGTTTCATTCATAATTGTTCTTTGGCTTCTTGCAAGCCCATCCTGGTAACCATGGGCCAGATGAACTTTATTCGCATTTTTTACGGGTTGGTTTTTCCATTTCATGCTGTGCAACTTTCTTGAAGTCTCTTGACTTCTCTGGTCTCAGTGCCCTTTTAGTAACTTGAGGGACTGAATGAGACAAACTCATCTCTGCTCCTAAGTCGGGTGGTTCTGTGAGGTGGCCAGGGGAGCCTCTGGCCGTCCTTAGGAGCAGCAGAGAGGTTAGGTTTCTGTGTGTGTCTGTATTTCAGAAAAGGTATGACTTTTGATGATGATAGTCTTTTAGCTGAGAAATCCATTCCTTAGGTTCAGATTTACACTGATAGATTTAGAGGTCATATAGTTGTGTGACTAGTGTAATTAGGATCACTGGTCCAACCACGGGCCTGCTCAGACCCCAGCTGCAGTCATTGCCGTCAGACCCAGCCCTGACCAGGGACAGCGCCCGCTGAAGATGGGACACTGCTCGGCTCACACGTGACGGTGTTCTGTTCACCCGAGGCCAGGTCCTGTGCAGACCCTGGGACAGAAAGAGGAAATAAGTTACAATCTCTTGCCTTAAGATCCTCACTGCCCAGTGGGCAGGACAGACACAAAAATAACATTTATGCAACAATGTGGCATTTACTTCCAATCGCCTCTGCCTCAGGAAGGCTCCGCTCTTTGGCTTGTGTTTGTTGACCAGGTGCAGAGGTGCGCAGGGAGATGGGCTTGGGAGATGATGGCCTGGGGGGGGGGGAAGACCGAGGGCCCCTCATATACGAAGGAGTCTCGTGTGACATCACCTTCCCGTGCCCGAGACATTCGTTCAGTCTGATTTTCCCCCTGCACGGGGAAGGCCACTGTGACACCCTGTGCCTTTCTGTCGCTGGGTTGATCACATGACGTGTTCCTGTGTCGTGGCCCGTTTGCAGGATGGGGGATGAACACAAAACACAAAGAAACACACAAAGAAAGACAGAGACACACAAAGACGGTACAAGACTGCAACGCTGAACGCACCAGTCGTTTTATTTTTATACCCTACAAATCAAAGTTACTTCCTTATACGTGACCACCCAGGCATTGCAGCAACGGCCATAAATTCCGGAACATGTAGCCTAAGGACACAGATGTCCCATGACTTGGGGTCTTAATGCGGTTGCTTAAGGCGACGGCCATAAGCCAGAGTTTGAGATAAGCACAGATAAACGATGCAGCCACAAAGGGAAACTTTCCGTTCCCATCCCTTTCGGCCTGGCCTCCTGCGGCTGTGCCTGTCTTAGGTTGTCCCCTCCTTGAGGAATCTTACCTGTCACTGACTAACCAGCCATCCCATGAGCTCAGGCGGTACCCATAAGGGCAAGATGTTTATCAAGTGGCCTCCAGACCCCCAGGGCTGTGGGGCTGGGAAACATTTGCTTACGTGCAGAAGCTAAAACTCTTTGTTATGCCTTCAAGCAGCAACCCTGTTTGTTAGGTGAACCTAAGCCGGAACGTATGACTCTCACGCCACTCTGGGCTGGGCACGTATTCCTTCTCCTAAGATTAATTCTTAAGCTGCACAATTATATGGCAAGCCCTCAACACTGCGATGGCCCTTGACTGTTCCTAAGTGGCCACCAACAGGATGATGGAACAATGTCCCCCCTAGGGTGGCTGCTGCGTCCAACAGGCCTTTTCTTTCAGTCGGGTTAATTTGTCATTTGTCAGTGCCCAGGTCTGTGCTGGAGCGGGGCGTCCAGGTGAGTGAGGGCACGGGAAGCACAGGGCAAGTGGGACGGGCGTCCGTGTTGCCTGGCACAGCCACCAGGTATGGAGTGAGCGTCCACACGTCTGGCACTGGGGTGGACCATCTACTGTACACGCTCATCCGTAGGCGGCGGTTCTCCGAGCGTGGTCCCTGGACCGGCAGCCTCGGTGCTGCTTGGGAACTCGGAAGGGACGAAAGGCTCCCACCCTGCAGCTTGTGGCATCAGCGACCCCAGGGGTGGCGCCCGGCAGTCTGTTTGAAGAAGCCCTCTGGGTGGTTCTGATGTGGCTCAAGTGTGGAACCCTCCGGTGTCAGGCTCCCTTATCTGGTGGCGCGCTGCCTCGTGGAACCACGTGGCAGGCGGTGCAGTCCGGATTTCAGGTGCATCACCAGCGACGCCTGTCCCTGGGCCATCGGTGCTCTGCGTCCAGGAGGCGGCCGCGGGAGGGGAAGGGGCGCTGAGCCTCGCTGCGGAGGAGGGAGGCACCGCTCTGCACTTGCAGGACCTGGGGGGACGAGGGGGGAGGTTGGCCAGGGTCAGCGTCCTCACGGCCAGAGAGTCCTGGAGATATGGCAACACGTACTGTGTGACCCGGTGAAATTCCCACGCGGGACGATCGGTTTCCATCCGGCTCTCGCCGTCCAGATTTCGCCGTTATCTCCGAGAAATGTAAATACCAGCCGGGCTGCGAGCCAGAATCTCGTCCTGGCGCGGAACGACCCACTCGGTGGGAGGGTCGGGGTTCGCGGGGCCAAAGGCTGTTCCTGGGGGCCCCGGCTTGGATGCTTTCGAGAGGCTGAGGGGAAGAGAGAGGGACAGGGACGGCCGGAAGGGAGCAGTAGCTGGTGCTTCCTGAGGACTTCTGCCTCGCATTTGTGACTTGTAACCTAAAAGTGGTTCTCATTACAATCTGCCTGAAATAGGCATCTAGCTAGAAAAAGTTAATGATCGCTTTTATTTCTGTGACAGTAATTTTCAGGTTATTAACACCTTTGAAAAGGCCTTAACCTTTGAGGAGCACAGACACACACAGAACACATCACGTCAGTTGCTCTCGGGACAGCCGTGGCGGGAGGTGCCTGCCTGCTCCGTGTGTCCTGCCAGGCACAGTTTGGGGGGTCCGGAGCCCCACCTGGCACCGTCCCTGTTACATAACTGTGACCCTGGGCGAGGTCTCTAATTGCTGAACTCTAAAACGGAGGTAATGATGCAGTGCCCTGAGGGGTCGTCGTGAGGCCTGCGTCAGTGAGCGCTTGTGGGTGGCCCTTGCCCACACCTGGTGGCCTAACTGATCCCGATCCCGTTCTCCTCACCCGGTTTGCATGGCGTGTGCAGAGGGCGTGGCCTTCTGGGGCTGGGATAGGTCCCGTGCACACTGCTCCCCGGTCCCTCTAGGCACCGGAGGCAGATTCGCCGTGAGACCAACAGAGATTCAGCCGGAGGGGCCCTAGCGCTGTGTCCTGTGGGCATGTGTTTTTGTAAAATTGGCAAAAATGAACTATTTGCCACCATGAGTGACGACTGCAGCCTCGTCCCTCCATCCAGCCCTGCTGAGTGGCGCTGAGCACGGTCGGCGCTGGGCCGGATCGCTGTGTGGCGGGGCATTTGTGCGGCTAGGGTGTTTAGCGGCATCTGTGGCCTCCGCCCTCTAGAAGCCAGTGCCATCCCCCAGTTGTGACAGTTACAAATGTCCCCTGAGCCTGGGGTGGGGAGAGCACGCTGAAGTGAGTTGGGATCCTATATCTGGGATTTCGGTCGGGTGTTAGGTGGTTCCCAGTGGCCTCCCTGCAGGAGGAGGCCCTCAGTCACAAACTGGCCGGCGGTGTGGCCGCGTCCAAGACCACGGTCACTCTCTGCACAAAACAAACAAACCAAAGCTGGAAATGCCTGAAATCGTATCCCTCATATATGAAAGAAAACAGTTAGAGGTTTGCCCAAATTTGACAACCATCCAAAAATGTCCATGGCATTATCAGTAAAGGCTTGTGGAGCTGGAATACACTCTTTTGAAGCTACCAGTAATAAAAAATTTAAATAACTGTGTAAGATAGAGAAAATACTGAATTACCTTCTTTTCTCTCTATAGAAATTTGTTTTCATAGGAGGAGGCAATAGAAGAATATGCAGCCAAATAATACAGTAAAAAAGACATATAAAGGCTGTCAGGCAGCTTTTTAAAAATTAACCTATAGTTATAATCTATAACCTCTAGTGGTAACAATGTGGAACATCTTTTCATTTCTTATTTCCCATCTGTGTATCTTCTTTGGTGACAGGCCTATTGTTTTTGTCTATTTTCTAATTAGACTGTTTGTTATTTTACCGTTAAGTTTAGAGAGTTCTTTGTATGTTCCAGATCCTAGTCCTTTGCCAGATGTGTGGTTTGCAAATACTTTCTCCCATCCTGGGACTTGTCTTTGCATCTTCTTAACAGGGTCTTTTTTTTTTTTTTTTT
>VBSM01002608.1:173331497-173342068 GCA_008086735.1 Cheirogaleus medius | reverse complement strand
ACACAGCCCCTCCCTCCCCGGCTTCACCTGGGGAGCCGTGTGGACGTTAGACTCAGTGGAGGCACACGCAGCCTCTATCTGCACCTGGCTCACACTCCCTTATGTGGTCACGACTGTCCTGACGCACATCCCATGGGGTTCAGGCAGCTGGGCACGGAGTCAGAGCCGCTGCCCCTGACTTAACCCCCACGGCTGCTCAGGAACGGCCCTACTGTGCGGGCTGCAGAGCCGCTTTGTGAGTAGGAGGGAATGGCTTGAGGTAGGGCAGAGCTGGGGTTTATTAGGTGCTGCATTGAGGCATGACCAAAATCTGGCACGTATATTTTTTTCAGAGCCCTCCAGGATGCGTGGGCTGAGACAGATGAACATAGACACAGCCTGGGGCCGCCTGGCGGGTGGCTGCGGATCTGCGATTCCACACTGCCACCAAGCGGGGGAAGGGGGACGGGCACAGCCACAGACGTGTGCAGGGTTGCAGAGCTGCGAGTGCTCACAGGAGTTCTTTTGGATGGTGTGTGTGTGCATATGTGTGCACGTGTGTGCATGTGTGTTCACATGTGCGTGCATGTATGTGCATGTGTACGCATGTGTGCATACATGAGTGCATGTGCATGTGGGTGTGGGTGTGCATGGGGGAGGGGAGCAGTTAGAGACCAGCAGGAAGAACAAAGAGCAGGGCAGGGAGGCAGGCGTCTGGCCCGCGGTGTCACTCTCGTCAGAAAGCACTCAGCCTCTCTCCGTGTGATTTCTCATCCTCAAGCAGTAGACTCAGGACTAGTCAGAGAAGAACTGGTCTCTCTGACCGCTGGTGGTAATGACAAGCCCTAGCTAGAGGAACAGTCCCCAGCACCTCGGCAGCACCAGCAAAAAGCTCCCCATGGGCTGGGAGGTTGGATCCGTGAATCGTGGGCGCCTCTTCATGCGGGCTGGGCCCCCCGACAGCGGCCAGGCGGCTCCCCACGTTCTGTCCGGGGCAGCCACTCGTCTGGGCGCTCGAAACGCCGCTGTCCCAGGCGGCCGCACGTCAGGCGGCAGCTCAGGGTCACGGTTTGGATGGTGGCCCCGTTGCCTTCTGTGCACCCACGGGGCTGACCAGGTGAGGGCTGGGGCAGTGGTGAAGGCCAGGCCAGGTCACTAGGCACGACCCAGCTCAACTCAGCATGTCTGAGCCCAGGGCAGGGGATGTTGCTTAGCTGTAAGCAGGAAAATCCAGGTCTGGCTCATGTGGGCAGAGAGGGAATGTGTTGAAAGCTTCCTGGGAGTCACAGGAATCTGGGAGTCTGCGAGACCAGCTTGGGCTGCGTGGAAGGGAACAAAGCCCATGAATCACGCTGCAGACGGGCCGGCGTGGGCCCCTCTGCTGCTGGCGGCTGCAGAGGCTGTTGCTAGGCTGCGCCACAGTTGCCATGGAAGCAGCGGCGGCTGTGTCTGCATGTCACTAGCTTCTTGTTCAGAGCCTGGGGCGGGTCTGCTTGGGTACCTAGGGTTCAGGGCCGTTTTGTGTGTCTGCACATGCTGTGCACTGCACAAATCCAGAGGCGCCACTCATAGAACGACAACATACACAACCACACATGGCAGCTTTGTATGCGCCTGTGCCCTAGCTACAGAGAGGGCCAGGAAGCACGTACTTTCCAGTTCCTATGGTGGAAGGAAAATGCTGCTTCCTAAGGATGGAAAAGCCCAAGCATAGTAGTGTATCAGTTAGCTTTTGCTGTGTAATAAACCACCCCCAAAACTTAGTGTTTAAAACAATAACCATCTATTTAACCATTAATCATAACTCTGTGGGTCGGCAGTCTGGACTGAGATGAGCCGGGAGGGTCTGGTCTCGCCGGGCTCACTGTCAGTCTCTGGTCCACTGCTGGGTGGTTGGTCTTGGACGCCCCAGCCGGGGGGGGCTCATGCTGCAGCCCGAGCGCATTCGCAAGGTGGGCGCAACATTCCAGAAGGTGAGAGTGGGCACATGGAAGTCTCCTGAAGCCTCAGCTCATAAGAACATCGCTTCGTCACATTCTGTGGCCACAGTCAGTCACGAGCTGAGCCCGGGTCTGAGGGGCTGGGAAGCGGACCCCACTGAGGCGGGAGGGCCGCGCAGGTCCACCGCACAGGGCCATGGCGGACTGCACCGTGCTTGCCATCTGCCGCAGGTGGGAAGTTCAGGTGTAAAACACAGGGATGGACGTCCACCACGGCGGGATTTGGGAGGAGGGAGGGGCCCTCCCGGCGGTCAGCGAGGGATGGGGCATGTGACAATTGACGGGAGAGTGGCCTGCCCCCTGGGGCAGTGCCAGGCTCTGGAAGCTAAGGCATGGGTGGGTGTCAAGGACAACGGTCTCTGGCAGTGCAGTGACGGGCTCCCGGGCCCCTCTGTGCCAGGCCACGCCAGAGCTCTGCCCCTCCTTGGTGGCCTGGAGGTGTCCTCATTCCCTTCAGCCCACTGGCCTTCTCTGCTGGACTGTCATCTGTGGTGTGTAAGGAATTGTCCCACAGTTATTGTGTATTATCCTGCGTGGTTTCTGTGGTGCAGGAATCTGGGAGCAGCTTGGCGGGGTGGTTCTGGCTCAGGGACGCTCACAGATGGCCTCGGGGTGACCTCCAGGGCCATGGCCCCATCAGCAGGCAGGACCGGGGCTGGAGGCTCAGCTCCCAAGGTGGCGCTGGCTGCGGGCAGGCCCCGCCATGTGATCTCCCTCTGAGTGTCCTCGTGACAAGGCAGCTGGCTTCCCTCCACGCGACAATCCAAGAGGACTCGACGGGAGAAGCCACAAGTCACCGGGCAGGGAGGTGGGCATGTAGGCGAGGCAGAAAGAAAGCAGCGGCTGCTTTGCCTGCGTGACCTCGTCCCGAGCCACTGTCCTTCCGCGACGTCCTGTCGGCCACGCTAGCCAGCCCAGCTCAGCAGAAGTGCGTCACCCGCGGCGTGAGGCCCTGCAGGCGAGGATGGTGCCACCCTGGAGGCTGGCCCAGGCCACCCATGCTTGTGCCCTGGGGTGGTGCATTTTGTAGGTGACACCGGTTCCTCCGACCCGCACACCCGGCACCATCTGCCGGGCGCTGCCGGGCTCAGACGCACCCTGAGCTCTGCTGCGAGCCGGACCGTCCGTGAACCCTCAGTGCTCAGCGAACGCGACCCTGTTCTCTGTGAGTTTCCATTCGGCGACTGGAAGAGACTCACTCCCAGTCAGTTCTGGACTTCACGCCCCATTTCCCCGGGGTCCAGCCAGGACGGGGCATCTAGAACACACCTGGACGGTGCAGGAGGACGACCGTCGAGCCAGGACGGGGCATCTAGAACACACCTGGACGGCGCAGGAGGAGGACCGTCGAGCCAGGTCGGGGCATCTAGAACACACCTGGACGGCGCAAGAGGACGACCGTCGAGCCAGGACGGGGCATCTAGAACACACCTGGACGGCGCAGGAGGACCGTGGGGCTGTTTTCAGGCAAATGTTGACACAGATGAGAAGCGCTCCGCATTCGCTGCTGTTGCTGCACGGCTTGTCACCCCCATGGCTAGAGGCTCAAGCCGGCGTGACGACCCCAGCGTCCGCGGCCGCACCCGACCCCGCGCCAGCCGCCCTCGCACAGTCCGCGGTCCAGGGGCCCTGGCTGCTGTCCTCGCAGGCCTCTGGGCGGTCCGACTTCGCGCCCCCTGCCCCGGGCGGCGCACGGCCGGCTCCTCGCTGCATACGGGGCTCCCTAGTGTGGCTCACGGTGCCGCAGCCTGCAACGGCGCGCCGTCAGAGGAGAAGAGCCGGATACACAGACACACACAGACACACACACACACAGACACACAGACATACACACAGACACACAGACATACACACAGACACACACACACACACAGACACAGACACACCACACAGACACACATACACACAGACACACAGACATACACACACAGACACACACACACAGACACACACACAAAAACACAGACACACACAGACACAGACAGACAGACACACACAGACACACACACACAGACACACAGACACACAGACATACACACACACACACACAGACACACACAGACACAGAGAGACACACACAAACACAGACACACAGACAGACACACACACAGACACACACACACAAACACAGACACACACACAGACACACACAGACAGACACACACATAGACATACATACAGACACACACACAGACACACACAGACAGACACAGACACACAAACACAGACACACACACAGACACACACACAGACACACACAGACAGACAGACACACATACAGACACACACACACAAACATAGACACACACAGACACAGACAGACAGACACACACACAAACACAGACAGACAGACAGACACACACACACACAGACACACACACACAGACACACACACAGACACAGACAGACACACACACACAGACAGACACACACACAGACACACACACAGACACAAACACAGACACACACAGACACACAGATACACACAGACAGACAGACAGACACACAGACACACACACACCCAGACACACACATGACAGAGACAGAGACAAGGAGAGACAGAGAGAGACAGGGAGAGAGGGAACACACTCCCAGGATGGAAGTCATAGACCTCTATAACCTCACCTGGGAAGTGACACCTGTCACCTTTGCCGTGTTCTGTCCCTAGAGGTGAGCGGCTGGCCTCAGCCCGCACTCACAGAGAAGGGGTCGCTCCAGAGCGCGAGTACCAGAGTCTCACTTGGGGTCTGCCGGCCCCAGGCTCGGCGCGGGCGTCCAGCGGTCTGTGTCAGGGTGGGTAACGTGTAACATATGAACAGCTTATGAGACTACCAGAGTAACGACAAGTTTTAAGCATTTGCCTAGTTTAAGGGACAAGATTCAGGAAACCACTAACCTCTCTCAGCTGGAAACAGAAGAAAAGCCACGAGCGTCCCACTGAGCCCGGAGCCTGTGCTTTTGTCAGACCACCACGGAGCCTGTAGCCCCTCCAGCAGGGGCTCGGCTGGTGGCCCGCTGCCAGCACAGCCGCAAGCTTCCCCGGGACGGCCGAGGAGAGACACTTCCCAGTAGCAGGCGCCTGCCGAGTGTGTGGAAGACGCCTCCAGCCAGGGCGGTCGCACCTGCCGCAGGTGCAGGCTGGTCCCCTGGCCTCCTGGGACCCGGGGAGGCCACAGAGGGGGTGCTAAGCTTATTCTGTGGCTGCTCCAGCCCTTGTCACCATGAATCCTCACGTCTCCACAGGACGAAGGAGCAAGGAGGCCCAGATGTGGCTCCAGGAAGGGCCTCCCGCCCGCCCAGGCCACCTCTCCGGGCCCCACTCCGCCTGCTCTCACCCTTCCCGCTCCCCACAGAGTGGTCCCACACGACGGCTGCCACGACACCTGCCATGGATGGTCTCCATCTGTGCGGTCCTGCACCTAGCCACGGGCCACGCATGGCCACTGGGCACTGGACACTTAGCTCACCAGTCAGAGCAGCTAAAGTTTTAATTCTATTTAATCTTTCTTTCTTTCTTTCTTTCTTTCTTTCTTTCTTTCTTTCTTTCTTTCTTTCTTTCTTTCTTTCTTTCAGACAGTCTCACTCTGTTGCCCGGGCTAGAGTGCCGTGGCATCAGCCTAGCTCACAGCAACCTCACACTCAATGGCTCAAGCCATCCTCCTGCCTCAGCCTCCCGAGTTGCTGGGACTACAGGCATGCGCCACCATGCCCGGCCCATTTTTTCTATATATTTTTATTTGTCCAGCCAATTTCTTTCTATTTTTAGTAGAGACGGGGTTTCATTCCTGCTCAGGCTGGTCTCGAACTCCTGACCTCAAGTGATCCACCAGCCTCGGCCTCCCAGAGTGCTAGGATTACAGGCGTGAGCCACCGTGCCTGGCCTAATTCCATTTAATTTTAATTATATTAATTTAAATTGTAGGAACTATTTAATTTTAACTACTTCAGTACCAGTGTTGACTATAGTCGACAGCCACAGACGAACACGCACAGCCGAGCGTTGACTTTAGCCGACAGCCAAAAGCTTTTACTTTTACAGCTTTTATCTCTGCAGTTGCAGTGTGTACGTTCAGCTGATAAGTTACTACGAATCTGTGACCTTTTAGCAAGTCCCTAGTAGGAGTTACTATAGTTATTTTCCTAAAGCTGCCTGTAAAGTAAAACAAGCTTTCAGTGCTTTAAAGCTTTCCTCATCACACAAGAGCAAAACGGATGCGTCGTCAATGCACAGCACACACTGCCGTGCGGACTGTGAGTGCCGGCTGTGGGCGAGGCTTCGCGGCCGGCGAGCGCCGCACCGAAGTGGTTAAATAGCTCGTGGCCGCCGCATTGGATGCTGCGGCTGGCAGAGCCCAGGTCCCTAGTGGCCCACGGGCCGGCGGCACTGCGTTGCCGCAGAACCTGCAGAAATCCCGACTCTCGGCCCCATCTCAGGCCCTGAGACCCGGAATCTGTGTCTTCAGCGTGTCCTCAGCGATGTGAGCGCACGGTAGACCGCAGGAGCCGCTCCTGGCTCGGAGGGAGGGAGAGGGTCAGGTGGCTTCCCTGGCCCCCGGGTGTTCTTCTGTGGCTTCAATCTACGTCATGGCCCAGACTCAGCGAAACCAGAAAGACAGAAACGGGTTCTTCTGCTCGAAGCACTTACCCGGGGCAGCGGGAGCTGCCCTTGCGGGGAGAGGTTATTGGTGACAGGACTGCCAGGGACAAAACCCCATCCACTAATGTACTAAGACGCAGTCTGCCACACAAAGCGGCATGGCACGTGGTTTGTGTTCTTAAAGAATTTTGTCTGGAAGGCGAGGCGGGTGTGTCGGCACCAGCTTGAAGGGGCGCGGGGAGCGGAGCGCCGGGACAGCCCGCCGGGACGCGGAGAGGCAGGGCGGGGGCTCCTGGGGGCAGCTCTGAGCCGGCCTTGCAGACGTCTGGCTTTCTCCAGGGAAAGAGCGGGTGCAGGAGGGGAGAAGGCTGGGCCAGGCCTTGGGAAAAGAAACCCAGAAGGAAAAAAGGAGCTTGTGGGTGGCGGCATCTTCCCGGGACAGGTCGTCTTTCTGGAGTCTCAAAGAACAGCCGTCTGCGGTGCCGTTCTGCGTTTGGGCTCAGTCCAGCCACCCCTACGCAGGCCACCCTGGATGACGTTCTCACCTGTGCAAGCCCGAGTGTCTTCATCTGTAGGGCGGGAGAACGCCCGCTGTGCAGGGTGGCTGTGACGAGGCCATGTGGTCACCTCTGTCACCACGTCTCACAGTAGGTGCTCAGCTGTTTCTGGGTCCATTGAAAATTCTTCTTCAGACAAAGAGATCTTTGAGGGTAGGGATGCGTTTGTCTGTGTTGCAAACCCCAAGGCCTAGCATCCCCTGGGCAAGGTGTATTTCTCACGGGTCCATAGACTTCTTCCAGTGACGTTAAAGTTCCGTGTGCCTGTGCTTTCTTCAGGGGCTGAGGGTCCTTAGCCTTTGTCAAGTTCCTCAAAGGCTCCGTCCCCTCTAGGTCGGGACCCATTGCTGGGTATGCTCAGCCTAAATTAATAATAGGTGACTTCTAGAGATAAAACGTTGACTCACAGTACCAGGTGGACCAGAAAGTGGGGGTTTGAGGCTCAGGCCAGCGGCGGGAGGCAGCTTTGTCAGAGATGGTGCGGGCCCTGGGACCGGCACTGGCGGGAGGGAGCGGGTCTGGCCCCGGGCCTTGGGTACAAGGGCCGTGCAGAGACCTGCTTGGCTTCTCCGGGGAGGGGGGGCAAGGGGGGGCTGCTCTACTTCTGGGCTCCACATCCCTGCAGCCCTTGTGACATCACACAGGCGTGGCCAATCTCCGCAAAGTTCCTTCTCGACCTCAGGCTCCATGAATTCTCTCCGAGCTGGCACCCAAGCACCATGGGACCTTGGCTGGCTCGTGGGCAGCAAGAAATCCGATCCTAAATACCGGACTTCAGACCCCTAGGTGAGGTTGGAGTGTGGTTTATGAATACCCTGCTGTTTGACAGCTGGCATTGCCAGAGGAACAGGGTGACAGCAGAGGCGGATCTCAGTAGTGCAATGAAGTTTGACGTGTGGCAGGTGAGAGTGGGCGGATCGTGAAGACGCCGACGCCGCTTTGTGCTGTTGAACTGGGCTGGCATCGGGCCGGGCCGAGCACTAGAAAGGGCCCCCGGGCAGGATTGGACGTCTGGGCTCTTGTCTTTGCTCTGCTTGGTTTTAAGTCACGTGACTTTGGTCTTTTAAAAGAAAATCCAAGTAACTAAGCCTGTGGCGAAGTAAACCTATACTCAGAGGAAGAGCCACAAATTAGAACAAAACTTAGATGTGTGCCAACAGTCACCTGTCGCCGGGGACCTCCTGCGTTAACCTGTGCTCCTCCCAACCCTGCTGGCACTCACTCTAATTTTATCTCCAACTTCTCCTTGGAGTTTTATCTCCAAGGAAGCAAACCGCTTCCTTTATTTCTACCACAAATCTCATACTTTGGCCAAAGGCATCTACACGGCTCACTGACAGTGAGGACCAGAGTCCTGGAGGCGTCCTTCCTTAATAGGGACTGCCCTCGGTCAGCGTGGCCTTACTGCTCTCTCGCTCCCACACCTCCTGGACTCACCTGGCCACACCTGTCCTATGTTAAGGCTAATCCCAAAGGATGAAGAATAGTGTGAACATGCTTGACTGCATGAAATTTCACGGTTATGTCTCTTCCATGAGAAGAGAGCGATCGCCCCATCTCATTGGAATAACCCATTATAACCCTCCTTTCTATGATTAAAGTGAAATTCACACGAAAAGCTTTAGTGTATTGTCGGACATCAGAGGGTGACCCCCCGTCTGGCCTCACCCATGGCACAGAATGTATTTAAAGGGTCATTTTTTTTTTCTTTTTTTTTTGAGACAGAGTCTCACTCCGTTGCCCGGGCTAGAGTGCCGTGGTGTCAGCCTCGCTCACAGCAACCTCAAACTCCTGGGCTCAAGCAATCCTCCTGCCTCAGCCTCCTGAGTAGCTGGGACTACAGGCACGCACCTCCATGACCGGCTAATTTTTCTATATATTTTTAGTTGGCCAATTAATTTCTTTCTATTTTTTTTAGTAGAGACGGGGTCTCGCTCTTGCTCAGGCTGGTTTTGAACTCCTGACCTCGAGCGATCCGCCTGCCTCGGCCTCCCAGAGTGCTAGGATTACAGGCGTGAGCCACTACGCCCAGACTTAAAGGGTCATTCGTCACGACAGGTAGGAAGGGTTTGCAGGGACAGGTTCAGCAGGAGCTGCCGTCGGGGGTCCGAGCGTTTGCGCGGCTCTGGCAGGTGCGCAGGAGGCCTCGGCCGAGGTCCAGCTGGCTCCTTCCCTTCCTCTCCTTGGACCTTGGCTATTTTGTCACTAGAAACACCAGGGGACGATGAGCAGAGAATTTGTCGAGCTCATATCACGAAAGGCTTGGAGCTGCCTGGAGCCTGTTCTCACCCAGCAGGGCGGAGAACAGGCCTCCTCACACCTCCAGCTCCGGTTGCCCTGGAACCCGGGACCTCCTCGGGGCCTGCACGGCGTGGGCCACCAGTGGGTGCTTTGGGCCTTGTGGCTAAGGAGAGACACTTAACGGAGACAAACCACAGGCTCTTTCTGCAGCAGACGCCCTGCTCTTCAGGGAAGAGTGGCCGGCACCGAGCGGTGTCCTGGAGACTCATGTGCAAGGATTGTTCCTTTTCTTCCTCGCGTTTTTGTCTTAGCAGTGGAGAGACTTTTCACGTGGTAGGTCCTGAGACTGTTGGGTGCTGTAGTGTGGAGGCCAGGCCCCTCCAAACTCACGCTGAAGCTCAATGCCCAGTGTTGGAGCTGGGCCTGGTTGGAGGAGTTTGGTCCACCGGTGGATCCCTCAGGAGTGGCTTGGCGCTGTCCTTGCGGTAGCGAGAGGGCCCCCGCTCTATTAGTTCCCACGAGAGCTGGCTGCTAAAAGCGCCTGGCACCTCCCCCACCCGCCTTCTCTCCTGCCGTGAGATCTCCGCCCATGCACGCCGGCCCTCTTCACCTGCGGCCATGCGTGAGCCGACAGGTGCTGGCGCCAAGCCTCTTGTGCGGCCTGCAGAACCGTGAGCCATAAACCTCTTTTCTTCATAAATCGCCTGCCCCAGCGGGGTGGGGGACGCAGAGTCACTCTCCAGGGGACCTGGCGGGGACGGCCGTGCAAGGTCGGGCCTCTTGCCTGCGGGTGGGTCGTGGCGCGGGGTGGAGACGAGGTGGCCGCCGCGTGGTGGGGGCAGAGCCTGCTGGCCCGTGACATTGGCTCTGGCTGCACCCTGGGAGCTCGTACGGCAGCCTGTTCGTGGCCCAGATGGCCCTCACCGCACAGGGAGGGTGTAACTTTCTCCAAACTTCTTCCATTAAATGCAAATCTTCCTCAGAGTCACCGCAAGAAACCTGTTTCATTACCAAGGAAACCGGGCCTGGGAGGGAAGCTTATCGAGCGGCTGCGGCAGGTGGGGCAGGATGGAGCCTGGGCTCTGCTCGGCTTTCTGCAGAAATGGCTCCAACGCCCATCTGGACCCACCTGTGCAGCCTTGAGCCCCCCCAATCCCAGACCCACCTGTGCAGCCTTGAGTCCCCCATCCCAGACCC
>VBSM01002608.1:173274620-173308343 GCA_008086735.1 Cheirogaleus medius | reverse complement strand
GAATAACTTCTTCACTTAGGTGCAAGCGGTGGTCTGTGCGGGCATTTGGCCACGCATACCCTCTTGTGACAAGGACCTCTGTCTCTGCCTCTTTTCAGCTCTCCCCCAACCAAAGTCACTTGTTCGACAGCCTGACCGTAGAGCTCCAAGACGTCATCACGCACGCGAGGCTCACCATCATCCCGGACGGGGGAGTGAGCCGCCTGCGGCTCAAGGGCTTCCCCAGCTCCATCTGCCTCCTGCGGCACCGGGAGAAGCCCCAGATGAGGTTCTCGGCGAAACCCGGCTTCAGAGTGAACCTCTAACCACTCGCAGAGCCGTGTGTCGGCTACGCGGCGGTAACTACTCAGTCATGGTCAAGTGTTTGAACACCTGTGCCTCCTGGTGATTTAATAAAATGGTCTCACAAATTGATTAATGTTGCTATGAAGCATTTGGTGGTTTAAAAATTAGCTATGAATCGTAGATGGTCTCTAAGGAATTATTTTTTTAAAATGAGATATTGATATTTATAATATCAGTATCCGGCACCTTCTGTGTGTAGATACAGCAGATAATACGTAGCTTACTGTCTTTGGAATTTCGTTTAAGCCCATCAAAACCATCGGGAAAATGTATTTCTAGACTCATTCATTGTCCCAGTTGAAAAGGACTGGCCCATCTGTACCCAGAATAGGGACAAACGCAGGTGCATCCTGGACGTCACCTTCTGAGACACCCTGCGCTAGCTGCTACAGCAACTCAGTTTCTCACCCGCTCCTCCTGTGGGGGAAAATGCAGGAGTTACCCGCTCTGAGCCAAGAGTCCTAGAAGATTTGGGAGCTTGTTGACCGAAATGAAGGCTGTTGAGGCAAGAAATAATTTGTTAAAGGTTTACTGGAAGCCCAATGTGAGGACCGACCCAGGAAGACACGCCAACAAAGTTGGGCCGGTTCCAAAGTCCGTTACCTGTTGGAAGGCTTTCATTAGAAAGTCTAGGAGAAGGGAGGGGACCATACAGAGGCTACAGTCATTGCCCACAGGTGACAACATGCACGCTGAAATGTTTTACGTGCAAGACAATCAGTAACACTGCATGGTTTAGAAACCAATCAGCGTCCTTTTCTAGGTCAGTGGGTTAGGAAGTAAGTGGACGGTTTGAGGAGCTCAGTAAGATTCTTCACTCAGGGCCAGGCCGTGAGCCTGAATCCTAGCACCTTCCCTAGGCAGGTAGTTTGGAAGCCCGCCCGGTGGGGCCTGTGCGTTATCAGGCTGGCGTGGCCAAACACTCCCTACTGATCAGATAAAAGAAGCCAAGGCTCAAAAAGGTGAAGCAGCGTCCAGCCCGGCCCAGTTCTGTCGTCAGGTGGTCCCGACGCCCCCAAGGGCCCCCACCTCTCCGCAGGTGCGGGCAGCCGGGTGGTGGGGTCTTGGGGGACCCGAGCTCAGCGCCCGCATTCCTGCCACTCCGGCGGGGGCGGCCCGTCCTCCTTTGCCCCGCGCCACCTGTGCGGGTCCCCGCCACCCCCTCCGGGGCGCAGCGGTCACAATCGCGGGTGGCGTCAACACTGGCCGCCCCGCCCGGCCCCGCCCGAGCCCGCAGCCCGCAGCCCGCAGCCCGCAGGAGGGCGCGTGGCGCGGCCGTGCTGGCAGCGGAGCCTCGGTGCGCTGCGCCCGCGTCGCTCCCGCGGTCGGACGGCCGAGCCATGGGCACCCGCGGGCCCTACGCGCTGGTGGACACCACGCCCGCCAAGACCATCGTGGTGTACCGCAACGGCGACCAGTTCTTCGTGGGCAGGAAGGTCGTGGTGTCGCGGCGCCGCGTGGCCACCTTCGAGGGGCTGCTGGAGCAGCTGTCGGAGCAGGTGGAGGCGCCGTTCGGGGTGCGCCGGCTCTACACGCCCACGCGCGGCCGCCAGGTGCTGCAGCTGGACGCGCTGCAGGCGGGCGGCAAGTACGTGGCCGCGGGCCGCGAGCGCTTCAAGAAGCTCGAGTGAGTGCGGGGGCCTGGGGGGAGGGGAGCTCCGACTGTCCCCCGCTGTCCCCGTGCGTCCCCGTGCGTCCCCGTGCGTCCCGCAGTCCAGGTGTGGCCCCAGGGCCCCCGCGCCCGCGCCGCCCGCCCGTGTTTCTGCGAAGGGTACGCGCAGGTGTTGGCCGGCGAGCACCTGAGAGCGAACGCACGCCTTCTGCCATCCACAAGGCACGGCCAGTGTAGACACCTGTAGACACCGTTAGGAAGGGGGTGGGGACGGGGGTGGCCGCGCAGCTGTCATTTTAAGTCGGGAGTCGGAGCAGGTAGGGCCTCTCCAGACTGCTCGTTTACAGTTCCCTGGTCCTCTGTGCGTTTTCCAGCCTGTCATGGAAATATTGTCCCTCCGTGGTTTGCATCTGTCACCCCCGCGTTGATGCCTGCACCTGCTTCCTGTTATTCCAGCTGGTTTTCCCTCATGGTCCTTAATTTCCTTGTGAGTTTACTTAGCTTTTTGACTGTGAACTACTCCTTTTCTATAGTTTTATGTGGGGAAATTCTTCAAGGGCTGAGATAAAAGTGAGATTCTCCAGAATGGGTTTTATTTTCTTCTTCCAAACGCCAGAAATGCTCCCAATTCGAGGATACTGTGAATTAAATGAGCAGTTTGAGTTTTTAAATTGTTTTAAAATACTTTGTATAATTTCCAACTTACATATTTTAATGGTGTGTAAAAATAAGTTATGCTGTGAAAAATACATATTTAATTAGGTAATTTTTAATGATCTGTTGGTTTTCCTTTTTTAAAAATTTTATTTCAAGAAAATATGAAAGTAGGAACATTTTGGTTACATTTTATATCTTTGCCTCTCCCTAGCAAGGGTTAGAGGTATGCCCTTCCGCTCCACAATGCTCACTTCGTCCCTCAGATGTGGGTCTACCCCCCCAATCCCTGGTGAACACCACCACCCTTTGAGCACCATAGTATTAATCAGTACCAATTTGATGGCGAGTACATGTGAAGCCCATTTTTCTGATCTTGTGTCGCCTCACTTTGGATAATGGGCTTAAGCTTAATCCAGGATAGTAGAAACGGTGTTAGCTTGGGTCGTTTCTTAGAATTGAGTAGTATTCAATTGTAAACATATACCAAATTTTAATTATCCACTCATGAATTGACGGGCACTTGGGTTGTTTCCACGTCCTTGCAATAGTGAATTGTGCTGCCATAAACATTTGGGTGCAGAAGTCTTTATAATAGAATGTCTTATGCTCTTTTGGGTAGATGCCTAATAATGCTATTGCTGGGTCGAATGGTTTTTCTATTTTTAGCTCTTTAAGGTATCTCCAAATTCTTTTCCACAAAGGTTGCACTAATTTGCAGTCCCACCAGCAGTGTAAGAGTGTTCCTGTCTCTCCACATCCTTGCCAGCATTTGTTGTTTTGGGATTTCTTGATACAGGCCAATCTCACTGGGATTAGGTGATATCTTATTGTGGTTTTGATTTGCACTTCTTCAATGATTAGAGATGTTGTGCATTTTTTGGAATTGGTGTGAGGGCTGATTTGTGGTTCCAAATTCTTAATGGCATTTGCAAAGATGCAAATTTAGCATCCTATTGTTTTTGAAGAAAAATCCTAAGTCACAGGCATCCCAGTTGCAAAGAGGTAGAGTCTGGATTGATGTCATGACATTTTAGACTGGAATTTATTACTATGATAATCCTGTTATGTATGAGAAATCACAGACAACACTGTGTCCCTGTCTAGATATGTGATTATGTGATTATCGTTTCAGGGTTAGTCAGGTGGTACGAATATCTAGAACTTCTGATTTCCTACCAGGATCCAGGATTCAGTGTTGTTTTACAGCAACAAAAGAGTATGTTTCTGCAAAAATTGAGTGTAAAGTCCTTTTAGATACATATATGATGAAAAATATTTAATTTTTACCCCGAAACATTTCCTTGTAAAATCGGCCTATGTTTCTATGTTGGCAGACGAGGAAGGACGCTGGTTAAGCACCTGCCGTCCACCTGTGCCTGCCTGGGATCAGGGGTTAGGGGTTGGGGGGTGGGCCCTTGCCCCTTCTCTGGGGTCCGGGCCTTTTCTCACAGACCCTGTGTACCTCTGGCGTTAGAGAGAGATACTTGTGGCTTATTTAAAATGTTTTGGACACGTGGCAAAAATATTGAGAAAAACTTTGAGGTGCTTCCCTTCCCAGCACTCTTAATGCTTAGTATTACTCCCTGGGAGGAAGGAAACGAGATCTACAGCTCAGGGAGGGGAGGCAGGGTGCCCCGTGGTTGGCAGCCTTGGTCGTTTTGCATTCTCTGGGCGTCACCCTGGCTGTAAATTAGACAGGTAATATTTGCATGCGAAGTTCAACGCGAAGAGGCATTTGGGTTTCATTTTCTTCACTACTTTTTAGGTCAATGAAGCGTGAAATCGGAATCCAGACTTTGGTGAATAAGGCTCTAAAACATGTTTTGGCTGGATTTTCCCTGGTATCTGTAAACTAGCACTTGTTGGGAATTTCTATTTTGTGATTACTAAGCCACTGAACAATTAAAGTTAATTTTCACCAGAAAATAATATTCTAACTGTCACCAGAAAATGAACTTTGATGTATTAACGATGTTATTTGTGAATTCATTCGATGTATTGACGATCCTGGCCCTACCCTCTTTTTTTCTTTTTTTTTTTTTTTTTGTGTGACAGAATCTCGCTCTGTTGTCTGGGCTAGAGTGCTGTGGCGTCAGCCTGGCTTACAGCAACCTCAAACTCCTGGGCTCAAGCGATCCTCCTGCCTCAGCCTCCCGAGTAGCTGGGACTACAGGCGTGCACCTCCATGCCCGGATAATTTTTTCTATTTTTGGTAGAGATGGGGTCTCACTCTTGCTCAGGCTGGTCTCGAACGCCTGAGCTCAAAGGATCCATCCACCTCGGCCTCCCAGAGTGCTAGGATTACAGGTGTGAGCCACCGTGCCCGGCTGGGCCCTCCCCTTTTAACAATGGCTGTGAGACGGTGCATTGAAAAGACAAACACCATAAAATCTATCCAGTATCCAATCATTATTTAAACTTTTCCTGCATTTCCTGGAATAAATTAATTTGAGATGAAAAACATGATTTTTTCTCTATAAAACAAAATGTTATATATATATGCTAATAACCACTTTTCAAAAAATTAAATGTCCCATAAAGCCTAGAGTTAATATTGCTTTTGTGGAGACAGCCATATTCGCAGCACAGTCTACATCAGGGTGTTGTGTTTGTGTGCACACGTGTGTGCATGCATGTGGGTGCGTGTATGTGTGTTTCGGGGAGGGACCCAAATAATTTAAATTATAATAGGAATATTGACCTATTTACCGTAAGAGCCTGTGTCGAGACATAAATGTGAAAGTGCTGTTTAAATCGAACCATCCCGGTTCTTCCACATCCTAGCCTCCCCGCATCTCCCTTGCCACCATCTATACCTGGGGACTAGCGGGTAATGCTGGCCTCAGGGCCAGAGGCCTCGGTGGAATTGGATCCTGGATATTTGTACCTGAGTAACATTCAGCAAACTAAATAACCTCCCCGAGACTCCATTTCCTTACCCATAAAGTGGGCTTGTTTAGCATCCGTTCCCTGGTGCCCTTGTGAGAATTAAATGGATATGGTGCCCTAAACCGCCCAGCACTGACTCTCGGGCTGGTTTCCTCCCTCCCTTTATTCCGGGAAGCAGCCAGGAGGGCGGCTGCACACGCCTGTCCTGTCTCTGCTTCAAATACCTGCTCCTGCCGCCGGCAGGCCCCCACGCCCACCACAAGCTTGTCCAAGTGCCTGGCTTAAAGACCCCAGGTCACTGGGTCTCCAAGGAATTGTTTGTTTCCTTTTCTGCTCTGTTTATGTGTCCTCGGGAAAGCAACACTGAGGCAATAATATTTTGCGTTTTCGCGGGATCTTTTATGCCTCGGTTTGTCTGTATTTTTAATTTCCATTTAATAGTAATTGGTTGTCTCATTTGGAGATTAATGTTCATAAGCAAATATGGAATTTGGGGATTTAGAACGAACGTGAAATGTCTATTTGGAAAAGTACGAAGACTGAGAGGGGCTGGTGGAGACTGGATGTGGGGCCCATCCCTCACCGGAGGGGTGTGCTGGAGAGTCTCAGGCCGGGCTCAGCCGGCGGCCGTGTTATTTTTTTCAGTTCACGCAATTATCAGAGATTTGAATTGGCTACAACATTTTATACTTGGGAGAATTCATGTAATAATGTGAACTTTTGGTTTCTATTGGAATGAAATAGAGGGTTTGATTGGTTAAAATGACTGGACTATAGTTGCCTGAATGTCCAGTGTCCTGCACCTGCGAAACTTTGTCCGTCCCAGGCGGGGAGGGACAGACTCTCCCGATAGCCACAGTCCGCGCCACTCCCTGATACCAACCTCGGCGAGTGTCGTCCTTCACTCACATGGCCTCTGTAGGGATCTGAGTTTGTGGCTCCTTACTCTCTACTGAACACTTGTTTCTTTTTCCTTCCATCTACCAACTCTAAGTCAATCCTTCTTTGAATATTGCTAAAACCGTCAAAAATGACAACAATCTCTAATATATCATTTTTTTAAATCAGGAAGAAACCTTAGCCTCAGATATAAATCTTTTTTTTATTTTTTTGAGACAGAGTTTCACTCTGTTGCCCAGGCTAGAGTGAGTGCCATGGCGTCAGCCTAGCTCACAGCAACCTCAAACTCTTGGGCTCGAGCCATCCTCCTGCCTCAGCCTCCCTAGTAGCTGGGACTACAGGCATGCACCACCATGCCCGGCTCATTTTTTCTATATATTTTTAGTTGGCCAATTAATTGCTTTCTATTTATAGTAGAGACGGGGTCTCACTCTTGCTCAGGCTGGTTTCGAACTCCTGAACTCGAGCGATCCGCCCGCCTCGGCCTCCCAGAGAGCTAGGATTATAGGCGTGAGCCACCGCGCCCGGCCCAGATATAAATCTTAAGGTATTATTTACTGTCCTTTAAAACATTTTGTTTTATTTTTGAGGCATATGGAAGGCCCTCTGAAAGTCCCCGACAGTCAAAAACTGTTAGTGGGATGTACACACATTTCGTTCTGGTGACTCGTTTCCGGTTGCGGTTTTGGCAGAACGGCAGCGGGAAGAACGCCTTGAGACAGGAGGGAGGGCTGGCGGTGCAGGGGAGCGTTGCGAGGGGTCCGGGTTCTGCTCCGATGCGGGCCTGTCCCTGGGAACATCGATGGACTTGTCATTCGGGGCTTCCAGCGACCTGGTTAAAGAGGCTGTTGAACTAGATGATTCTGGAGTTTCTCTTTAGTTAAGTTGTATGGGGGAAAGCAGTGTTCTCTAAGAGACAGCTTCTACTGGGCAGTGCAGGTGATACCCACCATGAAAACGCTCCTGCCTTAGCTTTGCTATTGTGGACCGACGTGGATTACAGCACTGAGGAAGCTTCGACTCTAGCTCCAGATTGCTGTGGGGTTGTATGTTTTAATGTTGCAAAAGAGTCATCTCTAAAGAGGCTCAAACTCTCTAAATATTTACCTTCTAATCGTGTTTTCATCTTTCTTCTTTTGCAGTTATATTCATATAGTTCCCAGGAAACCTGCAAAGATGAGGAAGTTGAAGGAAGTAAGTGTTTGCTTCTAACTACTAAGGGTGGGATAAACCGGATGATTTGGTAAACATGTAGATGTTGGCATTGAAGAATTGGCGTTTTACAAAACAGTGCTTAGTAGGGAATGCCTGTAAAGACACTTCGCTCTTGAAGTCAGAATCCACTGTGCGAGCTTGTCCTACTTGTCGACACACTGAGGTAACCAGGTGCTGGAAGTTAGTGAAAATGTTCTAAGGCCATGCATGGGGAGATGGTCATCTTTGAGGCACACCATGCAATTGTTTCTTAAAACTTTTCACTTTCCTTTTGTTTTGGGAGATTTGGAAAAGTTACCTAAAGTTACGCAGTGTTGATGCTAATTATAATGCTAAATTTAAACATTTGCCCCAACTTCTCAACATTTTTGTACTTGATAGAGATTTACAAGGTCCACAGGATAGAACATTCCCTCATTCCACTGACATCACTTGATTCTTAGTAAGAATAACCATTTATTTTGTTAAAAGAGATGTGCCTTTTTTGTAAACAAAAAAGAAGCACAGGTTTTAAGCAAGATAGCCTGTTGATATTTAGAATTTAAGATGATTTTTACTTTTTTTTTTAAAAAATGGACTTATTTTGGGGAGTATTACACAGGTGAGATGTTTAGCCGGGACCTACTTCTCTACGTTGCAATCTTGCCCTTCTTAAATTTCCTCCTCTATGAAATGGAGATGATAATTGTTACCTTAGGGGATTGTTATAAGGATTAAGTGATAAAATACAGGTAATGTACCAGCACTAGGTAAATGTTGTTTCTCTTCTTCCAACGTCTGAAAGAGGCCGGGCTGCTCCGTGTCCTTGGATCACCATCCGGTGTTCCGGCGAAGGA
Source organism: Cheirogaleus medius (assembly GCA_008086735.1). Lineage (NCBI taxonomy): Eukaryota > Metazoa > Chordata > Mammalia > Primates > Cheirogaleidae > Cheirogaleus > Cheirogaleus medius. The sequence goes on along the minus strand of VBSM01002608.1, from coordinate 173,299,889 downwards.
CGTTCTAGCAGCTCTGGCGTTATTTATAAGCACCTGCCTGCACGAGAGTTTAGCTGCTTCCTTAAGAGTCTGCACTTCAGGGCAGTGAAATGAAGTCAAGTTTATTATGTTACCCACTTTAAACTGTAACTATCCAAGGGCAGGAGGGCAAGTTTCCAACTAGAAAGCAATTCTGGCCATCATTGAATTTCAGGGCTACCTCAATAAACAGAGTGGAAATGGCAAATGATTATTCTCGACACCTGGGTACCTGTTTGCCCCTCTCCGTGCGGGGCTGGGAGTGGGACGAAGCAACCGTTCTGGAAATGACCCCCAAGATCGTCTGTTGGAGGATCGAATCTATGTTCATCCTTTGAACATTTCAGTGACTTAAATAAAAAATGATGAAAAGGTGACATTTTAGGACAGGGAGGAAACCTTCAGATTATCTTGTCAAACTTCTTGCTTTCTGGTTGAGGACGCCTTGGTCCAGGGAGATTAGGTGACATGGATAATTTTAATCTCTTTAATATCTACTTCCAGATCGGGTCCCAGAATGTTTCTGAGAACTTACGTTGCTTTCAGCAGTCATGTGCATGACCCAAGAGTGCCTGAAGCTCACTGTCCCCGCCCCTCTTTCCTTCTGTGGAAGTTGCCACCCCCATGGAGGGTTTGTGGTGATGGTGATTTGACGTGTAAATGCTCCGTCTTGGTGGCAGTGTGGTGTTTTCGTGGGCACATGTCGGTGGCGTAGCCAAGGCCGAATGAGTTGGTGCCACCACCGAGAGCTGTGGCCGACACACATGATTTACTCTAAAAACTCTGTGCGTCTGGCAGGGGCCTACGTGGAGCCTGAGGTTAAGGGCAGGGTTCTGCTGCCCCAGGAGACACCGAGCGGAGCCGTCCCTGGGCTGAAAGCTGCGGCCGCTCTCACTGGTTCTTCCTCCCTTGCACCCTTACCGCCTGCCGCCGCTGGCCTGTGCCTGCCTGTGCGTGTGGGTGCACCCACGGCCCTAGAGACAGCGCGACACTTAGTGACCCGGAAGGTTGTCTCGGACAGTCTTCACTGCTGATCCCATGCCCTGGGATGGAAATGCTCTGACCGAATGTCAGAGGCTGAGTCGCAGGACTATTTTTCTTTTTGGCTTTCCCAAGTATGGCTGTTTAATTTAATTTATTTATTTATTTCAGGAAATTGTGGGGGTACAAACATTTTGGTGACATGTTGTGACTTTGCCACATCTCAACCAGGATTTGAGACTTGCCCTTTCCCCCCCTACAATGCTCACCGAGTCCGTTAGTTGTGAGTTTACCCAACCCCCAACCCGCAAAGAATATTACCGCTGTGTGAGCACCTTAGTGTTGATCAGTCAGTGCCAGTTTGATGGCGAGTACACGTGGAGCCCATTCTTCCATCCTTGTGATACCTCACTTCGGAGGATGGGCTCAAACTCTATCTTAAGTCGTAGGACGTTAGGGATTTCTTCATGAGCCTTCACACTCTGGATTGTGCACACGACCATATCCATCTAGCTGGGATGATGTGTCCCCATGTCACATTATGCACTGGAAAGTCCTTGAGGTTGTTTCATCATCATGTTTGATGTTATTACCACGGGACTGTGGTTTGTGTTCTCAGCGTGTATGCACATCCGTGGTCTCGTCTGGGAAAATGGACAAATAGCAACCGTGTGAGGTAGATTCTGCCACCTTAAACACCTAAACACCTGCCACTTAAACTTATAACAGAGCTTGGACTAAAACCAAGTGTTCTCAAGATGATTCCAAGGTTTCCTCCACTCTCTTCCCAGGGAAGGACCCATTACTGCATTTGCACAACCTACCAGCAGTAAATGAGTTTCTTCTGTGTAATTCCTAGAATTAAGCAGTTGTAGGAATTATTTCTGATAGATGTGCAAGCTCTTACCTTTTTTTTTTTTTTGAGATGGAGTCTCGCTCTGTCACCTGGGCTAGAGTGCAGGCGTGTCATCATAGCTCACAGCAACCTCCAACTCCTGGGCTCAAGCTATTCTCTTGCCTCAGCTTCCTGAGTAGCTGGGACCACAGATGTGCACCATGACACCTGGCTCGTTTTTCTATTAATATTTTTAGTAGAGATGGGTCTTGCTTTTGCTCAGGCTGATCTCAAACTCCCTAGTTTCAAGCGATCCTGCTGCCTTGGCCTCCCAGAGTGCTAGGATGACAGGTGTGAGCCACTGTGCCTGGCCCCAGGCTCTTACCTTACAGAAAGAGAAGCCCGGAGACTGGCAGGAGGGAAGGCGCCCCAGAATTGTGCGTGCAGGTGCACACAGCAGCTCTTCCAGGGAAACCGAGAGCACGGGCCATCAGGGCAGGCTCAGGCTTCTCCATGGTCTGGGTGGGGTGGGGAGCTGGACGCCTCGTAGGACCAGCACGGGAGGGGGGACCTCCTACCCTGCTCTGCCACCTCTGTCTAGGGCAGGTCGAGAACGCTTTGCGAGTGGAGAACCCTCTGGATCCCAGGTGCAGGGGTCGGGAGAGCTGTGTGCTTTGGCCCTCAAAGTCCTGGGGGCCTTGTTGGCCGTGGAGGCCGCATGCAGCTGTCATCCTCTGTCCCAGCGAGACAGTCCTTGTCTGCTCACACACTGGGGTTTAAGGATGTTTATAGCAGCGTGTTGTTTTGTTTTGTAATTACAAAAACCTGAGAAGAACCTGAATGCCCGCCAGTAGAGATGGGGCTGAGTGACTTAGGGTGTATCATGCTGTGATAAGGTCTATAGGTACCGGATCTGAAATGACATATGTTAAAATTCGTCAGGAGTGAATGAGATGATCTTTGCAAAACGTGTAGCCTGGTTCTAGCAGGTGGCAAGAGCTCGGTGAGCGGCACGGTTGTCACTCACGGGGCCTTCAGGCTGTAGTGGCCCACCCGGTCCAAATTTGAGACCCGCGAATGCCCACCCACTGAACACCATGCAAACTGTTTCAAAAATTAAATGTAGTATAATATGGAGGGTTTTTGCCAAGTCCAAAATTTCAGTGTTCATTTTGCTACGTTATTTAGCCTTATTCTGTGATACAGAATAGGAGAACCCAACTTCTGTAAGTTATTCTTTCACAGAATTTCTGTTTCGGTTGAAATATATTAGTGGGAAAATTGAAGAAGCTTCCCAAGAGACTCCGACTTAGTGTAGAAATTTACTTAAAATTAATTAGAATACCATAATATACCCTTAATATGGCCATATAAATGACTTATAAAAGACTTTGATATAATAAATTTGAAATTACATCTCATTAAATGGAAGGACAAGGAAAATTAGATTAGAAACAGCTGCTCTTGGGCTCTTGGCTTTCGATGACTGTGTCACGTTGGCTGTAATGAGAAAAGTGTTCCTGGTCTCATTTCAGTGGAAGGATTTCTAGTGCAATATTTGGAGTTCTGGTTTGTAATCTTAAATTGTGTAGATTTAGGCAGTATTTAGGAGACCCTTGCAGTTCTCCTCTGAGTACTTCTAGGAGTCCGTGAGTCCCAATCTAGCTATGCCCCGTAGAGACTGAGTTCTGGTTCTACCCTTGCGTGGGCCACCGGGCTGGACACAGGTACAGTGACTCAGGCTGTGCACACCTCGAGTCGTCAGGAAGAGAAGGACGTGATGATGAATTTTTCAGATCACTGCAGCTACCCATGAGTCTAACATAAAGAATGTTTTAAATTACTTTTTTAGTATGAATTTTTATAAAGTGGTTCACATGCTTCCCTGCCTTATTGAAAGCCCAGGGAATGACATTTAGCCATGTCTAGGTGAGCCGCGATTAGGCAGGTATTCGGGGCTGTCGGCACGACACTCACCTCCACCGAGTTTCCTGTGGTCTTGCCGTCGGCTCTCGCTGCTTCTTGACTTGTCCCGAGCACGTGACTTCGGAAGCTTCTCTTTTTGTTAGAAAAAAGTACTGTATGGTTCCTACTCACTCTAGAGAAATACGAATATATATATATATATATATATATATATTTGAAAGAAAACACACCCATAATACCAGTATCCAGAGATTAACCATTGTGTTTTTCTATATGCTTCTAACATGTATGCACATACATACATACATGTATGTGCTCATAGCTTTGTAAATACACTTGTTTAGGCAAGAATGGGAGCATATTCTACATATTGATTTTTATGAAATATCTTTTTACATAACTATCAATCATGAAATCACTACATGTCAATAAATATGCTTCTATAATACTTTTTGGTGGACTCAGAGCACTCCATATGTATACCATGTATTCTGTATGTTTTTAAAACCTGTCACCTTTTGCTTGAAATCTAGGAAGGTATTTGACACATACTACCGAACTTCTGTCCCGGGAGACTAGACCAGACTAAATCCGCGTCCATTGTGTGAGAGTGGCTATTTCCTACGCCTCTTGAACGCCGCATACTATGCTGCTTAATTTCTTCAACAATTTGCCATGCTTGTGCCGTAGCTTTGTGAAAACACCATGTGGGCTCTGCCATTTGGGCAAGTTCACTTCTCTGATGCTCAGTTTTCCCATCTGTAGAATGGGTGTGGTTGTACCTATGAGATAGGAATCGAATGTAATTATGCAGGTATCATGGTCATCACAGGATGTGAACTTTGAATCCATCCCTCCATCGATTCCAGTCCTCACACTTGCACATTGGAAGTGTTTGCTTTTCTGTGGCTCGTTGTCCCAGATGAGCAACATAAAACCAAGTAACAGGTGTATGTCCGCCAAGCCCAGCTGTTCATGCACTAAATGTTTGCTGAGCACTGGTCACGTACCGCATGCTACTGGAAGCCCTGGGATATACAATTATATAAAGTAGAAAACAAGTCCCCGCTGCCCAGGGGCTGGCATTTTAGGTGTGAGATAGACAGTGAACAAAATAAACAAAATACAGAGTATGTTGGGGATATGGAATGTCACGCCAGGGGCTGTCAGGTTTTGCCTAGGATGACCAGGGGGTCTTCACCGAGGTGGTGACTTCTGAAGAGGTGAGGGAGCCACTTAGACACCTTGGACCAGCCACTTAGACCCAGCCACTTAGACCCAGAAGAGGTGAGGGAGCCACTTAGACACCTTGGGCAAGAGGCTCCCGAGAGGGAGAGTGGACGTGCAGAGGCGCTGGGCGTGGGTCTCGCCTGCGCAGTCCACGGAGCGACAAGGACTCAGAACAAGGGTGCGGGGCAGCTGTGCGGCCCTCACCGGGGGGCGAGGGCGGAAGCTGAGAGACGAGTCAGGAGGCTGCTGCGATGGCCCCAGGAAGGTACCGGGTGACTCAGGCAGAGGTGGCGGTGCCGGGACTGTGAGTTCCCGCTGGGAGCCGAGTAGGCAGAACAAGCCGGTCCCGAGGAGCGTCCCGGGCACTCCGGCCCATGGCGGGTGGGGGAGAGAGTCCGCAGAAGAGGCAGGAGGAAGAGCAGGTGGGCGCGGTGTCGGGATGCTGAGCGGGGAGAGATGGGTGGGCCGTTGGCGTCACACGCTGCCTACCGGAGGAGTGACCGAGGGGGACCCCTGGGTTCAGTGACAGGGGGCTGTGGCCCGCAGAGCGGCAGAGAACCGAGAGGGGGGCGCAAACTGCTCTCGTAGTTCTGCTGGAGGAAGGAGGGAATGCAGAGGCGACTCAAAGGGGAAACAGAATCAGGAGAGGTTTTCTAGGACGTGACATGGTGTTGTGTGACAAGGTGGGAATGTCCTCTGGCAAGGGGTGGCTGGGGACGAGGGGCCAACAGGGAGCGTTCCTGGAGATGGGACTGCGAGTGAGTGAGAGCGACCGCGGCCGTCGCTGTGGATCTGCCTGCGCGGGACGGGCCACGTAGACAGGTCCACGCAATACGTGGCCTTCCAGGCAACGTCGTGTTTCCAAGGGTCGTCTGTGTGTTAGCACGTGGCGGCGCTTCGTTCCACAGCTGCGCTCTGACAGGTGGAACGGGGCTGCCATCGCCACCAGACAGACGTGCTCGACCCCGCTTAGGAGATGATTCTAGGGAGACAGAGAAGATAACCCAGAATCTTGTATGTAATTGCTGGAGTTATTTAATTAGGCAGGTGCTATCAGGGTTAATGAATCATTAACACATCAAAAGAGCAATTAGCTCATTGTTGCCATAATTTTATGCGATCAGGCAGAAATCTGTGTCTTAGGGTGGCTGTATTTTAATAGAATTTTGCAGAGGGTGATTTCTGTTGTTCTGTTTTCGAACTCGGTCTGTAAATTCGTGCGGGTTGTTGATGTTCACGGCGCTACATCGTCCCCTGTCAGTGTGCAGGTGTGAGCAATTCCATGCACGCCGCGCTGGGGGTGGCAATGATGTCGGAGCCCATTCCCACAACTCCAGTGGCCTCTCCCTCTTTCTCTGGGGTCCTTTCCAGGGTGTTGGAGCTGTTTTTCATCCCCCATTGTTCGTCGTCTCCGTGAAATGGTTGTCGAGCTCCTATGAGGGGCCATGTGTGGTTCAGGTCCTGGGGGCACTTTGCTGACCGTGACAGCCAGGGTCCCTGCTCCCTGGAGGCTCACGTTCTACCAGGAGAATGTGGGAAAGTAAACAGGCAGGAACATGTTGGGTAGTGAGTGCTATAGCAAACGTAAGTCGAGGAGTGTGACTGTTGGGAAGGCCTCTCCGAGGAGCTGACGTCTGAGTGACTCCCAGTGCAGGAGGGGGAGAGCCAGGCAGAGGTCCGGGAGGACACTCCAGGGGCAGGGCCCGTGCGGGGGCAGCCTGGTGTTTGCAGAACTGCAGGAGGAACGCAGGCCGGATGCGGGGAGGCCCGGAGGGGCGCAGGGAGAGCAGGGAGAGGGGCAGAGAGGCAGCCAGGGCTCAGGCCGGGGTTCCGCGTGAGGGTGCGGACGTCGTCAGGGCAAGCACTGATTTATGTTTGCAAAGGCTCCTCTGCTGGCCGTGAGGAAAGGATGGTCACAGGCTGGGAGGGGTGGCAGGAGACGGTCCGGGAGAGGTGGCGGGGAGAGGTGGCTGGCCCAAGCATCGACCGTCGTCCGAGGTGTGGCTTCGAGGTGGACCTGGCAGGTGCACCGATGGCCGAGGGGTGAGCACGCGGGGCGGGCAGACTCCATAACATCTCCCAGATTTCGTAGTTGGACGGCTGGGTCTCGGGTGGCGCCGTTTCTTGGGATGGGGAGGCTGGGCCCCTCGGTCGACTGTGGGTGAAATGAGCAATTCCACCTGGGGCCGTGATTGGACTGAGATGCTGAATGGGCCCTCTGTCCCCTCCCGCATGCGCCCTGCCCCTCTGTGTGTGTGTGTGTGTGTGCACGCGTGTGTGTTCGGGACTCTCATATTTATGGGACTGAACATGTATTACCGTGTGACAGATGCTGCACTGTGCCCTTTATAAGATGTGATCTCACTTCATTCCCACGACGGTTCTGTCAGGTGCTCTCGTCCCGTTCTCAGCACCAACACGCCGCTGCTCAGAGACCTGCAGGAGCTTCTCCGGGGTCGCACAGGCAGAGAGAAGCAGAGCTGGGATTTGAACCCAGGCTTGTCCAGCTCCGAGGACTGTGGCTTTCCGGCCTCCCAGGCTGCCCCCGAGACTCGCTGCTTGCTCCAGGCCGCTGGGCCAGTTCTCTCCGGGACGAAAGGCTTTGCAAGGTTCGGGGGGATGCTCAGTGGTCTCAGCAGCTGCATCTTGGCTCTTCCCACCCTGCTCTGAGACCCCGTGAGACACGCCCCTGTTGTCGCCTTCAGAAGACCCAGAACAACAGCACCTGTCTCCCCTCACCTGTGCAGCGCAGTTCTCGGGAGAGCGTGCAGGGCGGCGCCATCCTCCCTGCTGATCCACCTCCTTGCAAACTGCAGCACACGGGCTGCTGCGCTTGGCAGGGCACTTCTGTAGGTGACTTTGCTCATCTCGGGGCAATTCAGCCAAGCTCCTCCGGCCTGGGTGGGCCGAGTGGCTGTCCTGTGGTCTTGTGCGTGAGCTGGGAAGCCTGGCTGGGTCTCGGAGTGGACGGGGCAGAGGAGCAGGGACACAGGACCCTCCCATGGGGCTGACCTGGGACCAGGGCTGCGCTGGAGCCCGGCACCGAGCGGCCGGGTGGGCGGAGGCGAGTGCAGGACGCCAGCCACTGGTGCTCCTCTGTGGGCTGGGCTGGGAGGGGAGTGGGTTCGAGGAGCCCCTGCCGGGCTCATCTCCGTGCCGGTGTGGGGTGCGCCGGAGAGGCGGTCAGTGTCGGTGTGGCCTGGACTGGGCTCCCCGTGGCCCTTGGAACGTGGGCGGGGTCAAGAGGCGGAGGGGGGAGGCCAGGCTGAATGGGCAGGTGCGTGGGGCATGGGGCGCGTGGAGACAGCGCGTGGGTGGGGGCTGGACTTCGTCCTGCAGAGGCGAGGAAGGCCCAGTCGCTGCAGAGAAGACAGTGGCATCGGGGAGGTGACAGCGGAGTGGGACCCTGGTGGGGATCCCTTGAGAGAACATGGCATCGTCCAGCTGAGCGGCTGGGAGGGGAGGCCGAGGTTTGGACCGCAGTGGAGGCTGAGCCGGGGCAGACGGTATGGGCCGACTGGATGCAGGGGACAGCCCAGTGGGCCAGGGACATAGGGACGGGACAGGGACCAGGGAGCAGCTTTTCAGGGCAAGGTCTGCACTGAAGTGCTGGGGTGGGGCCCCCCAGTGAGCCTGGCACTGCGTGTGGGGCCAGGACCAAGCGCTCGGCGCCGGGGCGGTTGACATCCGCTCCCAGTAAAAATCCCTGTGTTTGCTTTTCTGCTCACTCTTAAACCGTAGGGACGCGAGGGTGAGGGACGTCGCCCACCTGGAGCAGGTCTCAGAAATTCCTCTCCTGCTTCGTGTCTTGTCCCCAGGGGGTTTGGGGTGGCAGCTGTAGCAGGGCCAGGCGTCGGCTCAGCCTCTCACACCACATTCACGGCAAAGGGTCAGAAAACAGGGTGGAGGGGCCCCACCTGCCGGCCGGGACATCCTGGCTCGAGTCCCGTGGTCTGAATTCGGAAGCTGCGTGTCCATTCTTGGGGCCCCGTGTTCGGCCAGCAATCACCTGGGGACGAGCCCCTGGGTGCAGCCCTGGCACGACGCGCAGCCTTTCCTGTACCTTACCTGGCGCCCCGGCCCCCGCGTGCCGCACCGCAGTTCACATGGCCTTGCAATTGCCGGAATCTTCTCCACTCCAGCACACAATCCGCCTTTCTCTGAGTCGTCTGGAGATGCTCGTTAACCCCTTGGCATTCCATTAGCAAAGGGACACCCGTTTACTTATGCTTTGGGGCTGGTGCTCTGCACGCAATTGGTATTTAACGAGTGTTTGCTAATTTGAACTAAATTCTGAGGCTTATTTTTTCTTCTTTCAGATCAAACCGGTGGTACATTGTGATATAAACGTGCCTTCCAGGTGGCAAACTTATAATCGGATGTCCCGACATATAAAGTGAGTACAGTATTACGGGGGTGCAAACTCAAAATGTGCAATAAATAGCTCCTTGAAAACAATCCTTTCTATCCTGACGGACTCTTCTGCTCCTTCTCCCTCCCCCCACCCCCAGGCTATTTCTGCTTTCTCAGTCTACTTTCTCGTGGCTCAGCCTTTCCAATGCTATACATTCTTTCTTCTCTTTAGCCTTGATTTTGGAAAAGCAATCCAGTTACCACGCCGTCGTTTACAGAACAGTTTAACTGGGGATGGGAACGGAAGAGCATCACACGCACAGTTTAGTTTTAGGCTTTTAAGTTTTATTTCTTTTTCTTTTCAATCTAGCAGTTGTAGCTGTTGCATGTTGCAAGGAAATTTAAAAGTTGTTTTCTCCACCACGAGCTCTGCCCACCAAAAGGCCCTCGAGGTCACAGCACGTCTTAGTCGAGTGTTGCCTGGGAAACGGGATGTGCCGGAGCCTCCGATGCCCTGGACGCCGTGGGCGGGGCCGGCGCGCAGGTGCTCCCGGGACTGTGTTCCGGTGACTTGAGCCCCCTGCGCGGGTCACGGTGCGCTGTGCTTCTGGGCTGCAGAGAGAGCCCGCCTGACTCAGAGCATTGGTTCACACCCCCCGTTCTCCTTATCAGCCGTGACCTTCACGTGCTATGTTACGCTTTCCTGGTTTGTAAGACAGGACAGGGAGTTCCCACCCCGCATGCGGCAGTGAGGATGACCTCGGTCACGGTCCCAACACTGCCCCCACCCGCTTGTCACAGAGCGGCAGTTCTCTAAATGGCGGTTCTTCCCCCCAAATCCTTCTTTTATTGTGATGTTTTAATATTTTAGGGATTAAAATCCCTGATGTGGAGCTCAAGAGAGCACCCTTCCTTTTACCACGTTCTGGTCCAAACGGAAAGGATTTTGGTGAGTTTCCAGGGAAACTCGTGAGCTCTTAGTGTTGAGGGACACCAGCGCAGGTGTCTCGCCCCAGCCTTGGCTAGCGGGAGTCACCACCCCTCAGCCCGGGTAGCGAGGGCTCGAAATCAAGACTCCTGGGTTGGAAAGTCCCCGGCGGACCCACCAGACCCCGACTGGGACGCAGAGAGGGAAGGACACGTCACTGTCGGTGAGCCAAACCGAGCTCCTTTCACTTTCCCTTAAACCCCGACCGTCGTTTCTTTAAAATACCGTGCCACTTAAGTACACAAGGTCTTTCTCTAAGTATGAGAGCTGTTTTGAGATAACCAAAGAGACAGCATTTCCAAATTTTGTCGGCCGGGCGCGGTGGCTCACGTCTGTAGTCCCAGCACTGTGGGAGGCCGAGGCAGGAGGATCACTTGAGCTCAGGAGTTGGAGACCAGCCTGAGCAAGAGCGAGACCCTGTCTCTACTAAAAATATTAAAATTAGCCGGGCATGGTGGCACATGCCTGTAGTCCCAGCTACTTGGGAGGCTGAGGCAGGAGGATCGCTTGAGCCCAGGAGTTGGAGGTTGCTGTGAGCTAGGCTGACGCCATGACACTCTAGCCCGGGCGACAGAGTGAGACTGTGTATCAAAAAAAAAAAAAAAAAAAGGAAACACCTAAATTTTGTTAAAGAAATCTTTTTCTGCAGAATGTATAGCAATCCCAGGGAACGTTATTGGTTAGTGACCTGTTCCTAAAGCTGCATTTCATGGGCGTGACTCGAGTCCTCAGTGATCCTCACTCATTTGGCATTGTTTCCAATTTAACCCACTTCTCGCGGCAGACGCACATCCTTGGTTCTGGTGTGCCGGAAGTTCCACTAGATGGACCCAAATATCCATCTAAACGCAGGGCATTTCCTCCCAAGAAGAAAACCTGATCATGTGTCCTTGTGTCCTCGTAACCGTGAAAACAAACAAGCGATAGTTCGGACAGCTTTCGGGGGCCGAGATGCTCAAGAGAGAGTGGGGTTCGGACCTTGCCTCACAGAAGGAAGACTCAGCCAAGGGAGCGAGCGGCACGTCCGGCTCGTGTCCTGCAGCAGATGGACGTCGGAGAGAGGCTGGCGCTCCCCTGACGGTTGTGACGGTGTGGTTTGCAGTCACCAGTTGGGAGCTGGGGGGTCAGATTTGGTCCTGGTCTGACGCTCGCTAAGCTGTGTGACCCGAGGTCACTATACTTCGCGGTGTTCTCCCTGCCGTCCGGGACTGCAGACGAGGGGCTCGTTCACGCATCCCATCTAGATGGGAGTGGAAAACGGAACGATCACGTGAACCGTCCTTGGGGGAGAAGGGGTTTGAAGGGTCTTACTTCTGTTGTTTATTTAGGTGAGCTGGCAGAAGTCATCCGAGCCCTAGAAGTGGTTTTAGGTGGGGACTGTCTGCCCCCCCCTTGGAGAGCCCATGCCCAGTGGGTGGGGGGAGAAGAGCCCCCAGCCCTCCTACGTGGGCCCGTCCTCACAGCCGGTGGCACTGTGGTCTCCGGGACCTGGAGGAGGGGCCCGAGGGACATCGGGTCTGGCCCCTCATTGTGAAGATGATGTCAAAGACGAACACGGAAGTGACAGAGGTGAAAACAGATTTCACTAGTAACTACTCAGTAGAGAAAGAGCTGAGCGCCCCCACTCTGACTTGTGCAAGAGTGATTTGGGCATTTTCAACGGAGAGGGAGGGGACGCAGGCGCTCAATGGAATGGCAGGGGGGGACAGTGCGGAGGTGGTCAGTTAATGTGACCAGTGAGCCGTGCCTGCAGGCGGCAGTCGTGGAAGTTCGGACTCTGTCCCCCACGGAGACCAGGAGACAGAGGCCGCCCTGTCCTTCCTGGTGCTGCGGTTCAGAGAGAGGGTCTTAGGTGCTTGGGCGACAGAGACTCCGTCTGTGAGTGCTCTAAGGACGAGGTCAGGCCCCTCGCCAGGTGTCGGCTGAACAGACAGTAAGTTTCCTGCAGAGTCCAGCGGCTCTGAGAGAGAGCTGGGTCAAGCAGGGGGAGGACCTCAGGGGTGGAGTCCCCCTCCACCCCGCACAAGGAATTTTAAGGCCCCAGTTCAGTCAAGGGAAGGTCCCTTCCAGCAGGTGTATGGGGCGTCGGGACTGATGAGAAGGAAGTTGAGTTGCTTGAAGGGCGCCCTAGAAATGCTAATAGGTTGAGAAGGACACAAGTCATGGGGCAGAGGATCGAACCCCAGCCCTGGTGAAGCCTGGTGCTCGCAGGAAGGGGCAGGAAGCAGGTCGAGGGGCACAAGGCCGGAATGGGTTGCCCCGGCACCCCTGAGCCACGTGGTAGCGTGGCCTTCGATTCATGGGCGGTTTCCCGGCTCCGAGGTAGGGGCAGCTGAGGGTGTTGGAAGTTCACTTCCTCCATCCGGGTGCGGTCGTCGACTTTCTGATGAGCTGGGGCTCGCTCTGCCCTCCCTCGAGGGTGGGTGATGACGGGCCCGTGTCCTTTGTCCTTGCCGCGCCTGACCGGAGTCGTGATCGTGGAGCTTTCGGTGGGTAAATTTTTTAGGTTTTTCTGGTTACTTTAACTGCGATACCATAAACCTGTGCTGTTATTTCCAAATGGATGGAGTTGCCATGTGCCGACGGTTCTCCATTTCCCAGTGAGAAAGTTTGGGCTTGGAGTGAACTGCTACTTAAATCACTCCAGTTTTCTCCCAGGTCGTCTCAAAATCTTAGTTTAGAAAAACACAATAATAACAGTTCTGACACCTTAGTTTTAAAAAAATAATGCCTCTTCTTTTCACCCCTTTCGAATCAAAATACCCACAGCCTCATTTTGCCTTCGTCGTAGCCGCGTGAAGCAGGTAAGACGGGGTTCGTGTCCCGGTGCTGGAATGGGGCAGCTGGGACAGCAGAGAGGCGGCCGGCTGCCCACTGCCCACTGCGGCTCCATGTGAGCGCCCCATCCAGAAGGTGCCGGATGCTTCCAGGGGCCAGAGACGGCCACGGGACACAGCTCTGGGCTTGTCCTCCAGGATCTCAGAGTCCAGTGAGGGAACGAGTTGTCCAGACACCGGCTATTCGATTCTAGAATCAGCTCTGGAGTCCGTGGCTTCCGACTTCCAGGGAGGAGAGCTTTGCAGTTCAGCTCCGCTCGGACGTGGACCGGGCCTTGGGAGCGAGCGTGAGGGGTGCTCCCCCGTGTGAGGGGTGCTCCCCGGTGTGAGAGGTGCTCCCCCATGTGAGGGGTGCAGGCAGCCAGCCCAAGGCATTTCCATGCACTCGTGGCTCATCTGTGACCTGGTGCAGCGGACGACACCTGTCTGAGGGTAGCACTGGCAACGGAGATAAAGATGACTTGGCTTTCTCCCGTCTGCCACCACCAACATATTCCTGAGAGAGAAACAGCACACTGGGACACTTTCCACCTGGTCTTTCAACAGGGAAGAGAGACAGTGGGAGGGAGGGTGATTCGGGGAAAGAGCACAGACGGGCTTGGGAGCCAGGTGCACGTGGCTGCATGGTCAGCCCTCCGCTCGACCCCCTGTGACTTGGGGAGGCCACTTGCCCTCTCTGAGCCTCTGTTTCTCCATCTGTGTCCTAGGGTAGCGGCACCTACTTTGCTGGTTTGTTGAGAAGATTAGGGAGGGTTACATACGTGTGCGCGGCCAGCGCTCGGTAGATGGCCGCCGCACCATCAGCTACCTGGTTAAAATCCATGCCCGGACCCGTGTGCTGGTTCCTGTGTAAAAGAATTGAACACATCTTCTATTTAAAATAATGTGACCTTTCCCCTATTTTCTATTACAAATTAATTAGCACGTTAGGAGGTGCATTGACAAAATAGCTCTATGCCTTTAACTCCTCTTACTTCGGAGTTTTTATTGTAATTAACTGTTTTTTTTAAATAGCCAGAGTAACTGGTGCCTGCGGTAAATATACAGTTTAAAAGGCATAAATTAAAAGCGATTCTTTCACCTTATGTCCCCCAGTCCCCCAGCGACTTCCCAGGGGCCCTGGCGTCACCGTTTCCGGAGTCTTTCTGGGGTTGACCACGTGTGCTCAGGCACTCACAGGTCTGCGCATCTGTGCTGTGTGCACTGTTGCGAACACTCGCTTTTTATTTCACCACACAGTTTTATCTTGCATGTGGTTTCTTGTCAGCACGTATAGATAGAGGGTGCTTTGAAAAACGGCTACACGGTATTCCAAAATGCACACATGCTGGTTTTTATTTAACAGCGATGGGACTGGGTGTGTGCCCGTCCATCTCCTCGCTATCCCAGACTTCCAGGGAAACCATCTGTGGGTGTTTTAGGGGGGCTTGTTCCTCCTGCTGCCTGAGGGATGGACCGTCTGACCCCTGAGCAACACGGACCCCAACCCTGGCACAGGAAGAGAGGTCCAGGCGCATCTTCAGCTCAGCCGGCAAACTTCTAGAGATGGGCTAAGTCCATTTCTCCCTTGGAGCTTGCAAATTCCTAATTTATAAATTGGGGATTATGTTTGCTTTTTTCTCTTTATCTTAAAAAACTTTGAATTTTCACAGATAGTAGTTTTCTTCTCTATTTGCATTCTTATAAAAACGTGGAAATCTAGAAAAGCGAAAAGAACAAAATACAAATTACCAGTTATCCCATCCCTTAGAGACAGTCACTGTTAACTTTGAGGCACGTTCGCTTTTAGTGCTTTCTCTGTAGCGTGCTGTTGTGTTTTGTGTAGAGCATTAATTATATTTGACCATTTTCCCCTGTAAATGCAAATTTTGCATAAATAATTTTTAATGGCTGCATAATTTATTATTATATGGTTATGCCATAATTTATTGGACCATTCATCCACACTTAGACATTTTATATTTTTGGGTTTATAAATAATTCTATGAGAAATAACTTTATATATAAATCTTTTCCCACATTTGTGTGGGATGGATTTCACGGAGTGGAATGACTGGGCTGGTGGTTATTGATCCCTATTTCTCATTGATCTATATTGCTTGAGTGCCCTTCAGGAAGTCCGTGCTAATTTTTAACTACATCAACAGTATGTCAATGTGCTTATTTAACAACATTTAATATAAATTATACCTTAAAATTTTAGACAAAGATGTAACATGATTTAAATTATTTAAACATTTATTTATTTTATTACTATTAGTAATCTAGATTTAGAAAGACTTTTGGCATAAACCAATTGGGAAAACCAATAACTGAAAACATTGTAGCGAATTTTATTGTAGTTGTAATAGCACATTGATGGATTGTGATACAACTTACACAGAACATTCCTTTTTATGGTTAATTTGGGTGCTGTCTTAAATATAGAAGAAGTTGGTCTCCAGGGTTGACTGGAAACTTCTTTTGCCGCACAACCTTAGCAAAAACCCCTGCATTTTCTTTATTGTGACAATATAGTAAAATAAAATTTATATTACTCTGAAAAAGAGATGTATTTCTCAAATCCTAAGTTATTTGCATTTAAGGAAAAAAATCAAAACTGCAATAACAGTAGATAATAATGTAAAAAACTTAAGCAGAATTGTAAGATTGAGCCTGTATGTTATTAAAAGATGTCAGTGACATCATTCATTATTTTTAGATTTAGAAAATAAGCCCATATTTTATCATGTTTTAATATGAGTTACAAGGGTTTGAAGCTATCCCCAGTGTCTTTGACTGTGGCATAGTCTCGCTTTTTTTTTTTTTTTGAGGCAGAGTCTCACTCTGTTGCCCGGGCTAGAGTGCCGTGGTGTCAGCCTCGCTCACAGCAACCTCTAACTCCTGGGCTCAAGTGATCCTCCTACCTTAGCCTCCCGAGTATCTGGGACTACAGGCATGTGCCACCATGCCCGGCTAATTTTTTCTATATATTTTTAGTTGTCCAGCCAATTTCTTTCTATTTTTCAGTAGAGACAGGGTCTCGCTCTTGCTCAGGCTGGTCTTGAACTCCTGATCTCGAGCAATCCTCCCATCTCAGCCTCCCAGAGTGCCAAGATTACAGGCGTGAGCCACCACGCCCGGCCAGCATAGTCTCATTAACACTAGAGAACTAATACCTTTGCCCTGGGTTTTGAAAATCTACTAAGTCTTCCCTTCCTCCCCACACATAGAAAAAATACAATAAACCCCTTGAGATCACACAGAAGCTGCCTTAAAACTGCAGGAATGAAATAAATCATTTCTATTATCTTTCAAAGGATTGCACGTTATTTTCTTTGGGAGATGGGAGACAATCTCAGCTCCTTGGGAAGGGAAAGTAGCTACACTCTTTAAGGCAAAATCCCCCCTTGTATTCCAAATGGACCCAATTTTCTTCCATTTTACCCATCATAGGTAGTTGGAGGCATATTTTTTAAAAAGTAGAGATCTGTCCTATTCATCTGGGCATTTTAGATTATATAAAAAGATATATTTTTTATATTATTATATCACCAGGCACTAAGATGGTCTGTGGGGACAATCCTCCATGGGACCTGGTGTGTGTTATTAGGGGCTGCTGAGTGCATTGCGTTGTTTTCACAGTTCTACGAGTATATGTATTTTTTCTTTGAATTTTCAATGTTTTGCCCTCAAATTCAAGGTAGTAATGAATGCTTTTCTTTTTATTCTTACAGTGTTTTCACAAATGGAAGGTTATTTATTCCACCTGTAAAAATCATCATACCCAAGTTCAGCCTGTCCGATTGGAATGTTGTGCTGGCCATAGTTGGAGAGAAAGTCTTCCCCCTGGGAGGCGTTCGGAAGTAAGGAGACTCTCGCTGCGGGAGAACCGGGGTGACGGCAGAGACAGCGGCTTGTTTTTGTGCTTTTCTATGGGAATTTTCTGCCGGGACCAGCAAGGTCTAAAATGACTCGTCATAAACTCTAATTCTGGTTTTTCAAAGCAGACAGTATTGTCTCAGTCTTGGTACCATGCTTACTTGTAACCAGTTTCATTCCTTTGTTCATTCAACACGCTACTGAGCATGCACCGTATGCTATGTGTTGCAAACATAACACAGCGCTAGGAGCAAGAACCCTGCTCCCTGCAGTCCCTGCTGGGCCAGGAAGCACAGTGTGGTCAGATGCTGTGGCCGATCTGGCGAAGGCTCTCAGCTGGGCTGGAGAAGCCAGGCCCGGGAGCCGGCGCCTGAGCTGAGACTTGGCAGATGTGGGGACATGCATTCCCTGGGGACACAGGGCATGTGTGAAGAGAACCGCAGGGTTGGGGCTTCGAGCCTGGGCATTGGGGACAGACTCGAAGTCACATCTCCTCTCTGCCACCTGTGTCTTTGCTGCCTCAGGTACATTCTTACCTTCTTGATGCATGTTCCTTCACTTGGAAAGCTGGAGATAATACTAGTGCTTACTTCCAAGAGTCATAGTACGTGTAAGGTGCTTAACATAGTACTTGGTGTATAGCAAGCTTTAAACGGGGGTGGTGATTACGACTGTGACAGGTGGTGAGGGCTGAACCAGCACGGTGGACCGTGCCATGCCTCGTACGAAATGCAGCGTGATCGTGAGGGAAGCGGCAGGACCCGGGGCTGGAACCTTGGGTCCACAAAGGCCTCGCCGGCCAGGCAAGGGGCTTGCTGCCCTGCAGCCACGGACGCGTGCAGTCCAGTTGTGGGGCGAGAGCTCACGGTGGCAGCGGTGACGATGGGTGGGGTGGGAGGTGAGAGATGGGAGCTGCCCCAGGCGGCTGTGACACAGTCTGGGTGGGCCTTTGGCTTTGAGGACACACATAGGCTGAAAATGAAGAAAAATGGAGGAAAATATTCCTTGCAAATGGAAACCAAAAGAGAGCAGGGGTAGCTGCACTTATATCATACAAAGGAGACTTTAAGAAAAAGAGTGTAACAGGAGATAAAGAAAGTCATTGCATGATGATCAAAGAGTCAGTCCATCGAGAAGACGCAACAGTTACAGACACACGTGTGACCAACATCGGAGCACCTGAATATACAGTGTGCAGGTAACGCCAGGACTGGAGGTAGAAACAGACAGAGATATGCTAATTGTGCAGGGACATCTGTCCCCCACTTTGGACAACGAACAGATCGTCCAGACGGAAAATCAGTGAGCAAACAGCGGGCACGAACATCGGTGCAAACCAGGTGGACCCAACAGGACCCACGGAACATTCCCTCCCAGGGCAGCAGGTGTACGTTTTTCTCCGGTGCACACAGCCCACTCTCCAGGGTAAGGCGTGTGTCAGCCACAAACAAGTCTTACCAAATTTAAGCAGACTGAAGTCATATCAAGTATCTTTTCTGATCGCAATGATAAGAAACCGTGAGCCAATAACAGGAGGGAAATGGGAAAATTGACAAGTACGTGGAAATTAAGTGACATGCTCCCGAACAACCAGTGGGTCCAGGAGGAAATCAAAAGGGAAATAAAGAAAAATCTGAAGACAAATGAAAATGGAAAGACATGCCAGAAATTATGGGATGCAGCAAAAGCAGGTCTGAGAGTGAGGTTCACGGTGAACGAGACTGCGCTAAGCAGAGAGAAAGGTCTCAGATGACACAGTCCGACTTCACACCTCACTTTCACCAACAGAATGAAGAATAAAAACCACATGATCCTCTCAACAGATGGAGAAAAAGCATTTGACAAAACTCAACAGCCTTTCATGATAAAAGCTCTCAACGAATTAGTCACACAAGGAACGTACTCAGCACAACGGAAGCCGAGCGTGAGACGCCTGCAGCTCACATCGCACCCGGCGGTTGGAAGCTGAAAGTTTCTCCGCCAAGATTAAGAACGAGGTAAGGAGGCCCTCCTGTCACCACTTATATTCAGTATAGCGCTGCGAGCCCTCGCCAGAGTAATCGGACAAGAAAAAGAGATAAAAGGCATCCAAATTGTAAAGGAAAAAGTAAAATTGTCTCTGTTTATATACTTGATATGATTTCATACATAGAAAACCCCGGACTCCACCAAAAAGCTGTTAAAACTAATAAATGAATTCAGTAAAGTTGCAAGATGCAAAATCAACATACGAAAGGAAGCTGTGTTTCTGCACAATAACAACAAACTATCTGCAAAAGAAATTAAAAGAGCATTCCCGTTTATAATAGCATCCAAAAGAATAAAATTCTTAAGAATAAATGTAACCAAGGAAGTGAAAGATCTCTACACTGAAAACTATAAAACGTTGATGAAAGAAACTGAAAAAGACACAAATAAATGGAAGGACAACCTGTGTTCACGGCTCGGAAGACCCCAGCGCACCTGGACTGATGGGGGCTCTTTTCTGAGGCAGGGAAGCCACAGACCAGCAGGTGTGGGTGCTGGGGACCCTGGCGTGTCTGGGGTCCTCAGCACCGCCGGTCTGGGCTGCAGGCAGAGCTGACACTGGAGCTTAGACTGAGGATTCGTTAACTCGGTGGCCAGCGAGGTTGTGCGTAGGACGAGGCCCTCCTGGGAGCTGGCCTGGAGCAGGTGCACAGCCCAGGTGCTTGTGGGGTCTTTCCTCGGTCACCTGTCACCTTGTGGCAATGGGAGACCAGCGTGGCCAGATCGTATTTTTCACAGGAAGGCAGAAACAGCAAGTCATTTAAAACAGAGACAGTAACCATTCTCTTGTCAGTTCTTTTGTGTCCCGGGTCTGCACACAGGTGAGCTTTCAGGTGTCTGATAGGAGGAGCCTGTTCCCTGTGTGACTGCCCTGGGGAGTCTCTTCTGCTTCGTGGTCCTCATGCCTGGGACTGGTTTCCATCTCTCTGCCTGGCCTCCCTAAGCTGGTGCCTTGTTCAGACCCCTCTGGTGCTCGGTCCTGCCTTTGCCCCGGCTGCTGCTGGTTGGAATTCTCTCCAGCCCCGTGTGCTGTGGCTGTAGGGTACCTGGGCCCACACCTGTCCCCAGTCCTGCATCTTGAGCCAGCTTGGGGCGGGTTCTCGGCAGGAGGTAGCGTTTGGAGCAGGAGACAAGGGAGGCCTCCAAGGAGAGTGCACATGAGGCGCAGATGCCAGAGCAGAGGCAGGTGGCCCAGAAGGGGCTTGGCGTGGCAGCCGAGGCCACAGGGCCTCCCAGGGAAGGACGCCAGCAAATGCCACCGCCGCGGCAAGTGAGATGAGAGCCAGAACGCGCTCTCCGGCCCGCCCTGAGCAGGTGGCCACGTGCACGGTGAGGCGGAGGCGGGTGAGGCGGAGGCGGGTGCGGGCGGGCGTGAGTGAGGCGCAGAGGCGGAGGCAGGAGTGTGGGTGTGGCTGAAAGGGGGCAGGGGCCGCAGGTGGAGGACTGTGGCTCGAGGGGTTCGGGGCAAATGCGTGTCGTCCTAGAACGTGAGGGACACCTGCGCACCTTCTCTCCTGGAGGGGAAAGTCTGGTGATGGGGAGAGCAGGTCCTGCTGGTGGAAGAAGGCTGGCCTTGGAGGATGGGGGGACGGAGGGTGGGGGACCCCCTTCCTGCGAGGCGAGGTGGAGGTGAGGCTGGTGCAGGGGTGGAAAGGTTTCCAGGAGAAAAGGAAGGGGAGCAAATGAATGCCTGGTGATGTCGGTCAAGTAGGAAAGAAGGTGTCTCTGGAGAATGGCGGGAAGGAGCATGGGGGCGGCGGGGCACGGCATGGGAGCACGGCCGGTCAGGGCTGCCGGCCGCCGGCCTGGGCGCCGCGCTGCTCTCGGGCACTCGGCGGCCTGGGTGAGAGAGGAGAAGGCAGATGGACTGTGAGTTGTGGATCGAGAGAGGGGTCGAGGCGGAGTCTGGGCCGGTGTGGTCCCGGACGGAGGGTCCGGCTGCCGCAGCGCAGCAGGGGCAGTGACGTGGGGAAGGCCATGGCGGCAGCCTCGCCGCCGCAGTTGGTGGCACCTGCTTGCCTGAGTCGATGTCGCCTGTGGCTCGGCACAAGCTCGTCCCGTTCATCCCATCCATCCTCCGTGCGTGGCCCGGTCTCTGCGGCGCGGGAGACACAGACGCACGCTGACGTGTGGGGGCCGCCGCTCCTTGCCCACCCCCACGCAGACGTGATGTCTGAAGCTCCCCGACACGTGAACCCTCCTTTCTTCATTCATCCGTTGATTCTGCACACTCTGACTGAGAGCCTGGCGGGCTCCCATCTGAACACCGGCGGCGTGGCGGCGAGCGTGGACCTCGCGGGGTGGTCCTGTCGTCTAGTCGGGGACAGGCACCTGCGGCTGCCTCCCGCCTTGCTGTTCTTGTGGCTCTGAGGTGGGCGCAGGAGCAGCAGCGTCGGAGCAGAGGAACCTGCTAGAGAGGAGGGGCGCAGGCCTTGTCTCAGACTCCCCGAGCACGGCCTCTGCAGGCCGGCGGCCGTGCGGGCTGCGATGCTCCCCAGGGCCAGAACAAGCTCTGTGGGTCCCACCTTTTCCACGTGCCCCGAATTCCTGCTCTTCTTCCAGGCCTGTGCCTGTTGCCCCAAGTCGTGACTTCCTCGTACACTTGCGGGAGCATCGTGTCTCTTCTCTCGGGGAGGTTATTCACCTGTCATGTCCCTGCCACCGCGGCTGGCTCACTGGAGCTAAAACAGCTCTTACTACTCTGTGCAAATCTTCGCTCACATGGATGACATTCATGACAAGTGCCTCCCCTGGGAGTTCAAGGCTCTTTATAAACTGCCCTGTCCCGAACATCCTACCGACATCCTACCTCCCCCTCCAAGTGCATGGCAGGTTCTTCCCCTCCGTGAGCCTGCGGTTGGACTTAACCCCTCTCCTCTTGGGATCCCAGCACTTTGTCCCTTCCCTCGTCATATTTGTCTCTGTAGGTTTCTAGACACTTCTGGACTTTGGGGAAGCAGAGATTTTCTCATTCACATTTTTATCCAACACAAAGCCTACCTCACTGTCTTGTGCATGTAGCTGCTCAGCACTAACTGAACTAATTGGATCATTTCTTAAATAAATAAACTACTGAAGGAGTACTTGCCAAAAAAGAGGACTGAATAAAAAGTAGACTAATATTAGTCTTTTGTTGCTTATAACGATGCATATTATTTGCTAATAAACGCTGGTTTGTTCTCCGAGTATTGTTATAACAATATAAGCCAATTTGTTTTAATTTAAGCTATTATTAGTTAAAATTAATTGAACACCAGCCAAGAGCTTAACGTGGTCTCCAGAGCCTCTGAGCACTTGTGCGTAATTAAAAATATACTTTAATTAAAAAAATCTAAAAATGGAAAGCCAGTCTGACCCTGGAAGAGCAGCTCCCACGGGGTTCAGCCGGCCCATGTGGATCACGCTGGCTGCTGTCTGGATCACGTGTGCTGCTTCTCCCGTGGTGCACGTGCTAGTCGTGTTGTGCACAGACATAGCCTGACCCTCGATCGCTGGCCTTGCAGTCTCTACCCCGTTTCTTCTTTCTTTGCAGATTATTCACAATGAATGGGCATCTTTTGGACAACTCAAAGGATTTGCAAGACAACCATTTCTACGTCGCTGCGGGACTGGAAGCCTTCAAACACTTCCCTTACTGGAATTCTCCGCGGGTTCCCAGCGACGTCCAACAGTGAGCACGCTCTGTCCCTGTCCTCTCCGAGTTTTGGGGATACTTGCCCTTTCCCCCGGCACCTCTCCCCGATATGTCCAGTTCAGCCGTTGGTTATTTTTCTGGAGGGAAACTTGCTATTCTCATTTTACGTACGATTCACTTTTAGATTTTTAAAATTAGGCTCGGTGGAACGACTCTCCTTTGCGGCGTTGACAAGGACAGCGGGACCCCACGTCGAGCCCGTTGTCGTTTCTCTAGGATGGCAGGAGCCGTGGGGATCAGGAGTGAGGACGTGCGAAACGTTCAGAGCTAGTTTCAGGATGCGGTTTGCCCGTCCACGGTGCGTTCAGCGCAGGGCCTGCTCTCTGATGTCTTAAACACAGAGTCTGTGCCGGGCATCCGTCTCTCCTGCTGGAAGAAGCTGTGATTTTCAGAGTAGACCGAGGGCGTGGCTAGGAGCGGACACCACAGGGTGTGTGTTTATGGACACAGGAAGATGCAGACATGAGGGGACTGAGGTGCACGGCTCTGAAGCCCACCTGTGGGTTGTTCTTCCTCGATGCCTCAGCCCTGACAGGTGCGATCGAAGTACATTTCGTGTAGGACACGATTCGAGGGCTTACGAGGAACCTTCCCTGTAGCTCTTTCTCTGTTAAGTCTTTTAATGGTCATTATCTTGAGCAAAGAAAAAGAGGTGTCATTTGTCATCTCTTTGTGGAAGAGGACGGATAGTTTTAAGTGTGCGGCGTATTTTCAGAGAACACCGCGCAGGTGGCCGGGCTCCACTCCCTACCCCCACGTTTTGTTGCTCAAGCGCCTTGTGCATTTACAGCGTGTGAGCCGCCCCGGCGGTGCAGCCTCTGAGGCTGCCTCCTCCCTGTTCTGGCTCCTGCGCTGTTAGGGCTTGCTCTTTAAGGCAGAGAGAGGCTCCCTTTGTCCTGTGGACTGAGGACGGCCCTGCAGCAGTGTGGCGTCCAGGCAGACGGTCAGGTCAGAGCGCTGCCTGCACGTGTGGCTGTTTCCTGCTCCTGCTGACTTGACCGTTGGCCGCAGCCCGGATAGCACGGCCGGTGGAAACACCGCAGGGGCCGGTCGCGTTGAGTCGCTTGCTACCTGCTTGCACCGTGTGTTCCGCGCCTTCCCCTGTGTTCTGCTGTTTCCCGCCTTCCGTTCATCGTTGGGCCCTGAACTGAACCTGTCGGCTGCTTAAATACCTCCCTCCCCCCTCAGGAGGTTGAGGCTCAGGGTCAGCAGGAAGCCACACACAGTCGCAGGGAGGCTGCAGTGCATTTGGCAACGCAAAGCGGACCCAAGAGGGGCTCTTCCGCACAGCGTCTTCTGGTGGAGGCATCTCCAAATTTGTGCAGCACCTGTCGGAATGAGCTGCAAGAAAGAGGGATCAGAACTGGGCTGTGCGTGTTTGCGACGGCGGCAATCGGGCAGGAGCCCCGGGGTGCGGCAGGAAGGGAGTGCATTTTGCATTTTGGGTTGAATCGAAATCCTAGTTCTGCCCTTGGTCACAGCTGCAGGACATCGGGTGAAACCCCCGTCTCTCCGGGCCTCGCTTTCCTTGCTGGTGCGATGAGAATGGCCATTCTTGCTTTGCTCAGTTACTGTGAGAGCCTCAGGAGGAAACCGTGTCTGTGTCGTGTTAGGGTCCCCTGCCCCACCACGGCATGAACAGCACAGGGCACGCTGCACCCTAGTACTCGAGAATCCACCCGACTGTCAAAGATCTAAGGGGGGAAACGGGCAGGTGCCCGGCGGGGGTAGGGGGGCCATGCCCCGTGTGGACGGCCGGCGATTCCCCTCCGAAAACCAAGGCTTTATGTGACATTTTTATAAAGACGTGTCAGGGCTGAGCTTTAAACATTTTTAAGGTGACTGTCTTTTGTCTTTCAGAAGGTACGCGGATACTGAAAAACACCCACCAAGGATGAAAACGGTAAGTAATTTTTTGAAAGGAGCGATGATAGCTGTCCTGACTGTGGCGTCTCGTGGCGTTAACAGGGCACAGCACACCTGAGGCCCTGAGGTGTGACACAGCTCCCTGGGCACAGAGCTACTGCCAGGCTCATTAGGAAAAACCGGACGTGCTCGCTGCTGTGCACGAGTGGGCAGAAGAGGGGTTTATGTTGGGAGTGCAGCGAGCAGGGCTGGGAGGCACAGGGAGGCGGTTGCAGCCACACAGCAGGTGTGAGGACAGAAACAGACGCCAGGTCTCAGGGCACAGGTGGGGGGAAACTGAGCCACGAGCAGCAGGGCGGGAGGAGGACATTCCGGGCAGGCGTGACAGCTGGAGTCAGGCAGTGGGTGAGAAGCAGCTCAGTGTGTGTGTGCGTGTATGTCTGTGTGCGTGCATGTCTGTGTGCGTGCATGTATGTACGTGCATGTGTGTATGTCTGCGTGTATGTCAGTGTTCGTGCATGTCTCTGTGTGTGTATATGTCTGTGTGTATGTCTGCATGTTTGTCAATGTGTGTGCATGTCTGTGTGTGTGTATGTCTGTGTGCGTGCATGTATGTACGTGCATGTGTGTATGTCTGCATGTATGTCAGTGT